>OX608075.1:103413795-103749527 GCA_951509635.1 Eupeodes luniger
GACGTCCAATATTTCTTGATCTAGACCACCTAGAGGGCTGAAATTTCAGGATTGTGATCTAGGAATCATTCCCTTTCCATTTCTGTGCCTATCTTTGAATAAGACCAATTTTACAACAAGTTATGGGCAAAAATCCATGTTCAAACTTTAAATGCGAATATCTCGCTTAATATGCGTCCCAGAAGCATGAAAGTCGGCATCTAGAGGGCAATTTTTGAAGTCCAATATTTCTCGATCCAGACCACCTAGAGGGCTGAAATTTCAGGATTGTGATCTAGGAATCATTCCCTTTCCATTTCTGTGCCTATCTTTGAATAAGACCAATTTTACAACAAGTTATGGGAAAAAATCCATGTTCAAACTTTAAATGCGAATATCTCGCTTAATATGCGTCCCAGAAGCATGAAAGTCGGCATCTAGAGGGCAATTTTTGACGTCCAATATTTCTCGATCTAGACCACCTAGAGGGCTGAAATTTCAGGATTGTGATCTAGGAATCATTCCCTTTCCATTTCTGTGCCTATCTTTGAATAAGACCAATTTTACAACAAGTTATGGGCAAAAATCCATGTTCAAACTTTAAATGCGAATATCTCGCTTAATATGCGTCCCAGAAGCATGAAAGTCGGCATCTAGAGGGCAATTTTTGACGTCCAATATTTCTCGATCCAGACCACCTAGAGGGCTGAAATTTCAGGATTGTGATCTAGGAATCATTCCCTTTCCATTTCTGTGCCTATCTTTGAATAAGACCAATTTTACAACAAGTTATGGGCAAAAATCCATGTTCAAACTTTAAATGCGAATATCTCGCTTAATATGCGTCCCAGAAGCATGAAAGTCGGCATCTAGAGGGCAATTTTTGAAGTCCAATATTTCTCGATCTAGACCACCTAGAGGGCTGAAATTTCAGGATTGTGATCTAGGAATCATTCCCTTTCCATTTCTGTGCCTATCTTTGAATAAGACCAATTTTACAACAAGTTATGGGCAAAAATCCATGTTCAAACTTTAAATGCGAATATCTCGCTTAATATGCGTCCCAGAAGCATGAAAGTCGGCATCTAGAGGGCAATTTTTGAAGTCCAATATTTCTCGATCTAGACCACCTAGAGGGCTGAAATTTCAGGATTGTGATCTAGGAATCATTCCCTTTCCATTTCTGTGCCTATCTTTGAAAAGGACCAATTTTACAACAAGTTATGGGCAAAAATCCATGTTCAAACTATAAATGCGAATATCTCGCTTAATATGCGTCCCAGAAGCATGAAAGTCGGCATCTAGAGGGCAATTTTTGAAGTCCAATATTTCTCGATCTAGACCACCTAGAGGGCTGAAATTTCAGGATTGTGATCTAGGAATCATTCCCTTTCCATTTCTGTGCCTATCTTTGAAAAGGACCAATTTTACAACAAGTTATGGGCAAAAATCCATGTTCAAACTTTAAATGCGAATATCTCGCTTAATATGCGTCCCAGAAGCATGAAAGTCGGCATCTAGACGGCAATTTTTGAAGTCCAATATTTATCGATCTAGACCACCTAGAGCGCTGAAATTTCAGGATTGTGATCTAGGAATCATTCCCTTTCCATTTCTGTGCCTATCTTTGAATAAGACCAATTTTACAACAAGTTATGGGCAAAAATCCATGTTCAAACTTTAAATGCGAATATCTCGCTTAATATGCGTCCCAGAAGCATGAAAGTCGGCATCTAGAGGGCAATTTTTGAAGTCCAATATTTCTCGATCTAGACCACCTAGAGGGCTGAAATTTCAGGATTGTGATCTAGGAATCATTCCCTTTCCATTTCTGTGCCTATCTTTGAATAAGACCAATTTTACAACAAGTTATGGGCAAAAATCCATGTTCAAACTTTAAATGCGAATATCTCGCTTAATATGCGTCCCAGAAGCATGAAAGTCGGCATCTAGAAGGCAATTTTTGAAGTCCAATATTTCTCGATCTAGACCACCTAGAGGGCTGAAATTTCAGGATTGTGATCTAGGAATCATTCCCTTTCCATTTCTGTGCCTATCTTTGAAAAGGACCAATTTTACAACAAGTTATGGGCAAAAATCCATGTTCAAACTTTAAATGCGAATATCTCGCTTAATATGCGTCCCAGAAGCATGAAAGTCGGCATCTAGAGGGCAATTTTTGAAGTCCAATATTTCTCGATCTAGACCACCTAGAGGGCTGAAATTTCAGGATTGTGATCTAGGAATCATTCCCTTTCCATTTCTGTGCCTATCTTTGAAAAGGACCAATTTTACAACAAGTTATGGGCAAAAATCCATGTTCAAACTATAAATGCGAATATCTCGCTTAATATGCGTCCCAGAAGCATGAAAGTCGGCATCTAGAGGGCAATTTTTGAAGTCCAATATTTCTCGATCTAGACCACCTAGAGGGCTGAAATTTCAGGATTGTGATCTAGGAATCATTCCCTTTCCATTTCTGTGCCTATCTTTGAATAAGACCAATTTTACAACAAGTTATGGGCAAAAATCCATGTTCAAACTTTAAATGCGAATATCTCGCTTAATATGCGTCCCAAAAGCATGAAAGTCGGCATCTAGAGGGCAATTTTTGAAGTCCAATATTTCTCGATCTAGACCACCTAGAGGGCTGAAATTTCAGGATTGTGATCTAGGAATCATTCCCTTTCCATTTCTGTGCCTATCTTTGAATAAGACCAATTTTACAACAAGTTATGGGCAAAAATCCATGTTCAAACTTTAAATGCGAATATCTCGCTTAATATGCGTCCCAGAAGCATGAAAGTCGGCATCTAGACGGCAATTTTTGAAGTCCAATATTTCTCGATCTAGACCACCTAGAGGGCTGAAATTTCAGGATTGTGATCTAGGAATCATTCCCTTTCCATTTCTGTGCCTATCTTTGAATAAGACCAATTTTACAACAAGTTATGGGCAAAAATCCATGTTCAAACTTTAAATGCGAATATCTCGCTTAATATGCGTCCCAGAAGCATGAAAGTCGGCATCTAGACGGCAATTTTTAAAGTCCAATATTTCTCGATCTAGACCACCTAGAGGGCTGAAATTTCAGGATTGTGATCTAGGAATCATTCCCTTTCCATTTCTGTGCCTATCTTTGAAAAGGACCAATTTTACAACAAGTTATGGGCAAAAATCCATGTTCAAACTATAAATGCGAATATCTCGCTTAATATGCGTCCCAGAAGCATGAAAGTCGGCATCTAGAGGGCAATTTTTGAAGTCCAATATTTCTCGATCTAGACCACCTAGAGGGCTGAAATTTCAGGATTGTGATCTAAGAATCATTCCCTTTCCATTTCTGTGCCTATCTTTGAATAAGACCAATTTTACAACAAGTTATGGGCAAAAATCCATGTTCAAACTTTAAATGCGAATATCTCGCTTAATATGCGTCCCAGAAGCATGAAAGTCGGCATCTAGAGGGCAATTTTTGAAGTCCAATATTTCTCGATCTAGACCACCTAGAGGGCTGAAATTTCAGGATTGTGATCTAGGAATCATTCCCTTTCCATTTCTGTGCCTATCTTTGAATAAGACCAATTTTACAACAAGTTATGGGCAAAAATCCATGTTCAAACTTTAAATGCGAATATCTCGCTTAATATGCGTCCCAGAAGCATGAAAGTCGGCATCTAGAGGGCAATTTTTGAAGTCCAATATTTCTCGATCTAGACCACCTAGAGGGCTGAAATTTCAGGATTGTGATCTAGGAATCATTCCCTTTCCATTTCTGTGCCTATCTTTGAATAAGACCAATTTTACAACAAGTTATGGGCAAAAATCCATGTTCAAACTTTAAATGCGAATATCTCGCTTAATATGCGTCCCAGAAGCATGAAAGTCGGCATCTAGACGGCAATTTTTGAAGTCCAATATTTCTCGATCTAGACCACCTAGAGGGCTGAAATTTCAGGATTGTGATCTAGGAATCATTCCCTTTCCATTTCTGTGCCTATCTTTGAATAAGACCAATTTTACAACAAGTTATGGGCAAAAATCCATGTTCAAACTTTAAATGCGAATATCTCGCTTAATATGCGTCCCAGAAGCATGAAAGTCGGCATCTAGAGGGCAATTTTTGAAGTCCAATATTTCTCGATCTAGACCACCTAGAGGGCTGAAATTTCAGGATTGTGATCTAGGAATCATTCCCTTTCCATTTCTGTGCCTATCTTTGAATAAGACCAATTTTACAACAAGTTATGGGCAAAAATCCATGTTCAAACTTTAAATGCGAATATCTCGCTTAATATGCGTCCCAGAAGCATGAAAGTCGGCATCTAGAGGGAAATTTTTGAAGTCCAATATTTCTCGATCTAGACCACCTAGAGGGCTGAAATTTCGGGATTGTGATCTAGGAATCATTCCCTTTCCATTTCTGTGCCTATCTTTGAATAGACCAATTTTACAACAAGTTATGGGCAAAAATCCATGTTCAAACTTTAAATGCGAATATCTCGCTTAATATGCGTCCCAGAAGCATGAAAGTCGGCATCTAGACGGCAATTTTTGAAGTCCAATATTTCTCGATCTAGACCACCTAGAGGGCTGAAATTTCAGGATTGTGATCTAGGAATCATTCCCTTTCCATTTCTGTGCCTATCTTTGAAAAGGACCAATTTTACAACAAGTTATGGGCAAAAATCCATGTTCAAACTTTAAATGCGAATATCTCGCTTAATATGCGTCCCAGAAGCATGAAAGTCGGCATCTAGACGGCAATTTTTGAAGTCCAATATTTCTCGATCTAGACCACCTAGAGGGCTGAAATTTCAGGATTGTGATCTAGGAATCATTCCCTTTCCATTTCTGTGCCTATCTTTGAATAAGACCAATTTTACAACAAGTTATGGGCAAAAATCCATGTTCAAACTTTAAATACGAATATCTCGCTTAATATGCGTCCCAGAAGCATGAAAGTCGGCATCTAGAGGGCAATTTTTGAAGTCCAATATTTCTCGATCTAGACCACCTAGAGGGCTGAAATTTCAGGATTGTGATCTAGGAATAATTCCCTTTCCATTTCTGTGCCTATCTTTGAATAAGACCAATTTTACAACAAGTTATGGGCAAAAATCCATGTTCAAACTTTAAATGCGAATATCTCGCTTAATATGCGTCCCAGAAGCATGAAAGTCGGCATCTAGACGGCAATTTTTGAAGTCCAATATTTCTCGATCTAGACCACCTAGAGAGCTGAAATTTCAGGATTGTGAGCTAGAAATTATTCCCTTTCCATTTCTGTGCCTATCTTTGAATAAGACCAATTTTACAACAAGTTATGGGCAAAAATCCATGTTCAAACTTTAAATACGAATATCTCGCTTAATATGCGTCCCAGAAGCATGAAAGTCGGCATCTAGACGGCAATTTTTGAAGTCCAATATTTCTCGATCTAGACCACCTAGAGGGCTGAAATTTCAGGATTGTGATCTAGGAATCATTCCCTTTCCATTTCTGTGCCTATCTTTGAATAAGACCAATTTTACAACAAGTTATGGGCAAAAATCCATGTTCAAACTTTAAATGCGAATATCTCGCTTAATATGCGTCCCAGAAGCATGAAAGTCGGCATCTAGACGGCAATTTTTGAAGTCCAATATTTCTCGATCTAGACCACCTAGAGGGCTGAAATTTCAGGATTGTGATCTAGGAATCATTCCCTTTCCATTTCTGTGCCTATCTTTGAATAAGACCAATTTTACAACAAGTTATGGGCAAAAATCCATGTTCAAACTTTAAATGCGAATATCTCGCTTAATATGCGTCCCAGAAGCATGAAAGTCGGCATCTAGACGGCAATTTTTGAAGTCCAATATTTCTCGATCTAGACCACCTAGAGAGCTGAAATTTCAGGATTGTGAGCTAGAAATTATTCCCTTTCCATTTCTGTGCCTATCTTTGAAAAGGACCAATTTTACAACAAGTTATGGGCAAAAATCCATGTTCAAACTTTAAATACGAATATCTCGCTTAATATGCGTCCCAGAAGCATGAAAGTCGGCATCTAGACGGCAATTTTTGAAGTCCAATATTTCTCGATCTAGACCACCTAGAGGGCTGAAATTTCAGGATTGTGATCTAGGAATCATTCCCTTTCCATTTCTGTGCCTATCTTTGAAAAGGACCAATTTTACAACAAGTTATGGGCAAAAATCCATGTTCAAACTTTAAATACGAATATCTCGCTTAATATGCGTCCCAGAAGCATGAAAGTCGGCATCTAGACGGCAATTTTTTAAGTCCAATATTTCTCGATCTAGACCACCTAGAGGGCTGAAATTTCAGGATTGTGATCTAGGAATCATTCCCTTTCCATTTCTGTGCCTATCTTTGAATAAGACCAATTTTACAACAAGTTATGGGCAAAAATCCATGTTCAAACTTTAAATGCGAATATCTCGCTTAATATGCGTCCCAGAAGCATGAAAGTCGGCATCTAGACGGCAATTTTTGAAGTCCAATATTTCTCGATCTAGACCACCTAGAGGGCTGAAATTTCAGGATTGTGATCTAGGAATCATTCCCTTTCCATTTCTGTGCCTATCTTTGAATAAGACCAATTTTACAACAAGTTATGGGCAAAAATCCATGTTCAAACTTTAAATGCGAATATCTCGCTTAATATGCGTCCCAGAAGCATGAAAGTCGGCATCTAGAGGGCAATTTTTGAAGTCCAATATTTCTCGATCTAGACCACCTAGAGGGCTGAAATTTCAGGATTGTGATCTAGGAATCATTCCCTTTCCATTTCTGTGCCTATCTTTGAATAAGACCAATTTTACAACAAGTTATGGGCAAAAATCCATGTTCAAACTTTAAATGCGAATATCTCGCTTAATATGCGTCCCAGAAGCATGAAAGTCGGCATCTAGAGGGAAATTTTTGAAGTCCAATATTTCTCGATCTAGACCACCTAGAGGGCTGAAATTTCAGGATTGTGATCTAGGAATCATTCCCTTTCCATTTCTGTGCCTATCTTTGAATAGACCAATTTTACAACAAGTTATGGGCAAAAATCCATGTTCAAACTTTAAATGCGAATATCTCGCTTAATATGCGTCCCAGAAGCATGAAAGTCGGCATCTAGACGGCAATTTTTGAAGTCCAATATTTCTCGATCTAGACCACCTAGAGGGCTGAAATTTCAGGATTGTGATCTAGGAATCATTCCCTTTCCATTTCTGTGCCTATCTTTGAAAAGGACCAATTTTACAACAAGTTATGGGCAAAAATCCATGTTCAAACTTTAAATGCGAATATCTCGCTTAATATGCGTCCCAGAAGCATGAAAGTCGGCATCTAGACGGCAATTTTTGAAGTCCAATATTTCTCGATCTAGACCACCTAGAGGGCTGAAATTTCAGGATTGTGATCTAGGAATCATTCCCTTTCCATTTCTGTGCCTATCTTTGAATAAGACCAATTTTACAACAAGTTATGGGCAAAAATCCATGTTCAAACTTTAAATACGAATATCTCGCTTAATATGCGTCCCAGAAGCATGAAAGTCGGCATCTAGACGGCAATTTTTGAAGTCCAATATTTCTCGATCTAGACCACCTAGAGAGCTGAAATTTCAGGATTGTGATCTAGGAATCATTCCCTTTCCATTTCTGTGCCTATCTTTGAATAAGACCAATTTTACAACAAGTTATGGGCAAAAATCCATGTTCAAACTTTAAATGCGAATATCTCGCTTAATATGCGTCCCAGAAGCATGAAAGTCGGCATCTAGACGGCAATTTTTGAAGTCCAATATTTCTCGATCTAGACCACCTAGAGGGCTGAAATTTCAGGATTGTGATCTAGGAATCATTCCCTTTCCATTTCTGTGCCTATCTTTGAATAAGACCAATTTTACAACAAGTTATGGGCAAAAATCCATGTTCAAACTTTAAATGCGAATATCTCGCTTAATATGCGTCCCAGAAGCATGAAAGTCGGCATCTAGAGGGCAATTTTTGAAGTCCAATATTTCTCGATCTAGACCACCTAGAGGGCTGAAATTTCAGGATTGTGATCTAGGAATCATTCCCTTTCCATTTCTGTGCCTATCTTTGAATAAGACCAATTTTACAACAAGTTATGGGCAAAAATCCATGTTCAAACTTTAAATGCGAATATCTCGCTTAATATGCGTCCCAGAAGCATGAAAGTCGGCATCTAGAGGGAAATTTTTGAAGTCCAATATTTCTCGATCTAGACCACCTAGAGGGCTGAAATTTCAGGATTGTGATCTAGGAATCATTCCCTTTCCATTTCTGTGCCTATCTTTGAATAGACCAATTTTACAACAAGTTATGGGCAAAAATCCATGTTCAAACTTTAAATGCGAATATCTCGCTTAATATGCGTCCCAGAAGCATGAAAGTCGGCATCTAGACGGCAATTTTTGAAGTCCAATATTTCTCGATCTAGACCACCTAGAGGGCTGAAATTTCAGGATTGTGATCTAGGAATCATTCCCTTTCCATTTCTGTGCCTATCTTTGAAAAGGACCAATTTTACAACAAGTTATGGGCAAAAATCCATGTTCAAACTTTAAATGCGAATATCTCGCTTAATATGCGTCCCAGAAGCATGAAAGTCGGCATCTAGACGGCAATTTTTGAAGTCCAATATTTCTCGATCTAGACCACCTAGAGGGCTGAAATTTCAGGATTGTGATCTAGGAATCATTCCCTTTCCATTTCTGTGCCTATCTTTGAATAAGACCAATTTTACAACAAGTTATGGGCAAAAATCCATGTTCAAACTTTAAATACGAATATCTCGCTTAATATGCGTCCCAGAAGCATGAAAGTCGGCATCTAGACGGCAATTTTTGAAGTCCAATATTTCTCGATCTAGACCACCTAGAGAGCTGAAATTTCAGGATTGTGAGCTAGAAATTATTCCCTTTCCATTTCTGTGCCTATCTTTGAATAAGACCAATTTTACAACAAGTTATGGGCAAAAATCCATGTTCAAACTTTAAATACGAATATCTCGCTTAATATGCGTCCCAGAAGCATGAAAGTCGGCATCTAGACGGCAATTTTTGAAGTCCAATATTTCTCGATCTAGACCACCTAGAGGGCTGAAATTTCAGGATTGTGATCTAGGAATCATTCCCTTTCCATTTCTGTGCCTATCTTTGAAAAGGACCAATTTTACAACAAGTTATGGGCAAAAATCCATGTTCAAACTTTAAATGCGAATATCTCGCTTAATATGCGTCCCAGAAGCATGAAAGTCGGCATCTAGACGGCAATTTTTGAAGTCCAATATTTCTCGATCTAGACCACCTAGAGGGCTGAAATTTCAGGATTGTGATCTAGGAATCATTCCCTTTCCATTTCTGTGCCTATCTTTGAATAAGACCAATTTTACAACAAGTTATGGGCAAAAATCCATGTTCAAACTTTAAATGCGAATATCTCGCTTAATATGCGTCCCAGAAGCATGAAAGTCGGCATCTAGACGGCAATTTTTGAAGTCCAATATTTCTCGATCTAGACCACCTAGAGAGCTGAAATTTCAGGATTGTGAGCTAGAAATTATTCCCTTTCCATTTCTGTGCCTATCTTTGAAAAGGACCAATTTTACAACAAGTTATGGGCAAAAATCCATGTTCAAACTTTAAATACGAATATCTCGCTTAATATGCGTCCCAGAAGCATGAAAGTCGGCATCTAGACGGCAATTTTTGAAGTCCAATATTTCTCGATCTAGACCACCTAGAGGGCTGAAATTTCAGGATTGTGATCTAGGAATCATTCCCTTTCCATTTCTGTGCCTATCTTTGAAAAGGACCAATTTTACAACAAGTTATGGGCAAAAATCCATGTTCAAACTTTAAATACGAATATCTCGCTTAATATGCGTCCCAGAAGCATGAAAGTCGGCATCTAGACGGCAATTTTTTAAGTCCAATATTTCTCGATCTAGACCACCTAGAGGGCTGAAATTTCAGGATTGTGATCTAGGAATCATTCCCTTTCCATTTCTGTGCCTATCTTTGAATAAGACCAATTTTACAACAAGTTATGGGCAAAAATCCATGTTCAAACTTTAAATGCGAATATCTCGCTTAATATGCGTCCCAGAAGCATGAAAGTCGGCATCTAGACGGCAATTTTTGAAGTCCAATATTTCTCGATCTAGACCACCTAGAGGGCTGAAATTTCAGGATTGTGATCTAGGAATCATTCCCTTTCCATTTCTGTGCCTATCTTTGAATAAGACCAATTTTACAACAAGTTATGGGCAAAAATCCATGTTCAAACTTTAAATGCGAATATCTCGCTTAATATGCGTCCCAGAAGCATGAAAGTCGGCATCTAGAGGGCAATTTTTGAAGTCCAATATTTCTCGATCTAGACCACCTAGAGGGCTGAAATTTCAGGATTGTGATCTAGGAATCATTCCCTTTCCATTTCTGTGCCTATCTTTGAATAAGACCAATTTTACAACAAGTTATGGGCAAAAATCCATGTTCAAACTTTAAATGCGAATATCTCGCTTAATATGCGTCCCAGAAGCATGAAAGTCGGCATCTAGAGGGAAATTTTTGAAGTCCAATATTTCTCGATCTAGACCACCTAGAGGGCTGAAATTTCAGGATTGTGATCTAGGAATCATTCCCTTTCCATTTCTGTGCCTATCTTTGAATAGACCAATTTTACAACAAGTTATGGGCAAAAATCCATGTTCAAACTTTAAATGCGAATATCTCGCTTAATATGCGTCCCAGAAGCATGAAAGTCGGCATCTAGACGGCAATTTTTGAAGTCCAATATTTCTCGATCTAGACCACCTAGAGGGCTGAAATTTCAGGATTGTGATCTAGGAATCATTCCCTTTCCATTTCTGTGCCTATCTTTGAAAAGGACCAATTTTACAACAAGTTATGGGCAAAAATCCATGTTCAAACTTTAAATGCGAATATCTCGCTTAATATGCGTCCCAGAAGCATGAAAGTCGGCATCTAGACGGCAATTTTTGAAGTCCAATATTTCTCGATCTAGACCACCTAGAGGGCTGAAATTTCAGGATTGTGATCTAGGAATCATTCCCTTTCCATTTCTGTGCCTATCTTTGAATAAGACCAATTTTACAACAAGTTATGGGCAAAAATCCATGTTCAAACTTTAAATGCGAATATCTCGCTTAATATGCGTCCCAGAAGCATGAAAGTCGGCATCTAGACGGCAATTTTTGAAGTCCAATATTTCTCGATCTAGACCACCTAGAGAGCTGAAATTTCAGGATTGTGAGCTAGAAATTATTCCCTTTCCATTTCTGTGCCTATCTTTGAATAAGACCAATTTTACAACAAGTTATGGGCAAAAATCCATGTTCAAACTTTAAATACGAATATCTCGCTTAATATGCGTCCCAGAAGCATGAAAGTCGGCATCTAGACGGCAATTTTTGAAGTCCAATATTTCTCGATCTAGACCACCTAGAGGGCTGAAATTTCAGGATTGTGATCTAGGAATCATTCCCTTTCCATTTCTGTGCCTATCTTTGAAAAGGACCAATTTTACAACAAGTTATGGGCAAAAATCCATGTTCAAACTTTAAATGCGAATATCTCGCTTAATATGCGTCCCAGAAGCATGAAAGTCGGCATCTAGACGGCAATTTTTGAAGTCCAATATTTCTCGATCTAGACCACCTAGAGGGCTGAAATTTCAGGATTGTGATCTAGGAATCATTCCCTTTCCATTTCTGTGCCTATCTTTGAATAAGACCAATTTTACAACAAGTTATGGGCAAAAATCCATGTTCAAACTTTAAATGCGAATATCTCGCTTAATATGCGTCCCAGAAGCATGACAGTCGGCATCTAGACGGCAATTTTTGAAGTCCAATATTTCTCGATCTAGACCACCTAGAGAGCTGAAATTTCAGGATTGTGAGCTAGAAATTATTCCCTTTCCATTTCTGTGCCTATCTTTGAAAAGGACCAATTTTACAACAAGTTATGGGCAAAAATCCATGTTCAAACTTTAAATACGAATATCTCGCTTAATATGCGTCCCAGAAGCATGAAAGTCGGCATCTAGACGGCAATTTTTGAAGTCCAATATTTCTCGATCTAGACCACCTAGAGGGCTGAAATTTCAGGATTGTGATCTAGGAATCATTCCCTTTCCATTTCTGTGCCTATCTTTGAAAAGGACCAATTTTACAACAAGTTATGGGCAAAAATCCATGTTCAAACTTTAAATGCGAATATCTCGCTTAATATGCGTCCCAGAAGCATGAAAGTCGGCATCTAGAGGGCAATTTTTGAAGTCCAATATTTCTCGATCTAGACCACCTAGAGGGCTGAAATTTCAGGATTGTGATCTAGGAATCATTCCCTTTCCATTTCTGTGCCTATCTTTGAATAAGACCAATTTTACAACAAGTTATGGGCAAAAATCCATGTTCAAACTTTAAATGCGAATATCTCACTTAATATGCGTCCCAGAAGCATGAAAGTCGGCATCTAGACGGCAATTTTTGAAGTCCAATATTTCTCGATCTAGACCACCTAGAGGGCTGAAATTTCAGGATTGTGATCTAGGAATCATTCCCTTTCCATTTCTGTGCCTATCTTTGAATAAGACCAATTTTACAACAAGTTATGGGCAAAAATCCATGTTCAAACTTTAAATGCGAATATCTCACTTAATATGCGTCCCAGAAGCATGAAAGTCGGCATCTAGACGGCAATTTTTGAAGTCCAATATTTCTCGATCTAGACCACCTAGAGGGCTGAAATTTCAGGATTGTGATCTAGGAATCATTCCCTTTCCATTTCTGTGCCTATCTTTGAATAAGACCAATTTTACAACAAGTTATGGGCAAAAATCCATGTTCAAACTTTAAATGCGAATATCTCGCTTAATATGCGTCCCAGAAGCATGAAAGTCGGCATCTAGACGGCAATTTTTGAAGTCCAATATTTCTCGATCTAGACCACCTAGAGGGCTGAAATTTCAGGATTGTGATCTAGGAATCATTCCCTTTCCATTTCTGTGCCTATCTTTGAATAAGACCAATTTTACAACAAGTTATGGGCAAAAATCCATGTTCAAACTTTAAATACGAATATCTCGCTTAATATGCGTCCCAGAAGCATGAAAGTCGGCATCTAGACGGCAATTTTTGAAGTCCAATATTTCTCGATCTAGACCACCTAGAGGGCTGAAATTTCAGGATTGTGATCTAGGAATCATTCCCTTTCCATTTCTGTGCCTATCTTTGAAAAGGACCAATTTTACAACAAGTTATGGGCAAAAATCCATGTTCAAACTTTAAATGCGAATATCTCGCTTAATATGCGTCCCAGAAGCATGAAAGTCGGCATCTAGACGGCAATTTTTGAAGTCCAATATTTCTCGATCTAGACCACCTAGAGGGCTGAAATTTCAGGATTGTGATCTAGGAATCATTCCCTTTCCATTTCTGTGCCTATCTTTGAATAAGACCAATTTTACAACAAGTTATGGGCAAAAATCCATGTTCAAACTTTAAATGCGAATATCTCGCTTAATATGCGTCCCAGAAGCATGAAAGTCGGCATCTAGACGGCAATTTTTGAAGTCCAATATTTCTCGATCTAGACCACCTAGAGGGCTGAAATTTCAGGATTGTGATCTAGGAATCATTCCCTTTCCATTTCTGTGCCTATCTTTGAATAAGGGCAATTTTTGAAGTCCAATATTTCTCGATCTAGACCACCTAGAGGGCTGAAATTTCAGGATTGTGATCTAGGAATCATTCCCTTTCCATTTCTGTGCCTATCTTTGAATAAGACCAATTTTACAACAAGTTATGGGCAAAAATCCATGTTCAAACTTTAAATGCGAATATCTCACTTAATATGCGTCCCAGAAGCATGAAAGTCGGCATCTAGACGGCAATTTTTGAAGTCCAATATTTCTCGATCTAGACCACCTAGAGGGCTGAAATTTCAGGATTGTGATCTAGGAATCATTCCCTTTCCATTTCTGTGCCTATCTTTGAAAAGGACCAATTTTACAACAAGTTATGGGCAAAAATCCATGTTCAAACTTTAATGCTAATATCTCGCTTAATATGCGTCCCAGAAGCATGAAAGTCGGCATCTAGAGGGCAATTTTTGAAGTCCAATATTTCTCGATCTAGACACCTAGAGGGCTGAAATTTCAGGATTGTGATCTAGGAATCATTCCCTTTCCATTTCTGTGCCTATCTTTGAATAAGACCAATTTTACAACAAGTTATGGGCAAAAATCCATGTTCAAACTTTAAATACGAATATCTCGCTTAATATGCGTCCCAGAAGCATGAAAGTCGGCATCTAGACGGCAATTTTTGAAGTCCAATATTTCTCGATCTAGACCACCTAGAGGGCTGAAATTTCAGGATTGTGATCTAGGAATCATTCCCTTTCCATTTCTGTGCCTATCTTTGAAAAGGACCAATTTTACAACAAGTTATGGGCAAAAATCCATGTTCAAACTTTAAATGCGAATATCTCGCTTAATATGCGTCCCAGAAGCATGAAAGTCGGCATCTAGACGGCAATTTTTGAAGTCCAATATTTCTCGATCTAGACCACCTAGAGGGCTGAAATTTCAGGATTGTGATCTAGGAATCATTCCCTTTCCATTTCTGTGCCTATCTTTGAATAAGACCAATTTTACAACAAGTTATGGGCAAAAATCCATGTTCAAACTTTAAATGCGAATATCTCGCTTAATATGCGTCCCAGAAGCATGAAAGTCGGCATCTAGACGGCAATTTTTGAAGTCCAATATTTCTCGATCTAGACCACCTAGAGGGCTGAAATTTCAGGATTGTGATCTAGGAATCATTCCCTTTCCATTTCTGTGCCTATCTTTGAATAAGACCAATTTTACAACAAGTTATGGGCAAAAATCCATGTTCAAACTTTAAATGCGAATATCTCGCTTAATATGCGTCCAGAAGCATGAAAGTCGGCATCTAGACGGCAATTTTTGAAGTCCAATATTTCTCGATCTAGACCACCTAGAGAGCTGAAATTTCAGGATTGTGAGCTTGAAATTATTCCCTTTCCATTTCTGTGCCTATCTTTGAAAAGGACCAATTTTACAACAAGTTATGGGCAAACATCCATGTTCAAACTTTAAATGCTAATATCTCGCTTAATATGCGTCCCAGAAGCATGAAAGTCGGCATCTAGACGGCAATTTTTGAAGTCCAATATTTCTCGATCTAGACCACCTAGAGGGCTGAAATTTCAGGATTGTGATGTAGGAATCATTCCCTTTCCATTTCTGTGCCTATCTTTAAAAAGGACCAATTTTACAACAAGTTATGGGCAAAAATCCATGTTCAAACTTTAAATGCGAATATCTCGCTTAATATGCGTCTCAGAAGCATGAAAGTCGGCATCTAGACGGCAATTTTGAAGTCCAATATTTCTCGATCTAGACCACCTAGAGGACTGAAATTTCAGGATTGTGATCTAGGAATCATTCCCTTTCCATTTCTGTGCCTATCTTTGAAAAGGACCAATTTTACAACAAGTTATGGGCAAAAATCCATGTTCAAACTTTAAATGCGAATATCTCGCTTAGTATGCGTCCCAGAAGCATGAAAGTCGGCATCTAGACGGCAATTTTTGAAGTCCAATATTTCTCGATCTAGACCACCTAGAGGGCTGAAATTTCAGGATTGTGATCTAGGAATCATTCTCTTTCCATTTCTGTGCCTATCTTTGAAAAGGACAAATTTTACAACAAGTTATGGGCAAAAATCCATGTTCAAACTTTAAATGCAAATATCTCGCTTAATATGCGTCCCAGAAGCATGAAAGTCGGCATCTAGACGGCAATTTTTGAAGTCCAATATTTCTCGATCTAGACCACCTAGAGGGCTGAAATTTCAGGATTGTGATCTAGGAATCATTCCCTTTCCATTTCTGTGCCTATCTTTGAAAAGGACCAATTTTACAACAAGTTATGGGCAAAAATCCATGTTCAAACTTTAAATGCGAATATCTCGCTTAATATGCGTCCCAGAAGCATGAAAGTCGGCATCTAGACGGCAATTTTTGAAGTCCAATATTTCTCGATCTAGACCACCTAGAGGGCTGAAATTTCAGGATTGTGATCTAAGAATCATTCCCTTTCCATTTCTGTGCCTATCTTTGAAAAGGACCAATTTTACAACAAGTTATGGGCAAAAATCCATGTTCAAACTTTAAATGCGAATATCTCGCTTAGTATGCGTCCCAGAAGCATGAAAGTCGGCATCTAGACGGCAATTTTTGAAGTCCAATATTTCTCGATCTAGACCACCTAGAGGGCTGAAATTTCAGGATTGTGATCTAGGAATCATTCCCTTTCCATTTCTGTGCCTATCTTTGAAAAGGACAAATTTTACAACAAGTTATGGGCAAAAATCCATGTTCAAACTTTAAATGCAAATATCTCGCTTAATATGCGTCCCAGAAGCATGAAAGTCGGCATCTAGACGGCAATTTTTGAAGTCCAATATTTCTCGATCTAGACCACCTAGAGGGCTGAAATTTCAGGATTGTGATCTAGGAATCATTCCCTTTCCATTTCTGTGCCTATCTTTGAAAAGGACCAATTTTACAACAAGTTATGGGCAAAAATCCATGTTCAAACTTTAAATGCGAATATCTCGCTTAATATGCGTCCCAGAAGCATGAAAGTCGGCATCTAGACGGCAATTTTTGAAGTCCAATATTTCTCGATCTAGACCACCTAGAGAGCTGAAATTTCAGGATTGTGAGCTAGAAATTATTCCCTTTCCATTTCTGTGCCTATCTTTGAAAAGGACCAATTTTACAACAAGTTATGGGCAAAAATCCATGTTCAAACTTTAAATGCGAATATCTCGCTTAATATGCGTCCCAGAAGCATGAAAGTCGGCATCTAGACGGCAATTTTTGAAGTCCAATATTTCTCGATCTAGACCACCTAGAGGGCTGAAATTTCAGGATTGTGATCTAGGAATCATTCCCTTTCCATTTCTGTGCCTATCTTTGAATAAGACCAATTTTACAACAAGTTATGGGCAAAAATCCATGTTCAAACTTTAAATACGAATATCTCGCTTAATATGCGTCCCAGAAGCATGAAAGTCGGCATCTAGACGGCAATTTTTGAAGTCCAATATTTCTCGATCTAGACCACCTAGAGGGCTGAAATTTCAGGATTGTGATCTAGGAATCATTCCCTTTCCATTTCTGTGCCTATCTTTGAATAAGACCAATTTTACAACAAGTTATGGGCAAAAATCCATGTTCAAACTTTAAATGCGAATATCTCGCTTAATATGCGTCCCAGAAGCATGAAAGTCGGCATCAAGACGGCAATTTTTGAAGTCCAATATTTCTCGATCTAGACCACCTAGAGGGCTGAAATTTCAGGATTGTGATCTAGGAATCATTCCCTTTCCATTTCTGTGCCTATCTTTGAAAAGGACCAATTTTACAACAAGTTATGGGCAAAAATCCATGTTCAAACTTTAAATGCGAATATCTCGCTTAATATGCGTCCCAGAAGCATGAAAGTCGGCATCTAGAGGGCAATTTTTGAAGTCCAATATTTCTCGATCTAGACCACCTAGAGGGCTGAAATTTCAGGATTGTGATCTAGGAATCATTCCCTTTCCATTTCTGTGCCTATCTTTGAATAAGACCAATTTTACAACAAGTTATGGGCAAACATCCATGTTCAAACTTTAAATACAAATATCTCGCTTAATATGCGTCCCAGAAGCATGAAAGTCGGCATCTAGACGGCAATTTTTGAAGTCCAATATTTCTCGATCTAGACCACCTAGAGGGCTGAAATTTCAGGATTGTGATCTAGGAATCATTCCCTTTCCATTTCTGTGCCTATCTTTGAATAAGACCAATTTTACAACAAGTTATGGGCAAAAATCCATGTTCAAACTTTAAATGCGAATATCTCGCTTAATATGCGTCCCAGAAGCATGAAAGTCGGCATCTAGACGGCAATTTTTGAAGTCCAATATTTCTCGATCTAGACCACCTAGAGGGCTGAAATTTCAGGATTGTGATCTAAGAATCATTCCCTTTCCATTTCTGTGCCTATCTTTGAAAAGGACCAATTTTACAACAAGTTATGGGCAAAAATCCATGTTCAAACTTTAAATGCGAATATCTCGCTTAGTATGCGTCCCAGAAGCATGAAAGTCGGCATCTAGACGGCAATTTTTGAAGTCCAATATTTCTCGATCTAGACCACCTAGAGGGCTGAAATTTCAGGATTGTGATCTAGGAATCATTCCCTTTCCATTTCTGTGCCTATCTTTGAAAAGGACCAATTTTACAACAAGTTATGGGCAAAAATCCATGTTCAAACTTTAAATGCGAATATCTCGCTTAATATGCGTCCCAGAAGCATGAAAGTCGGCATCTAGACGGCAATTTTTGAAGTCCAATATTTCTCGATCTAGACCACCTAGAGGGCTGAAATTTCAGGATTGTGATCTAGGAATCATTCCCTTTCCATTTCTGTGCCTATCTTTGAAAAGGACCAATTTTACAACAAGTTATGGGCAAAAATCCATGTTCAAACTTTAAATGCGAATATCTCGCTTAATATGCGTCCCAGAAGCATGAAAGTCGGCATCTAGACGGCAATTTTTGAAGTCCAATATTTCTCGATCTAGACCACCTAGAGGGCTGAAATTTCAGGATTGTGATCTAGGAATCATTCCCTTTCCATTTCTGTGCCTATCTTTGAATAAGACCAATTTTACAACAAGTTATGGGCAAAAATCCATGTTCAAACTTTAAATGCGAATATCTCGCTTAATATGCGTCCCAGAAGCATGAAAGTCGGCATCTAGAGGGCAATTTTTGAAGTCCAATATTTCTCGATCTAGACCACCTAGAGGGCTGAAATTTCAGGATTGTGATCTAGGAATCATTCCCTTTCCATTTCTGTGCCTATCTTTGAAAAGGACCAATTTTACAACAAGTTATGGGCAAAAATCCATGTTCAAACTTTAAATGCGAATATCTCGCTTAATATGCGTCCCAGAAGCATGAAAGTCGGCATCTAGACGGCAATTTTTGAAGTCCAATATTTCTCGATCTAGACCACCTAGAGGGCTGAAATTTCAGGATTGTGATCTAGGAATCATTCCCTTTCCATTTCTGTGCCTATCTTTGAAAAGGACCAATTTTACAACAAGTTATGGGCAAAAATCCATGTTCAAACTTTAAATGCGAATATCTCGCTTAATATGCGTCCCAGAAGCATGAAAGTCGGCATCTAGACGGCAATTTTTGAAGTCCAATATTTCTCGATCTAGACTACCTAGAGGGCTGAAATTTCAGGATTGTGATCTAGGAATCATTCCCTTTCCATTTCTGTGCCTATCTTTGAAAAGGACCAATTTTACAACAAGTTATGGGCAAAAATCCATGTTCAAACTTTAAATGCGAATATCTCGCTTAATATGCGTCCCAGAAGCATGAAAGTCGGCATCTAGACGGCAATTTTTGAAGTCCAATATTTCTCGATCTAGACCACCTAGAGGGCTGAAATTTCAGGATTGTGATCTAGGAATCATTCCCTTTCCATTTCCGTGCCTATCTTTGAATAAGACCAATTTTACAACAAGTTATGGGCAAAAATCCATGTTCAAACTTTAAATGCGAATATCTCGCTTAATATGCGTCCCAGAGGCATGAAAGTCGGCATCTAGAGGGCAATTTTTGAAGTCCAATATTTCTCGATCTAGACCACCTAGAGGGCTGAAATTTCAGGATTGTGATCTAGGAATCATTCCCTTTCCATTTCTGTGCCTATCTTTGAATAAGACCAATTTTGCAACAAGTTATGGGCAAAAATCCATGTTCAAACTTTAAATGCGAATATCTCGCTTAATATGCGTCCCAGAAGCATGAAAGTCGGCATCTAGAGGGCAATTTTTGAAGTCCAATATTTCTCGATCTAGACCACCTAGAGGGCTGAAATTTCAGGACTTTGATCTAGGAATCATTCCCTTTCCATTTCTGTGCCTATCTTTGAATAAGACCAATTTTACAACAAGTTATGGGCAAAAATCCATGTTCAAACTTTAAATGCGAATATCTCGCTTAATATGCGTCCCAGAAGCATGAAAGTCGGCATCTAGACGGCAATTTTTGAAGTCCAATATTTCTCGATCTAGACCACCTAGAGGGCTGAAATTTCAGGATTGTGATCTAGGAATAATTCCCTTTCCATTTCTGTGCCTATCTTTGAATAAGACCAATTTTACAACAAGTTATGGGCAAAAATCCATGTTCAAACTTTAAATGCGAATATCTCGCTTAATATGCGTCCCAGAAGCATGAAAGTCGGCATCTAGACGGCAATTTTTGAAGTCCAATATTTCTCGATCTAGACCACCTAGAGGGCTGAAATTTCAGGATTGTGATCTAGGAATATTCCCTTTCCATTTCTGTGCCTATCTTTGAAAAGGACCAATTTTACAACAAGTTATGGGAAAAAATCCATGTTCAAACTTTAAATGCGAATATCTCGCTTAATATGCGTCCCAGAAGCATGAAAGTCGGCATCTAGACGGCAATTTTTGAAGTCCAATATTTCTCGATCTAGACCACCTAGAGGGCTGAAATTTCAGGATTGTGATCTAGGAATCATTCCCTTTCCATTTCTGTGCCTATCTTTGAATAAGACCAATTTTACAACAAGTTATGGGCAAAAATCCATGTTCAAACTTTAAATGCGAATATCTCGCTTAATATGCGTCCCAGAAGCATGAAAGTCGGCATCTAGAGGGCAATTTTTGAAGTCCAATATTTCTCGATCTAGACCACCTAGAGGGCTGAAATTTCAGGATTGTGATCTAGGAATCATTCCCTTTCCATTTCTGTGCCTATCTTTGAAAAGGACCAATTTTACAACAAGTTATGGGCAAAAATCCATGTTCAAACTTTAAATGCGAATATCTCGCTTAATATGCATCCCAGAAGCATGAAAGTCGGCATCTAGACGGCAATTTTTGAAGTCCAATATTTCTCGATCTAGACCACCTAGAGGGCTGAAATTTCAGGATTGTGATCTAGGAATCATTCCCTTTCCATTTCTGTGCCTATCTTTGAATAAGACCAATTTTACAACAAGTTATGGGCAAAAATCCATGTTCAAACTTTAAATGCGAATATCTCGCTTAATATGCGTCCCAGAAGCATGAAAGTCGGCATCTAGAGGGCAATTTTTGAAGTCCAATATTTCTCGATCTAGACCACCTAGAGGGCTGAAAATTCAGGATTGTGATCTAGGAATCATTCCCTTCCCATTTCTGTGCCTATCTTTGAAAAGGACCAATTTTACAACAAGTTATGGGCAAAAATCCATGTTCAAACTTTAAATGCGAATATCTCGCTTAATATGCGTCCCAGAAGCATGAAAGTCGGCATCTAGAGGGCAATTTTTGAAGTCCAATATTTCTCGATCTAGACCACCTAGAGGGCTGAAGTTTCAGGGTTGTGATCTAGGAATCATTCCCTTTCCATTTCTGTGCCTATCTTTGAATAAGACCAATTTTACAACAAGTTATGGGCAAAAATCCATGTTGAAACTTTAAATGCGAATATCTCGCTTAATATGCGTCCCAGAAGCATGAAAGTCGGCATCTAGACCGCAACTTTTGAAGTCCAATATTTCTCGATCTAGACCACCTAGAGGGCTGAAATTTCAGGATTGTGATCTAGGAATCATTCCCTTTCCATTTCAGTGCCTATCTTTGAAAAGGACCAATTTTACAACAAGTTATGGGCAAAAATCCATGTTCAAACTTTAAATGCGAATATCTCGCTTAATATGCGTCCCAGAAGCATGAAAGTCGGCATCTAGACGGCAATTTTTGAAGTCCAATATTTCTCGATCTAGACCACCTAGAGGGCTGAAATTTCAGGATTGTGATCTAGGAGTCATTCCCTTTCCATTTCTGTGCCTATCTTTGAATAAAACCAATTTTACAACAAGTTATGGGAAAAAATCCATGTTCAAACTTTAAATGCGAATATCTCGCTTAATATGCGTCCCAGAAGCATGAAAGTCGGCATCTAGAGGGAAATTTTTGAAGTCCAATATTTCTCGATCTAGACCACCTAGAGGGCTGAAATTTCAGGATTGTGATCTAGGAATCATTCCCTTTCCATTTCTGTGCCTATCTTTGAAAAGGACCAATTTTACAACAAGTTATGGGCAAAAATCCATGTTCAAACTTTAAATGCGAATATCTCGCTTAATATGCATCCCAGAAGCATGAAAGTCGGCATCTAGACGGCAATTTTTGAAGTCCAATATTTCTCGATCTAGACCACCTAGAGGGCTGAAATTTCAGGATTGTGATCTAGGAATCATTCCCTTTCCATTTCTGTGCCTATCTTTGAATAAGACCAATTTTACAACAAGTTATGGGCAAAAATCCATGTTCAAACTTTAAATGCGAATATCTCGCTTAATATGCAATAGGCAATTTTTGAAGTCCAATATTTCTCGATCTAGACCACCTAGAGGGCTGAAAATTCAGGATTGTGATCTAGGAATCATTCCCTTCCCATTTCTGTGCCTATCTTTGAAAAGGACCAATTTTACAACAAGTTATGGGCAAAAATCCATGTTCAAACTTTAAATGCGAATATCTCGCTTAATATGCGTCCCAGAAGCATGAAAGTCGGCATCTAGAGGGCAATTTTTGAAGTCCAATATTTCTCGATCTAGACCACCTAGAGGGCTGAAGTTTCAGGGTTGTGATCTAGGAATCATTCCCTTTCCATTTCTGTGCCTATCTTTGAATAAGACCAATTTTACAACAAGTTGTGGGCAAAAATCCATGTTCAAACTTTAAATGCGAATATCTCGCTTAATATGCATCCCAGAAGCATGAAAGTCGGCATCTAGACCGCAACTTTTGAAGTCCAATATTTCTCGATCTAGACCACTTAGAGGGCTGAAATTTCAGGATTGTGATCTAGGAATCATTCCCTTTCCATTTCTGTGCCTATCTTTGAATAAGACCAATTTTACAACAAGTTATGGGCAAAAATCCATGTTCAAACTTTAAATGCGAATATCTCGCTTAATATGCGTCCCAGAAGCATGAAAGTCGGCATCTAGAGGGCAATTTTTGAAGTCCAATATTTCTCGATCTAGACCACCTAGAGGGCTGAAATTTCAGGATTGTGATCTAGGAATCATTCCCTTTCCATTTCTGTGCCTATTTTTGAATAAGACCAATTTTACAACAAGTTATGGGCAAAAATCCATGTTCAAACTTTAAATGCGAATATCTCGCTTAATATGCGTCCCAGAAGCATGAAAGTCGGCATCTAGAGGGCAATTTTTGAAGTCCAATATTTCTCGATCTAGACCACCTAGAGGGCTGAAATTTCAGGATTGTGATCTAGGAATCATTCCCTTTCCATTTCTGTGCCTATCTTTGAAAAGGACCAATTTTACAACAAGTTATGGGCAAAAATCCATGTTCAAACTTTAAATGCGAATATCTCGCTTAATATGCATCCCAGAAGCATGAAAGTCGGCATCTAGACGGCAATTTTTGAAGTCCAATATTTCTCGATCTAGACCACCTAGAGGGCTGAAATTTCAGGATTGTGATCAAGGAATCATTCCCTTTCCATTTCTGTGCCTATCTTTGAATAAGACCAATTTTACAACAAGTTATGGGCAAAAATCCATGTTCAAACTTTAAATGCGAATATCTCGCTTAATATGCGTCCCAGAAGCATGAAAGTCGGCATCTAGAGGGCAATTTTTGAAGTCCAATATTTCTCGATCTAGACCACCTAGAGGGCTGAAAATTCAGGATTGTGATCTAGGAATCATTCCCTTCCCATTTCTGTGCCTATCTTTGAAAAGGACCAATTTTACAACAAGTTATGGGCAAAAATCCATGTTCAAACTTTAAATGCGAATATCTCGCTTAATATGCGTCCCAGAAGCATGAAAGTCGGCATCTAGACGGCAATTTTTGAAGTCCAATATTTCTCGATCTAGACCACCTAGAGGGCTGAAATTTCAGGATTGTGATCTAGGAATCATTCCCTTTCCATTTCTGTGCCTATCTTTGAATAAGACCAATTTTACAACAAGTTATGGGCAAAAATCCATGTTCAAACTTTAAATGCGAATATCTCGCTTAATATGCGTCCCAGAAGCATGAAAGTCGGCATCTAGAGGGCAATTTTTGAAGTCCAATATTTCTCGATCTAGACCACCTAGAGGGCTGAAATTTCAGGATTGTGATCTAGGAATCATTCCCTTTCCATTTCTGTGCCTATTTTTGAATAAGACCAATTTTACAACAAGTTATGGGCAAAAATCCATGTTCAAACTTTAAATGCGAATATCTCGCTTAATATGCGTCCCAGAAGCATGAAAGTCGGCATCTAGACCGCAACTTTTGAAGTCCAATATTTCTCGATCTAGACCACCTAGAGGGCTGAAATTTCAGGATTGTGATCTAGGAATCATTCCCTTTCCATTTCAGTGCCTATCTTTGAAAAGGACCAATTTTACAACAAGTTATGGGCAAAAATCCATGTTCAAACTTTAAATGCGAATATCTCGCTTAATATGCGTCCCAGAAGCATGAAAGTCGGCATCTAGACGGCAATTTTTGAAGTCCAATATTTCTCGATCTAGACCACCTAGAGGGCTGAAATTTCAGGATTGTGATCTAGGAGTCATTCCCTTTCCATTTCTGTGCCTATCTTTGAATAAAACCAATTTTACAACAAGTTATGGGCAAAAATCCATGTTCAAACTTTAAATGCGAATATCTCGCTTAATATGCGTCCCAGAAGCATGAAAGTCGGCATCTAGAGGGAAATTTTTGAAGTCCAATATTTCTCGATCTAGACCACCTAGAGGGCTGAAATTTCAGGATTGTGATCTAGGAATCATTCCCTTTCCATTTCTGTGCCTATCTTTGAAAAGGACCAATTTTACAACAAGTTATGGGCAAAAATCCATGTTCAAACTTTAAATGCGAATATCTCGCTTAATATGCATCCCAGAAGCATGAAAGTCGGCATCTAGACGGCAATTTTTGAAGTCCAATATTTCTCGATCTAGACCACCTAGAGGGCTGAAATTTCAGGATTGTGATCTAGGAATCATTCCCTTTCCATTTCTGTGCCTATCTTTGAATAAGACCAATTTTACAACAAGTTATGGGCAAAAATCCATGTTCAAACTTTAAATGCGAATATCTCGCTTAATATGCGTCCCAGAAGCATGAAAGTCGGCATCTAGAGGGCAATTTTTGAAGTCCAATATTTCTCGATCTAGACCACCTAGAGGGCTGAAATTTCAGGATTGTGATCTAGGAGTCATTCCCTTTCCATTTCTGTGCCTATCTTTGAATAAAACCAATTTTACAACAAGTTATGGGCAAAAATCCATGTTCAAACTTTAAATGCGAATATCTCGCTTAATATGCGTCCCAGAAGCATGAAAGTCGGCATCTAGAGGGAAATTTTTGAAGTCCAATATTTCTCGATCTAGACCACCTAGAGGGCTGAAATTTCAGGATTGTGATCTAGGAATCATTCCCTTTCCATTTCTGTGCCTATCTTTGAATAAGACCAATTTTACAACAAGTTATGGGCAAAAATCCATGTTCAAACTTTAAATGCGAATATCTCGCTTAATATGCGTCCCAGAAGCATGAAAGTCGGCATCTAGAGGGCAATTTTTGAAGTCCAATATTTCTCGATCTAGACCACCTAGAGGGCTGAAAATTCAGGATTGTGATCTAGGAATCATTCCCTTCCCATTTCTGTGCCTATCTTTGAAAAGGACCAATTTTACAACAAGTTATGGGCAAAAATCCATGTTCAAACTTTAAATGCGAATATCTCGCTTAATATGCGTCCCAGAAGCATGAAAGTCGGCATCTAGACGGCAATTTTTGAAGTCCAATATTTCTCGATCTAGACCACCTAGAGGGCTGAAATTTCAGGGTTGTGATCTAGGAATCATTCCCTTTCCATTTCTGTGCCTATCTTTGAATAAGACCAATTTTACAACAAGTTATGGGCAAAAATCCATGTTCAAACTTTAAATGCGAATATCTCGCTTAATATGCGTCCCAGAAGCATGAAAGTCGGCATCTAGACGGCAATTTTTGAAGTCCAATATTTCTCGATCTAGACCACCTAGAGGGCTGAAATTTCAGGATTGTGATCTAGGAATCATTCCCTTTCCATTTCTGTGCCTATTTTTGAATAAGACCAATTTTACAACAAGTTATGGGCAAAAATCCATGTTCAAACTTTAAATGCGAATATCTCGCTTAATATGCGTCCCAGAAGCATGAAAGTCGGCATCTAGACCGCAACTTTTGAAGTCCAATATTTCTCGATCTAGACCACCTAGAGGGCTGAAATTTCAGGATTGTGATCTAGGAATCATTCCCTTTCCATTTCAGTGCCTATCTTTGAAAAGGACCAATTTTACAACAAGTTATGGGCAAAAATCCATGTTCAAACTTTAAATGCGAATATCTCGCTTAATATGCGTCCCAGAAGCATGAAAGTCGGCATCTAGACGGCAATTTTTGAAGTCCAATATTTCTCGATCTAGACCACCTAGAGGGCTGAAATTTCAGGATTGTGATCTAGGAATCATTCCCTTTCCATTTCTGTGCCTATCTTTGAATAAGACCAATTTTACAACAAGTTATGGGCAAAAATCCATGTTCAAACTTTAAATGCGAATATCTCGCTTAATATGCGTCCCTGAAGCATGAAAGTCGGCATCTAGACGGAAATTTTTGAAGTCCAATATTTCTCGATCTAGGCCAGCTAGAGGGCTGAGATTTCAGGATTGTGATCTAGGAATCATTCCCTTTCCATTTCTGTGCCTATCTTTGAATAAGACCAATTTTACAACAAGTTATGGGCAAAAATCCATGTTCAAACTTTAAATGCGATTATCTCGCTTAATATGCGTCCCAGAAGCATGAAAGTCGGCATCTAGAGGGCAAGTTTTGAAGTCCAATATTTCTCGATCTAGACCACCTAGAGGGCTGAAATTTCAGGATTGTGATCTAAGAATCATTCCCTTTCCATTTCTGTGCCTATCTTTGAATAAGACCAATTTTACAACAAGTTATGGGCAAAAATCCATGTTCAAACTTTAAATGCGAATATCTCGCTTAATATGCGTCCCAGAAGCATGAAAGTCGGCATCTAGACGGCAATTTTTGAAGTCCAATATTTCTCGATCTAGACCACCTAGGGGGCTGAAATTTCAGGATTGTGATCTAGGAATCATTCCCTTTCCATTTCTGTGCCTATCTTTGAATAAGACCAATTTTACAACAAGTTATGGGCAAAAATCCATGTTCAAACTTTAAATGCGAATATCTCGCTTAATATGCGTCCCAGAAGCATGAAAGTCGGCATCTAGACGGCAATTTTTGAAGTCCAATATTTCTCGATCTAGACCACCTAGAGGGCTGAAATTTCAGGATTGTGATCTAAGAATCATTCCCTTTCCATTTCTGTGCCTATCTTTGAATAAGACCAATTTTACAACAAGTTATGGGCAAAAATCCATGTTCAAACTTTAAATGCGAATATCTCGCTTAATATGCGTCCCAGAAGCATGAAAGTCGGCATCTAGACGGCAATTTTTGAAGTCCAATATTTCTCGATCTAGACCACCTAGAGGGCTGAAATTTCAGGATTGTGATCTAGGAATCATTCCCTTTCCATTTCTGTGCCTATCTTTGAATAAGACCAATTTTACAACAAGTTATGGGCAAAAATCCATGTTCAAACTTTAAATGCGAATATCTCGCTTAATATGCGTCCCAGAAGCATGAAAGTCGGCATCTAGACGGCAATTTTTGAAGTCCAATATTTCTCGATCTAGACCACCTAGAGGGCTGAAATTTCAGGATTGTGATCTAGGAATCATTCCCTTTCCATTTCTGTGCCTATCTTTGAAAATGACCAATTTTACAACAAGTTATGGGCAAACATCCATGTTCAAACTTTAAATGCGAATATCTCGCTTAATATGCGTCCCAGAAGCATGAAAGTCGGCATCTAAAGGGCAATTTTTGAAGTCCAATATTTCTCGATCTAGACCACCTAGAGGGCTGAAATTTCAGGATTGTGATCTAGGAATCATTCCCTTTCCATTTCTGTGCCTATCTTTGAAAAGGACCAATTTTTGCAACAAGTTATGGGCAAAAATCCATGTTCAAACTTTAAATGCGAATATCTCGCTTAATATGCGTCCCAGAAGCATGAAAGTCGGCATCTAGACGGCAATTTTTGAAGTCCAATATTTCTCGATCTAGACCACCTAGAGGACTGAAATTTCAGGATTGTGATCTAGGAATCATTCCCTTTCCATTTCTGTGCCTATCTTTGAAAAGGACCAATTTTACAACAAGTTATGGGCAAAAATCCATGTTCAAACTTTTAATGCGAATATCTCGCTTAATATGCGTCCCAGAAGCATGAAAGTCGGCATCTAGACGGCAATTTTTGAAGTCCAATATTTCTGGATCTAGACCACCTAGAGGGCTGAAATTTCAGGATTGTGATCTAGGAATCATTCCCTTTCCATTTCTGTGCCTATCTTTGAAAAGGACTAATTTTACAACAAGTTATGGGCAAAAATCCATGTTCAAACTTTAAATGCGAATATCTCGCTTAATATGCGTCCCAGAAGCATGAAAGTCGGCATCTAGACGGCAATTTTTGAAGTCCAATATTTCTCGATCTAGACCACCTAGAGGGCTGAAATTTCAGGATTGTGATCTAGGAATCATTCCCTTTCCATTTCTGTGCCTATCTTTGAAAAGGACCAATTTTACAACAAGTTATGGGCAAAAATCCATGTTCAAACTTTAAATGCGAATATCTCGCTTAATATGCGTCCCAGAAGCATGAAAGTCGGCATCTAGTCGGCAATTTTTGAAGTCCAATATTTCTCGATCTAGACCACCTAGAGGGCTGAAATTTCAGGATTGTGATCTAGGAATCATTCAGTTTCCATTTCTGTGCCTATCTTTGAATAAGACCAATTTTACAACAAGTTATGGGCAAAAATCCATGTTCAAACTTTAAATGCGAATATCTCGCTTAATATGCGTCCCAGAAGCATGAAAGTCGGCATCTAGAGGGCAATTTTTGAAGTCCAATATTTCTCGATCTAGACCACCTAGAGGGCTGAAATTTCAGGATTGTGATCTAGGAATCATTCCCTTTCCATTTCTGTGCCTATCTTTGAAAAGGACCAATTTTACAACAAGTTATGGGCAAAAATCCATGTTCAAACTTTAAATGCGAATATCTCGCTTAATATGCGTCCCTGAAGCATGAAAGTCGGCATCTAGACGGCAATTTTTGAAGTCCAATATTTCTCGATCTAGACCACCTAGAGGGCTGAAATTTCAGGATTGTGATCTAGGAATCATTCCCTTTCCATTTCTGTCCCTATCTTTGAAAAGGACCAATTTTACAACAAGTTATGGGCAAAAATCCATGTTCAAACTTTAAATGCGAATATCTCGCTTAATATGCGTCCCAGAAGCATGAAAGTCGGCATCTAGACGGCAATTTTTGAAGTCCAATATTTCTCGATCTAGACCACCTAGAGGGCTGAAATTTCAGGATTGTGATCTAGGAATCATTCCCTTTCCATTTCTGTGCCTATCTTTGAATAAGACCAATTTTACAACAAGTTATGGGCAAAAATCCATGTTCAAACTTTAAATGCGAATATCTCGCTTAATATGCGTCCCAGAAGCATGAAAGTCGGCATCTAGACGGCAATTTTTGAAGTCCAATATTTCTCGATCTAGACCACCTAGAGGGCTTGAATTTCAGGATTGTGATCTAGGAATCATTCCCTTTCCATTTCTGTGCCTATCTTTGAATAAGACCAATTTTACAACAAGTTATGGGCAAAAATCCATGTTCAAACTTTAAATGCGAATATCTCGCTTAATATGCGTCCCAGAAGCATGAAAGTCGGCATCTAGAGGGCAATTTTTGAAGTCCAATATTTCTCGATCTAGACCACCTAGAGGGCTGAAATTTCAGGATTGTGATCTAGGAATCATTCCCTTTCCATTTCTGTGCCTATCTTTGAATAAGACCAATTTTACAACAAGTTATGGGCAAAAATCCATGTTCAAACTTTAAATGCGAATATCTCGCTTAATATGCGTCCCAGAAGCATGAAAGTCGGCATCTAGACGGCAATTTTTGAAGTCCAATATTTCTCGATCTAGACCACCTAGAGGGCTGAAATTTCAGGATTGTGATCTAGGAATCATTCCCTTTCCATTTCTGTGCCTATCTTTGAATAAGACCAATTTTACAACAAGTTATGGGCAAAAATCCATGTTCAAACTTTAAATGCGAATATCTCGCTTAATATGCGCCCCAGAAGCATGAAAGTCGGCATCTAGAGGGCAATTTTTGAAGTCCAATATTTCTCGATCTAGACCACCTAGAGGGCTGAAATTTCAGGATTGTGATCTAGGAATCATTCCCTTTCCATTTCTGTGCCTATCTTTGAAAAGGACCAATTTTTGCAACAAGTTATGGGCAAAAATCCATGTTCAAACTTTAAATGCGAATATCTCGCTTAATATGCGTCCCAGAAGCATGAAAGTCGGCATCTAGACGGCAATTTTTGAAGTCCAATATTTCTCGATCTAGACCACCTAGAGGACTGAAATTTCAGGATTGTGATCTAGGAATCATTCCCTTTCCATTTCTGTGCCTATCTTTGAAAAGGACCAATTTTACAACAAGTTATGGGCAAAAATCCATGTTCAAACTTTAAATGCGAATATCTCGCTTAATATGCGTCCCAGAAGCATGAAAGTCGGCATCTAGTCGGCAATTTTTGAAGTCCAATATTTCTCGATCTAGACCACCTAGAGGGCTGAAATTTCAGGATTGTGATCTAGGAATCATTCAGTTTCCATTTCTGTGCCTATCTTTGAATAAGACCAATTTTACAACAAGTTATGGGCAAAAATCCATGTTCAAACTTTAAATGCGAATATCTCGCTTAATATGCGTCCCAGAAGCATGAAAGTCGGCATCTAGACGGCAATTTTTGAAGTCCAAAATTTTCGATCTAGACCACCTAGAGGGCTGAAATTTCAGGATTGTGATCTAGGAATCATTCCCTTTCCATTTCTGTGCCTATCTTTGAATAAGACCAATTTTACAACAAGTTATGGGCAAAAATCCATGTTCAAACTTTAAATGCGAATATCTCGCTTAATATGCGTCCCAGAAGCATGAAAGTCGGCATCTAGAGGGCAATTTTTGAAGTCCAATATTTCTCGATCTAGACCACCTAGAGGGCTGAAATTTCAGGATTGTGATCTAGGAATCATTCCCTTTCCATTTCTGTGCCTATCTTTGAAAAGGACCAATTTTACAACAAGTTATGGGCAAAAATCCATGTTCAAACTTTAAATGCGAATATCTCGCTTAATATGCGTCCCTGAAGCATGAAAGTCGGCATCTAGACGGCAATTTTTGAAGTCCAATATTTCTCGATCTAGACCACCTAGAGGGCTGAAATTTCAGGATTGTGATCTAGGAATCATTCCCTTTCCATTTCTGTGCCTATCTTTGAATAAGACCAATTTTACAACAAGTTATGGGCAAAAATCCATGTTCAAACTTTAAATGCGAATATCTCGCTTAATATGCGTCCCAGAAGCATGAAAGTCGGCATCTAGAGGGCAATTTTTGAAGTCCAATATTTCTCGATCTAGACCACCTAGAGGGCTGAAATTTCAGGATTGTGATCTAGGAATCATTCCCTTTCCATTTCTGTGCCTATCTTTGAAAAGGACCAATTTTACAACAAGTTATGGGCAAAAATCCATGTTCAAACTTTAAATGCGAATATCTCGCTTAATATGCGTCCCAGAAGCATGAAAGTCGGCATCTAGTCGGCAATTTTTGAAGTCCAATATTTCTCGATCTAGACCACCTAGAGGGCTGAAATTTCAGGATTGTGATCTAGGAATCATTCCCTTTCCATTTCTGTGCCTATCTTTGAATAAGACCAATTTTACAACAAGTTATGGGCAAAAATCCATGTTCAAACTTTAAATGCGAATATCTCGCTTAATATGCGTCCCAGAAGCATGAAAGTCGGCATCTAGACGGCAATTTTTGAAGTCCAAAATTTTCGATCTAGACCACCTAGGGGGCTGAAATTTCAGGATTGTGATCTAGGAATCATTCCCTTTCCATTTCTGTGCCTATCTTTGAATAAGACCAATTTTACAACAAGTTATGGGCAAAAATCCATGTTCAAACTTTAAATGTGAATATCTCGCTTAATATGCGTCCCAGAAGCATGAAAGTCGGCATCTAGACGGCAATTTTTGAAGTCCAATATTTCTCGATCTAGACCACCTAGAGGGCTGAAATTTCAGGATTGTGATCTAGGAATCACTCCCTTTCCATTTCTGTCCCTATCTTTGAAAAGGACCAATTTTACAACAAGTTATGGGCAAAAATCCATGTTCAAACTTTAAATGCGAATATCTCGCTTAATATGCGTCCCAGAAGCATGAAAGTCGGCATCTAGACGGCAATTTTTGAAGTCCAATATTTCTCGATCTAGACCACCTAGAGGGCTGAAATTTCAGGATTGTGATCTAGGAATCATTCCCTTTCCATTTCTGTGCCTATCTTTGAATAAGACCAATTTTACAACAAGTTATGGGCAAAAATCCATGTTCAAACTTTAAATGCGAATATCTCGCTTAATATGCGTCCCAGAAGCATGAAAGTCGGCATCTAGACGGCAATTTTTGAAGTCCAATATTTCTCGATCTAGACCACCTAGGGGGGCTGAAATTTCAGGATTGTGATCTAGGAATCATTCCCTTTCCATTTCTGTGCCTATCTTTGAATAAGACCAATTTTACAACAAGTTATGGGCAAAAATCCATGTTCAAACTTTAAATGCGAATATCTCGCTTAATATGCGTCCCAGAAGCATGAAAGTCGGCATCTAGACGGCAATTTTTGAAGTCCAATATTTCTCGATCTAGACCACCTAGAGGGCTGAAATTTCAGGATTGTGATCTAGGAATCATTCCCTTTCCATTTCTGTGCCTATCTTTGAATAAGACCAATTTTACAACAAGTTATGGGCAAAAATCCATGTTCAAACTTTAAATGCGAATATCTCGCTTAATATGCGTCCCAGAAGCATGAAAGTCGGCATCTAGAGGGCAATTTTTGAAGTCCAATATTTCTCGATCTAGACCACCTAGAGGGCTGAAATTTCAGGATTGTGATCTAGGAATCATTCCCTTTCCATTTCTGTGCCTATCTTTGAAAAGGACCAATTTTACAACAAGTTATGGGCAAAAATCCATGTTCAAACTTTAAATGCGAATATCTCGCTTAATATGCGTCCCAGAAGCATGAAAGTCGGCATCTAGACGGCAATTTTTGAAGTCCAATATTTCTCGATCTAGACCACCTAGAGGGCTGAAATTTCAGGATTGTGATCTAGGAATCATTCCCTTTCCATTTCTGTGCCTATCTTTGAATAAGACCAATTTTACAACAAGTTATGGGCAAAAATCCATGTTCAAACTTTAAATGCGAATATCTCGCTTAATATGCGTCCCAGAAGCATGAAAGTCGGCATCTAGACGGCAATTTTTGAAGTCCAATATTTCTCGATCTAGAGGGCTGAAATTTCAGGATTGTGATCTAGGAATCATTCCCTTTCCATTTCTGTGCCTATCTGTGAAAAGGACCAATTTTACAACAAGTTATGGGCAAAAATCCATGTTCAAACTTTAAATGCGAATATCTCGCTTAATATGCGTCCCAGAAGCATGAAAGTCGGCATCTAGACGGCAATTTTTGAAGTCCAATATTTCTCGATCTAGACCACCTAGAGGGCTGAAATTTCAGGATTGTGATCTAGGAATCATTCCCTTTCCATTTCTGTGCCTATCTTTGAAAAGGACCAATTTTACAACAAGTTATGGGCAAAAATCCATGTTCAAACTTTAAATGCGAATATCTCGCTTAATATGCGTCCCAGAAGCATGAAAGTCGGCATCTAGACGGCAATTTTTGAAGTCCAATATTTCTCGATCTAGACCACCTAGAGGGCTGAAATTTCAGGATTGTGATCTAGGAATCATTCCCTTTCCATTTCTGTGCCTATCTTTGAAAAGGACCAATTTTACAACAAGTTATTTGCAAAAATCCATGTTCAAACTTTAAATGCGAATATCTCGCTTAATATGCATCCCAGAAGCATGAAAGTCGGCATCTAGACGGCAATTTTTGAAGTCTAATATTTCTCGATCTAGACCACCTAGAGGGCTGAAATTTCAGGATTGTGATCTAGGAATCATTACCTTTCCATTTCTGTGCCTATCTTTGAAAAGGACCAATTTTACAACAAGTTATGGGCAAAAATCCATGTTCAAACTTTAAATGCGAATATCTCGCTTAATATGCGTCCCAGAAGCATGAAAGTCGGCATCTAGACGGCAATTTTTGAAGTCCAAAATTTTCGATCTAGACCACCTAGGGGGCTGAAATTTCAGGATTGTGATCTAGGAATCATTCCCTTTCCATTTCTGTGCCTATCTTTGAATAAGACCAATTTTACAACAAGTTATGGGCAAAAATCCATGTTCAAACTTTAAATGCGAATATCTCGCTTAATATGCGTCCCAGAAGCATGAAAGTCGGCATCTAGAGGGCAATTTTTGAAGTCCAATATTTCTCGATCTAGACCACCTAGAGGGCTGAAATTTCAGGATTGTGATCTAGGAATCATTCCCTTTCCATTTCTGTGCCTATCTTTGAAAAGGACCAATTTTACAACAAGTTATGGGCAAAAATCCATGTTCAAACTTTAAATGCGAATATCTCGCTTAATATGCGTCCCAGAAGCATGAAAGTCGGCATCTAGACGGCAATTTTTGAAGTCCAATATTTCTCGATCTAGACCACCTAGAGGGCTGAAATTTCAGGATTGTGATCTAGGAATCATTCCCTTTCCATTTCTGTGCCTATCTTTGAATAAGACCAATGTTACAACAAGTTATGGGCAAAAATCCATGTTCAAACTTTAAATGCGAATATCTCGCTTAATATGCGTCCCAGAAGCATGAAAGTCGGCATCTAGACGGCAATTTTTGAAGTCCAATATTTCTCGATCTAGACCACCTAGAGGGCTGAAATTTCAGGATTGTGATCTAGGAATCATTCCCTTTCCATTTCTGTGCCTATCTGTGAAAAGGACCAATTTTACAACAAGTTATGGGCAAAAATCCATGTTCAAACTTTAAATGCGAATATCTCGCTTAATATGCGTCCCAGAAGCATGAAAGTCGGCATCTAGAGGGCATTTTTGAAGTCCAATATTTCTCGATCTAGACCACCTAGAGGGCTGAAATTTCAGGATTGTGATCTAGGAATCATTACCTTTCCATTTCTGTGCCTATCTTTGAAAAGGACCAATTTTACAACAAGTTATGGGCAAAAATCCATGTTCAAACTTTAAATGCGAATATCTCGCTTAATATGCGTCCCAGAAGCATGAAAGTCGGCATCTAGACGGCAATTTTTGAAGTCCAATATTTCTCGATCTAGACCACCTAGGGGGCTGAAATTTCAGGATTGTGATCTAGGAATCATTCCCTTTCCATTTCTGTGCCTATCTTTGAAAAGGTCCAATTTTACAACAAGTTATGGGCAAAAATCCATGTTCAAACTTTAAATGCGAATATCTCGCTTAATATGCATCCCAGAAGCATGAAAGTCGGCATCTAGACGGCAATTTTTGAAGTCTAATATTTCTCGATCTAGACCACCTAGAGGGCTGAAATTTCAGGATTGTGATCTAGGAATCATTACCTTTCCATTTCTGTGCCTATCTTTGAAAAGGACCAATTTTACAACAAGTTATGGGCAAAAATCCATGTTCAAACTTTAAATGCGAATATCTCGCTTAATATGCGTCCCAGAAGCATGAAAGTCGGCATCTAGACGGCAATTTTTGAAGTCCAAAATTTTCGATCTAGACCACCTAGGGGGCTGAAATTTCAGGATTGTGATCTAGGAATCATTCCCTTTCCATTTCTGTGCCTATCTTTGAATAAGACCAATTTTACAACAAGTTATGGGCAAAAATCCATGTTCAAACTTTAAATGCGAATATCTCGCTTAATATGCGTCCCAGAAGCATGAAAGTCGGCATCTAGAGGGCAATTTTTGAAGTCCAATATTTCTCGATCTAGACCACCTAGAGGGCTGAAATTTCAGGATTGTGATCTAGGAATCATTCCCTTTCCATTTCTGTGCCTATCTTTGAAAAGGAGCAATTTTACAACAAGTTATGGGCAAAAATCCATGTTCAAACTTTAAATGCGAATATCTCGCTTAATATGCGTCCCTGAAGCATGAAAGTCGGCATCTAGACGGCAATTTTTGAAGTCCAATATTTCTCGATCTAGACCACCTAGAGGGCTGAAATTTCAGGATTGTGATCTAGGAATCATTCCCTTTCCATTTCTGTGCCTATCTTTGAAAAGGACCAATTTTACAACAAGTTATGGGCAAAAATCCATGTTCAAACTTTAAATGCGAATATCTCGCTTAATATGCGTCCCAGAAGCATGAAAGTCGGCATCTAGACGGCAATTTTTGAAGTCCAATATTTCTCGATCTAGACCACCTAGAGGGCTGAAATTTCAGGATTGTGATCTAGGAATCATTCCCTTTCCATTTCTGTGCCTATCTTTGAATAAGACCAATTTTACAACAAGTTATGGGCAAAAATCCATGTTCAAACTTTAAATGCGAATATCTCGCTTAATATGCGTCCCAGAAGCATGAAAGTCGGCATCTAGACGGCAATTTTTGAAGTCCAATATTTCTCGATCTAGACCACCTAGAGGGCTGAAATTTCAGGATTGTGATCTAGGAATCATTCCCTTTCCATTTCTGTCCCTATCTTTGAAAAGGACCAATTTTACAACAAGTTATGGGCAAAAATCCATGTTCAAACTTTAAATGCGAATATCTCGCTTAATATGCGTCCCAGAAGCATGAAAGTCGGCATCTAGACGGCAATTTTTGAAGTCCAATATTTCTCGATCTAGACCACCTAGAGGGCTGAAATTTCAGGATTGTGATCTAGGAATCATTCCCTTTCCATTTCTGTGCCTATCTTTGAATAAGACCAATTTTACAACAAGTTATGGGCAAAAATCCATGTTCAAACTTTAAATGCGAATATCTCGCTTAATATGCGTCCCAGAAGCATGAAAGTCGGCATCTAGACGGCAATTTTTGAAGTCCAATATTTCTCGATCTAGACCACCTAGAGGGCTGAAATTTCAGGATTGTGATCTAGGAATCATTCCCTTTCCATTTCTGTGCCTATCTTTGAAAAGGACCAATTTTACAACAAGTTATGGGCAAAAATCCATGTTCAAACTTTAAATGCGAATATCTCGCTTAATATGCGTCCCTGAAGCATGAAAGTCGGCATCTAGACGGCAATTTTTGAAGTCCAATATTTCTCGATCTAGACCACCTAGAGGGCTGAAATTTCAGGATTGTGATCTAGGAATCATTCCCTTTCCATTTCTGTGCCTATCTTTGAAAAGGACCAATTTTACAACAAGTTATGGGCAAAAATCCATGTTCAAACTTTAAATGCGAATATCTCGCTTAATATGCGTCCCAGAAGCATGAAAGTCGGCATCTAGACGGCAATTTTTGAAGTCCAATATTTCTCGATCTAGACCACCTAGAGGGCTGAAATTTCAGGATTGTGATCTAGGAATCATTCCCTTTCCATTTCTGTGCCTATCTTTGAATAAGACCAATTTTACAACAAGTTATGGGCAAAAATCCATGTTCAAACTTTAAATGCGAATATCTCGCTTAATATGCGTCCCAGAAGCATGAAAGTCGGCATCTAGACGGCAATTTTTGAAGTCCAATATTTCTCGATCTAGACCACCTAGAGGGCTGAAATTTCAGGATTGTGATCTAGGAATCATTCCCTTTCCATTTCTGTCCCTATCTTTGAATAAGACCAATTTTACAACAAGTTATGGGCAAAAATCCATGTTCAAACTTTAAATGCGAATATCTCGCTTAATATGCGTCCCAGAAGCATGAAAGTCGGCATCTAGACGGCAATTTTTGAAGTCCAATATTTCTCGATCTAGACCACCTAGAGGGCTGAAATTTCAGGATTGTGATCTAGGAATCATTCCCTTTCCATTTCTGTGCCTATCTTTGAATAAGACCAATTTTACAACAAGTTATGGGCAAAAATCCATGTTCAAACTTTAAATGCGAATATCTCGCTTAATATGCGTCCCAGAAGCATGAAAGTCGGCATCTAGACGGCAATTTTTGAAGTCCAATATTTCTCGATCTAGACCACCTAGAGGGCTGAAATTTCAGGATTGTGATCTAGGAATCATTCCCTTTCCATTTCTGTGCCTATCTTTGAATAAGACCAATGTTACAACAAGTTATGGGCAAAAATCCATGTTCAAACTTTAAATGCGAATATCTCGCTTAATATGCGTCCCAGAAGCATGAAAGTCGGCATCTAGACGGCAATTTTTGAAGTCCAATATTTCTCGATCTAGACCACCTAGAGGGCTGAAATTTCAGGATTGTGATCTAGGAATCATTCCCTTTCCATTTCTGTGCCTATCTTTGAAAAGGACCAATTTTACAACAAGTTATGGGCAAAAATCCATGTTCAAACTTTAAATGCGAATATCTCGCTTAATATGCGTCCCAGAAGCATGAAAGTCGGCATCTAGACGGCAATTTTTGAAGTCCAATATTTCTCGATCTAGACCACCTAGAGGGCTGAAATTTCAGGATTGTGATCTAGGAATCATTCCCTTTCCATTTCTGTGCCTATCTTTGAAAAGGACCAATTTTACAACAAGTTATGGGCAAAAATCCATGTTCAAACTTTAAATGCGAATATCTCGCTTAATATGCGTCCCAGAAGCATGAAAGTCGGCATCTAGACGGCAATTTTTGAAGTCCAATATTTCTCGATCTAGACCACCTAGGGGGCTGAAATTTCAGGATTGTGATCTAGGAATCATTCCCTTTCCATTTCTGTGCCTATCTTTGAAAAGGTCCAATTTTACAACAAGTTATGGGCAAAAATCCATGTTCAAACTTTAAATGCGAATATCTCGCTTAATATGCATCCCAGAAGCATGAAAGTCGGCATCTAGACGGCAATTTTTGAAGTCTAATATTTCTCGATCTAGACCACCTAGAGGGCTGAAATTTCAGGATTGTGATCTAGGAATCATTACCTTTCCATTTCTGTGCCTATCTTTGAAAAGGACCAATTTTACAACAAGTTATGGGCAAAAATCCATGTTCAAACTTTAAATGCGAATATCTCGCTTAATATGCGTCCCAGAAGCATGAAATTCGGCATCTAGACGGCAATTTTTGAAGTCCAATATTTCTCGATCTAGACCACCAAGAGGGCTGAAATTTCAGGATTGTGATCTAGGAATCATTCCCTTTCCATTTCTGTGCCTATCTTTGAAAAGGACCAATTTTACAACAAGTTATGGGCAAAAATCCATGTTCAAACTTTAAATGCGAATATCTCGCTTAATATGCGTCCCAGAAGCATGAAAGTCGGCATCTAGAGGGCAATTTTTGAAGTCCAATATTTCTCGATCTAGACCACCTAGAGGGCTGAAATTTCAGGATTGTGATCTAGGAATCATTCCCTTTCCATTTCTGTGCCTATCTTTGAATAAGACCAATTTTACAACAAGTTATGGGCAAAAATCCATGTTCAAACTTTAAATGCGAATATCTCGCTTAATATGCGTCCCAGAAGCATGAAAGTCGGCATCTAGAGGGCAATTTTTGAAGTCCAATATTTCTCGATCTAGACCACCAAGAGGGCTGAAATTTCAGGATTGTGATCTAGGAATCATTCCCTTTCCATTTCTGTGCCTATCTTTGAAAATGACCAATTTTACAACAAGTTATGGGCAAAAATCCATGTTCAAACTTTAAATGCGAATATCTCGCTTAATATGCGTCCCAGAAGCATGAAAGTCGGCATCTAGACGGCAATTTTTGAAGTCCAATATTTCTCGATCTAGACCACCTAGGGGGGCTGAAATTTCAGGATTGTGATCTAGGAATCATTCCCTTTCCATTTCTGTGCCTATCTTTGAATAAGACCAATTTTACAACAAGTTATGGGCAAAAATCCATGTTCAAACTTTAAATGCGAATATCTCGCTTAATATGCGTCCCAGAAGCATGAAAGTCGGCATCTAGACGGCAATTTTTGAAGTCCAATATTAATTTCAGGATTGTGATCTAGGAATCATTCCCTTTCCATTTCTGTGTCTATCTTTGAATAAGACCAATTTTACAACAAGTTATGGGCAAAAATCCATGTTCAAACTTTAAATGCGAATATCTCGCTTAATATGCGTCCCAGAAGCATGAAAGTCGGCATCTAGACGGCAATTTTTGAAGTCCAATATTTCTCGATCTAGACCACCTAGAGGGCTGAAATTTCAGGATTGTGATCTAGGAATCATTCCCTTTCCATTTCTGTGCCTATCTTTGAATAAGACCAATTTTACAACAAGTTATGGGCAAAAATCCATGTTCAAACTTTAAATGCGAATATCTCGCTTAATATGCGTCCCAGAAGCATGAAAGTCGGCATCTAGACGGCAATTTTTGAAGTCCAATATTTCTCGATCTAGACCACCTAGAGGGCTGAAATTTCAGGATTGTGATCTAGGAATCATTCCCTTTCCATTTCTGTGCCTATCTTTGAAAAAGACCAATTTTACAACAAGTTATGGGCAAAAATCCATCTTCAAACTTTAAATGCGAATATCTCGCTTAATATGCGTCCCAGAAGCATGAAAGTCGGCATCTAGACGGCAATTTTTGAAGTCCAATTATTCTCGATCTAGACCACCTAGAGGGCTGAAATTTCAGGATTGTGATCTAGGAATCATTCCCTTTCCATTTCTGTGCCTACAACAAGTTATGGGCAAAAATCCATGTTCAAACTTTAAATGCGAATATCTCGCTTAATATGCGTCCCAGAAGCATGAAAGTCGGCATCTAGAGGGCAATTTTTGAAGTCCAATATTTCTCGATCTAGACCACCTAGAGGGCTGAAATTTCAGGATTGTGATCTAGGAATCATTCCCTTTCCATTTCTGTGCCTATCTTTGAAAAGGACCAATTTTACAACAAGTTATGGGCAAAAATCCATGTTCAAACTTTAAATGCGAATATCTCGCTTAATATGCGTCCCAGAAGCATGAAAGTCGGCATCTAGACGGCAATTTTTGAAGTCCAATATTTCTTGATCTAGACCACCTAGAGGGCTGAAATTTCAGGATTGTGATCTAGGAATCATTCCCTTTCCATTTCTGTGCCTATCTTTGAATAAGACCAATTTTACAACAAGTTATGGGCAAAAATCCATGTTCAAACTTTAAATGCGAATATCTCGCTTAATATGCGTCCCAGAAGCATGAAAGTCGGCATCTAGAGGGCAATTTTTGAAGTCCAATATTTCTCGATCTAGACCACCTAGAGGGCTGAAATTTCAGGATTGTGATCTAGGAATCATTTTCTTTCCATTTCTGTGCCTATCTTTGAATAAGACCAATTTTACAACAAGTTATGGGCAAAAATCTATGTTCAAACTTTAAATGCGAATATCTCGCTTAATATGCGTCCCAGAAGCATGAAAGTCGGCATCTAGACGGCAATTTTTGAAGTCCAATATTTCTCGATCTAGACCACCTAGAGGGCTGAAATTTCAGGATTGTGATCTAGGAATCATTCCCTTTCCATTTCTGTGCCTATCTTTGAATAAGACCAATTTTACAACAAGTTATGGGCAAAAATCCATGTTCAAACTTTAAATGCGAATATCTCGCTTAATATGCGTCCCAGAAGCATGAAAGTCGGCATCTAGACGGCAATTTTTGAAGTCCAATATTAATTTCAGGATTGTGATCTAGGAATCATTCCCTTTTCATTTCTGTGCCTATCTTTGAATAAGACCAATTTTACAACAAGTTATGGGCAAAAATCCATGTTCAAACTTTAAATGCGAATATCTCGCTTAATATGCGTCCCAGAAGCATGAAAGTCGGCATCTAGACGGCAATTTTTGAAGTCCAATATTTCTCGATCTAGACCACCTAGAGGGCTGAAATTTCAGGATTGTGATCTAGGAATCATTCCCTTTCCATTTCTGTGCCTATCTTTGAATAAGACCAATTTTACAACAAGTTATGGGCAAAAATCCATGTTCAAACTTTAAATGCGAATATCTCGCTTAATATGCGTCCCAGAAGCATGAAAGTCGGCATCTAGACGGCAATTTTTGAAGTCCAATATTTCTCGATCTAGACCACCTAGAGGGCTGAAATTTCAGGATTGTGATCTAGGAATCATTCCCTTTCCATTTCTGTGCCTATCTTTGAAAAAGACCAATTTTACAACAAGTTATGGGCAAAAATCCATCTTCAAACTTTAAATGCGAATATCTCGCTTAATATGCGTCCCAGAAGCATGAAAGTCGGCATCTAGACGGCAATTTTTGAAGTCCAATTATTCTCGATCTAGACCACCTAGAGGGCTGAAATTTCAGGATTGTGATCTAGGAATCATTCCCTTTCCATTTCTGTGCCTACAACAAGTTATGGGCAAAAATCCATGTTCAAACTTTAAATGCGAATATCTCGCTTAATATGCGTCACAGAAGCATGAAAGTCGGCATCTAGAGGGCAATTTTTGAAGTCCAATATTTCTCGATCTAGACCACCTAGAGGGCTGAAATTTCAGGATTGTGATCTAGGAATCATTCTCTTTCCATTTCTGTGCCTATCTTTGAATAAGACCAATTTTACAACAAGTTATGGGCAAAAATCTATGTTCAAACTTTAAATGCGAATATCTCGCTTAATATGCGTCCCAGAAGCATGAAAGTCGGCATCTAGACGGCAATTTTTGAAGTCCAATATTTCTCGATCTAGACCACCTAGAGGGCTGAAATTTCAGGATTGTGATCTAGGAATCATTCCCTTTCCATTTCTGTGCCTATCTTTGAATAAGACCAATTTTACAACAAGTTATGGGCAAAAATCCATGTTCAAACTTTAAATGCGAATATCTCGCTTAATATGCGTCCCAGAAGCATGAAAGTCGGCATCTAGACGGCAATTTTTGAAGTCCAATATTTCTCGATCTAGACCACCTAGAGGGCTGAAATTTCAGGATTGTGATCTAGGAATCATTCCCTTTCCATTTCTGTGCCTATCTTTGAATAAGACCAATTTTACAACAAGTTATGGGCAAAAATCCATGTTCAAACTTTAAATGCGAATATCTCGCTTAATATGCGTCCCAGAAGCATGAAAGTCGGCATCTAGACGGCAATTTTTGAAGTCCAATATTTCTCGATCTAGACCACCTAGAGGGCTGAAATTTCAGGATTGTGATCTAGGAATCATTCCCTTTCCATTTCTGTGCCTATCTTTGAAAAAGACCAATTTTACAACAAGTTATGGGCAAAAATCCATGTTCAAACTTTAAATGCGAATATCTCGCTTAATATGCGTCCCAGAAGCATGAAATTCGGCATCTAGACGGCAATTTTTGAAGTCCAATATTTCTCGATCTAGACCACCAAGAGGGCTGAAATTTCAGGATTGTGATCTAGGAATCATTCCCTTTCCATTTCTGTGCCTATCTTTGAAAAGGACCAATTTTACAACAAGTTATGGGCAAAAATCCATGTTCAAACTTTAAATGCGAATATCTCGCTTAATATGCGTCCCAGAAGCATGAAAGTCGGCATCTAGAGGGCAATTTTTGAAGTCCAATATTTCTCGATCTAGACCACCTAGAGGGCTGAAATTTCAGGATTGTGATCTAGGAATCATTCCCTTTCCATTTCTGTGCCTATCTTTGAATAAGACCAATTTTACAACAAGTTATGGGCAAAAATCCATGTTCAAACTTTAAATGCGAATATCTCGCTTAATATGCGTCCCAGAAGCATGAAAGTCGGCATCTAGAGGGCAATTTTTGAAGTCCAATATTTCTCGATCTAGACCACCAAGAGGGCTGAAATTTCAGGATTGTGATCTAGGAATCATTCCCTTTCCATTTCTGTGCCTATCTTTGAAAATGACCAATTTTACAACAAGTAATGGGCAAAAATCCATGTTCAAACTTTAAATGCGAATATCTCGCTTAATATGCGTCCCAGAAGCATGAAAGTCGGCATCTAGACGGCAATTTTTGAAGTCCAATATTTCTCGATCTAGACCACCTAGGGGGGCTGAAATTTCAGGATTGTGATCTAGGAATCATTCCCTTTCCATTTCTGTGCCTATCTTTGAAAAAGACCAATTTTACAACAAGTTATGGGCAAAAATCCATGTTCAAACTTTAAATGCGAATATCTCGCTTAATATGCGTCCCAGAAGCATGAAAGTCGGCATCTAGACGGCAATTTTTGAAGTCCAATATTTCTCGATCTAGACCACCTAGAGGGCTGAAATTTCAGGATTGTGATCTAGGAATCATTCCCTTTCCATTTCTGTGCCTATCTTTGAAAAAGACCAATTTTACAACAAGTTATGGGCAAAAATCCATCTTCAAACTTTAAATGCGAATATCTCGCTTAATATGCGTCCCAGAAGCATGAAAGTCGGCATCTAGACGGCAATTTTTGAAGTCCAATTATTCTCGATCTAGACCACCTAGAGGGCTGAAATTTCAGGATTGTGATCTAGGAATCATTCCCTTTCCATTTCTGTGCCTACAACAAGTTATGGGCAAAAATCCATGTTCAAACTTTAAATGCGAATATCTCGCTTAATATGCGTCCCAGAAGCATGAAAGTCGGCATCTAGAGGGCAATTTTTGAAGTCCAATATTTCTCGATCTAGACCACCTAGAGGGCTGAAATTTCAGGATTGTGATCTAGGAATCATTCCCTTTCCATTTCTGTGCCTATCTTTGAAAAGGACCAATTTTACAACAAGTTATGGGCAAAAATCCATGTTCAAACTTTAAATGCGAATATCTCGCTTAATATGCGTCCCAGAAGCATGAAAGTCGGCATCTAGACGGCAATTTTTGAAGTCCAATATTTCTTGATCTAGACCACCTAGAGGGCTGAAATTTCAGGATTGTGATCTAGGAATCATTCCCTTTCCATTTCTGTGCCTATCTTTGAATAAGACCAATTTTACAACAAGTTATGGGCAAAAATCCATGTTCAAACTTTAAATGCGAATATCTCGCTTAATATGCGTCCCAGAAGCATGAAAGTCGGCATCTAGAGGGCAATTTTTGAAGTCCAATATTTCTCGATCTAGACCACCTAGAGGGCTGAAATTTCAGGATTGTGATCTAGGAATCATTTTCTTTCCATTTCTGTGCCTATCTTTGAATAAGACCAATTTTACAACAAGTTATGGGCAAAAATCTATGTTCAAACTTTAAATGCGAATATCTCGCTTAATATGCGTCCCAGAAGCATGAAAGTCGGCATCTAGACGGCAATTTTTGAAGTCCAATATTTCTCGATCTAGACCACCTAGAGGGCTGAAATTTCAGGATTGTGATCTAGGAATCATTCCCTTTCCATTTCTGTGCCTATCTTTGAATAAGACCAATTTTACAACAAGTTATGGGCAAAAATCCATGTTCAAACTTTAAATGCGAATATCTCGCTTAATATGCGTCCCAGAAGCATGAAAGTCGGCATCTAGAGGGCAATTTTTGAAGTCCAATATTTCTCGATCTAGACCACCAAGAGGGCTGAAATTTCAGGATTGTGATCTAGGAATCATTCCCTTTCCATTTCTGTGCCTATCTTTGAAAATGACCAATTTTACAACAAGTTATGGGCAAAAATCCATGTTCAAACTTTAAATGCGAATATCTCGCTTAATATGCGTCCCAGAAGCATGAAAGTCGGCATCTAGACGGCAATTTTTGAAGTCCAATATTTCTCGATCTAGACCACCTAGGGGGGCTGAAATTTCAGGATTGTGATCTAGGAATCATTCCCTTTCCATTTCTGTGCCTATCTTTGAATAAGACCAATTTTACAACAAGTTATGGGCAAAAATCCATGTTCAAACTTTAAATGCGAATATCTCGCTTAATATGCGTCCCAGAAGCATGAAAGTCGGCATCTAGACGGCAATTTTTGAAGTCCAATATTAATTTCAGGATTGTGATCTAGGAATCATTCCCTTTCCATTTCTGTGTCTATCTTTGAATAAGACCAATTTTACAACAAGTTATGGGCAAAAATCCATGTTCAAACTTTAAATGCGAATATCTCGCTTAATATGCGTCCCAGAAGCATGAAAGTCGGCATCTAGACGGCAATTTTTGAAGTCCAATATTTCTCGATCTAGACCACCTAGAGGGCTGAAATTTCAGGATTGTGATCTAGGAATCATTCCCTTTCCATTTCTGTGCCTATCTTTGAATAAGACCAATTTTACAACAAGTTATGGGCAAAAATCCATGTTCAAACTTTAAATGCGAATATCTCGCTTAATATGCGTCCCAGAAGCATGAAAGTCGGCATCTAGACGGCAATTTTTGAAGTCCAATATTTCTCGATCTAGACCACCTAGAGGGCTGAAATTTCAGGATTGTGATCTAGGAATCATTCCCTTTCCATTTCTGTGCCTATCTTTGAAAAAGACCAATTTTACAACAAGTTATGGGCAAAAATCCATCTTCAAACTTTAAATGCGAATATCTCGCTTAATATGCGTCCCAGAAGCATGAAAGTCGGCATCTAGACGGCAATTTTTGAAGTCCAATTATTCTCGATCTAGACCACCTAGAGGGCTGAAATTTCAGGATTGTGATCTAGGAATCATTCCCTTTCCATTTCTGTGCCTACAACAAGTTATGGGCAAAAATCCATGTTCAAACTTTAAATGCGAATATCTCGCTTAATATGCGTCCCAGAAGCATGAAAGTCGGCATCTAGAGGGCAATTTTTGAAGTCCAATATTTCTCGATCTAGACCACCTAGAGGGCTGAAATTTCAGGATTGTGATCTAGGAATCATTCCCTTTCCATTTCTGTGCCTATCTTTGAAAAGGACCAATTTTACAACAAGTTATGGGCAAAAATCCATGTTCAAACTTTAAATGCGAATATCTCGCTTAATATGCGTCCCAGAAGCATGAAAGTCGGCATCTAGACGGCAATTTTTGAAGTCCAATATTTCTTGATCTAGACCACCTAGAGGGCTGAAATTTCAGGATTGTGATCTAGGAATCATTCCCTTTCCATTTCTGTGCCTATCTTTGAATAAGACCAATTTTACAACAAGTTATGGGCAAAAATCCATGTTCAAACTTTAAATGCGAATATCTCGCTTAATATGCGTCCCAGAAGCATGAAAGTCGGCATCTAGAGGGCAATTTTTGAAGTCCAATATTTCTCGATCTAGACCACCTAGAGGGCTGAAATTTCAGGATTGTGATCTAGGAATCATTTTCTTTCCATTTCTGTGCCTATCTTTGAATAAGACCAATTTTACAACAAGTTATGGGCAAAAATCTATGTTCAAACTTTAAATGCGAATATCTCGCTTAATATGCGTCCCAGAAGCATGAAAGTCGGCATCTAGACGGCAATTTTTGAAGTCCAATATTTCTCGATCTAGACCACCTAGAGGGCTGAAATTTCAGGATTGTGATCTAGGAATCATTCCCTTTCCATTTCTGTGCCTATCTTTGAATAAGACCAATTTTACAACAAGTTATGGGCAAAAATCCATGTTCAAACTTTAAATGCGAATATCTCGCTTAATATGCGTCCCAGAAGCATGAAAGTCGGCATCTAGACGGCAATTTTTGAAGTCCAATATTAATTTCAGGATTGTGATCTAGGAATCATTCCCTTTTCATTTCTGTGCCTATCTTTGAATAAGACCAATTTTACAACAAGTTATGGGCAAAAATCCATGTTCAAACTTTAAATGCGAATATCTCGCTTAATATGCGTCCCAGAAGCATGAAAGTCGGCATCTAGACGGCAATTTTTGAAGTCCAATATTTCTCGATCTAGACCACCTAGAGGGCTGAAATTTCAGGATTGTGATCTAGGAATCATTCCCTTTCCATTTCTGTGCCTATCTTTGAATAAGACCAATTTTACAACAAGTTATGGGCAAAAATCCATGTTCAAACTTTAAATGCGAATATCTCGCTTAATATGCGTCCCAGAAGCATGAAAGTCGGCATCTAGACGGCAATTTTTGAAGTCCAATATTTCTCGATCTAGACCACCTAGAGGGCTGAAATTTCAGGATTGTGATCTAGGAATCATTCCCTTTCCATTTCTGTGCCTATCTTTGAAAAAGACCAATTTTACAACAAGTTATGGGCAAAAATCCATCTTCAAACTTTAAATGCGAATATCTCGCTTAATATGCGTCCCAGAAGCATGAAAGTCGGCATCTAGACGGCAATTTTTGAAGTCCAATTATTCTCGATCTAGACCACCTAGAGGGCTGAAATTTCAGGATTGTGATCTAGGAATCATTCCCTTTCCATTTCTGTGCCTACAACAAGTTATGGGCAAAAATCCATGTTCAAACTTTAAATGCGAATATCTCGCTTAATATGCGTCACAGAAGCATGAAAGTCGGCATCTAGAGGGCAATTTTTGAAGTCCAATATTTCTCGATCTAGACCACCTAGAGGGCTGAAATTTCAGGATTGTGATCTAGGAATCATTCTCTTTCCATTTCTGTGCCTATCTTTGAATAAGACCAATTTTACAACAAGTTATGGGCAAAAATCTATGTTCAAACTTTAAATGCGAATATCTCGCTTAATATGCGTCCCAGAAGCATGAAAGTCGGCATCTAGACGGCAATTTTTGAAGTCCAATATTTCTCGATCTAGACCACCTAGAGGGCTGAAATTTCAGGATTGTGATCTAGGAATCATTCCCTTTCCATTTCTGTGCCTATCTTTGAATAAGACCAATTTTACAACAAGTTATGGGCAAAAATCCATGTTCAAACTTTAAATGCGAATATCTCGCTTAATATGCGTCCCAGAAGCATGAAAGTCGGCATCTAGACGGCAATTTTTGAAGTCCAATATTTCTCGATCTAGACCACCTAGAGGGCTGAAATTTCAGGATTGTGATCTAGGAATCATTCCCTTTCCATTTCTGTGCCTATCTTTGAATAAGACCAATTTTACAACAAGTTATGGGCAAAAATCCATGTTCAAACTTTAAATGCGAATATCTCGCTTAATATGCGTCCCAGAAGCATGAAAGTCGGCATCTAGACGGCAATTTTTGAAGTCCAATATTTCTCGATCTAGACCACCTAGAGGGCTGAAATTTCAGGATTGTGATCTAGGAATCATTCCCTTTCCATTTCTGTGCCTATCTTTGAAAAAGACCAATTTTACAACAAGTTATGGGCAAAAATCCATGTTCAAACTTTAAATGCGAATATCTCGCTTAATATGCGTCCCAGAAGCATGAAAGTCGGCATCTAGACGGCAATTTTTGAAGTCCAATATTTCTCGATCTAGACCACCTAGAGGGCTGAAATTTCAGGATTGTGATCTAGGAATCATTCCCTTTCCATTTCTGTGCCTATCTTTGAATAAGACCAATTTTACAACAAGTTATGGGCAAAAATCCATGTTCAAACTTTAAATGCGAATATCTCGCTTAATATGCGTCCCAGAAGCATGAAAGTCGGCATCTAGAGGGCAATTTTTGAAGTCCAATATTTCTCGATCTAGACCACCTAGAGGGCTGAAATTTCAGGATTGTGATCTAGGAATCATTCCCTTTCCATTTCTGTGCCTATCTTTGAATAAGACCAATTTTACAACAAGTTATGGGCAAAAATCCATGTTCAAACTTTAAATGCGAATATCTCGCTTAATATGCGTCCCAGAAGCATGAAAGTCGGCATCTAGACGGCAATTTTTGAAGTCCAATATTTCTCGATCTAGACCACCTAGAGGGCTGAAATTTCAGGATTGTGATCTAGGAATCATTCCCTTTCCATTTCTGTGCCTATCTTTGAATAAGACCAATTTTACAATAAGTTATGGGCAAAAATCCATGTTCAAACTTTAAATACGAATATCTCGCTTAATATGCGTCCCAGAAGCATGAAAGTTGGCATCTAGACGGCAATTTTTGAAGTCCAATATTTCTCGATCTAGACCACTTAGAGGGCTGAAATTTCAGGATTGTGATCTAGGAATCATTCCCTTTCCATTTCTGTGCCTATCTTTGAAAAGGACCAATTTTACAACAAGTTATGGGCAAAAATCCATGTTCAAACTTTAAATGCGAATATCTCGCTTAATATGCGTCCCAGAGGCATGAAAGTCGGCATCTAGAGGGCAATTTTTTAAGTCCAATATTTCTCGATCTAGACCACCTAGAGGGCTGAAATTTCAGGATTGTGATCTAGGAATCATTCCCTTTCCATTTCTGTGCCTATCTTTGAATAAGACCAATTTTACAACAAGTTATGGGCAAAAATCCATGTTCAAACTTTAAATGCGAATATCTCGCTTAATATGCGTCCCAGAAGCATGAAAGTCGGCATCTAGACGGCAATTTTTGAAGTCCAATATTTCTCGATCTAGACCACCTAGAGGGCTGAAATTTCAGGATTGTGATCTAGGAATCATTCCCTTTCCATTTCTGTGCCTATCTTTGAATAAGACCAATTTTACAGCAAGTTATGGGCAAAAATCCATGTTCAAACTTTAAATGCGAATATCTCGCTTAATATGCGTCCCAGAAGCATGAAAGTCGGCATCTAGACGGCAATTTTTGAAGTCCAATATTAATTTCAGGATTGTGATCTAGGAATCATTCCCTTTTCATTTCTGTGCCTATCTTTGAATAAGACCAATTTTACAACAAGTTATGGGCAAAAATCCATGTTCAAACTTTAAATGCGAATATCTCGCTTAATATGCGTCCCAGAAGCATGAAAGTCGGCATCTAGACGGCAATTTTTGAAGTCCAATATTTCTCGATCTAGACCACCTAGAGGGCTGAAATTTCAGGATTGTGATCTAGGAATCATTCCCTTTCCATTTCTGTGCCTATCTTTGAATAAGACCAATTTTACAACAAGTTATGGGCAAAAATCCATGTTCAAACTTTAAATGCGAATATCTCGCTTAATATGCGTCCCAGAAGCATGAAAGTCGGCATCTAGACGGCAATTTTTGAAGTCCAATATTTCTCGATCTAGACCACCTAGAGGGCTGAAATTTCAGGATTGTGATCTAGGAATCATTCCCTTTCCATTTCTGTGCCTATCTTTGAAAAAGACCAATTTTACAACAAGTTATGGGCAAAAATCCATCTTCAAACTTTAAATGCGAATATCTCGCTTAATATGCGTCCCAGAAGCATGAAAGTCGGCATCTAGACGGCAATTTTTGAAGTCCAATTATTCTCGATCTAGACCACCTAGAGGGCTGAAATTTCAGGATTGTGATCTAGGAATCATTCCCTTTCCATTTCTGTGCCTACAACAAGTTATGGGCAAAAATCCATGTTCAAACTTTAAATGCGAATATCTCGCTTAATATGCGTCACAGAAGCATGAAAGTCGGCATCTAGAGGGCAATTTTTGAAGTCCAATATTTCTCGATCTAGACCACCTAGAGGGCTGAAATTTCAGGATTGTGATCTAGGAATCATTCTCTTTCCATTTCTGTGCCTATCTTTGAATAAGACCAATTTTACAACAAGTTATGGGCAAAAATCTATGTTCAAACTTTAAATGCGAATATCTCGCTTAATATGCGTCCCAGAAGCATGAAAGTCGGCATCTAGACGGCAATTTTTGAAGTCCAATATTTCTCGATCTAGACCACCTAGAGGGCTGAAATTTCAGGATTGTGATCTAGGAATCATTCCCTTTCCATTTCTGTGCCTATCTTTGAATAAGACCAATTTTACAACAAGTTATGGGCAAAAATCCATGTTCAAACTTTAAATGCGAATATCTCGCTTAATATGCGTCCCAGAAGCATGAAAGTCGGCATCTAGACGGCAATTTTTGAAGTCCAATATTTCTCGATCTAGACCACCTAGAGGGCTGAAATTTCAGGATTGTGATCTAGGAATCATTCCCTTTCCATTTCTGTGCCTATCTTTGAATAAGACCAATTTTACAACAAGTTATGGGCAAAAATCCATGTTCAAACTTTAAATGCGAATATCTCGCTTAATATGCGTCCCAGAAGCATGAAAGTCGGCATCTAGACGGCAATTTTTGAAGTCCAATATTTCTCGATCTAGACCACCTAGAGGGCTGAAATTTCAGGATTGTGATCTAGGAATCATTCCCTTTCCATTTCTGTGCCTATCTTTGAAAAAGACCAATTTTACAACAAGTTATGGGCAAAAATCCATGTTCAAACTTTAAATGCGAATATCTCGCTTAATATGCGTCCCAGAAGCATGAAAGTCGGCATCTAGACGGCAATTTTTGAAGTCCAATATTTCTCGATCTAGACCACCTAGAGGGCTGAAATTTCAGGATTGTGATCTAGGAATCATTCCCTTTCCATTTCTGTGCCTATCTTTGAATAAGACCAATTTTACAACAAGTTATGGGCAAAAATCCATGTTCAAACTTTAAATGCGAATATCTCGCTTAATATGCGTCCCAGAAGCATGAAAGTCGGCATCTAGAGGGCAATTTTTGAAGTCCAATATTTCTCGATCTAGACCACCTAGAGGGCTGAAATTTCAGGATTGTGATCTAGGAATCATTCCCTTTCCATTTCTGTGCCTATCTTTGAATAAGACCAATTTTACAGCAAGTTATGGGCAAAAATCCATGTTCAAACTTTAAATGCGAATATCTCGCTTAATATGCGTCCCAGAAGCATGAAAGTCGGCATCTAGACGGCAATTTTTGAAGTCCAATATTTCTCGATCTAGACCACCTAGAGGGCTGAAATTTCAGGATTGTGATCTAGGAATCATTCCCTTTCCATTTCTGTGCCTATCTTTGAATAAGACCAATTTTACAATAAGTTATGGGCAAAAATCCATGTTCAAACTTTAAATACGAATATCTCGCTTAATATGCGTCCCAGAAGCATGAAAGTTGGCATCTAGACGGCAATTTTTGAAGTCCAATATTTCTCGATCTAGACCACTTAGAGGGCTGAAATTTCAGGATTGTGATCTAGGAATCATTCCCTTTCCATTTCTGTGCCTATCTTTGAAAAGGACCAATTTTACAACAAGTTATGGGCAAAAATCCATGTTCAAACTTTAAATGCGAATATCTCGCTTAATATGCGTCCCAGAGGCATGAAAGTCGGCATCTAGAGGGCAATTTTTTAAGTCCAATATTTCTCGATCTAGACCACCTAGAGGGCTGAAATTTCAGGATTGTGATCTAGGAATCATTCCCTTTCCATTTCTGTGCCTATCTTTGAATAAGACCAATTTTACAACAAGTTATGGGCAAAAATCCATGTTCAAACTTTAAATGCGAATATCTCGCTTAATATGCGTCCCAGAAGCATGAAAGTCGGCATCTAGACGGCAATTTTTGAAGTCCAATATTTCTCGATCTAGACCACCTAGAGGGCTGAAATTTCAGGATTGTGATCTAGGAATCATTCCCTTTCCATTTCTGTGCCTATCTTTGAATAAGACCAATTTTACAGCAAGTTATGGGCAAAAATCCATGTTCAAACTTTAAATGCGAATATCTCGCTTAATATGCGTCCCAGAAGCATGAAAGTCGGCATCTAGATGGCAATTTTTGAAGTCCAATATTTCTCGATCTAGACCACCTAGAGGGCTGAAATTTCAGGATTGTGATCTAGGAATCATTCCCTTTAAATTTCTGTGCCTATCTTTGAAAAGGACCAATTTTACAACAAGTTATGGGCAAAAATCCATGTTCAAACTCTAAATGCGAATATCTCGCTTAATATGCGTCCCAGAGGCATGAAAGTCGGCATCTAGAGGGCAATTTTTTAAGTCCAATATTTCTCGATCTAGACCACCTAGAGGGCTGAAATTTCAGGATTGTGATCTAGGAATCATTCCCTTTCCATTTCTGTGCCTATCTTTGAATAAGACCAATTTTACAACAAGTTATGGGCAAAAATCCATGTTCAAACTTTAAATGCGAATATCTCGCTTAATATGCGTCCCAGAAGCATGAAAGTCGGCATCTAGACGGCAATTTTTGAAGTCCAATATTTCTCGATCTAGACCACCTAGAGGGCTGAAATTTCAGGATTGTGATCTAGGAATCATTCCCTTTCCATTTCTGTGCCTATCTAGGAATCATTCCCTTTCCATTTCTTTGCCTATCTTTGAATAAGACCAATTTTACAACAAGTTATGGGCAAAAATCCATGTTCAAACTTTAAATGCGAATATCTCGCTTAATATGCGTCCCAGAAGCATGAAAGTCGGCATCTAGAGGGCAATTTTTGAAGTCCAATATTTCTCGATCTAGACCACTTAGAGGGCTAAAATTTCAGGATTGTGATCTAGGAATCATTCCCTTTCCATTTCTGTGCCTATCTTTGAAAAGGACCAATTTTACAACAAGTTATGGGCAAAAATCCATGTTCAAACTTTAAATGCGAATATCTCGCTTAATATGCGTCCCAGAGGCATGAAAGTCGGCATCTAGAGGGCAATTTTTGAAGTCCAATATTTCTCGATCTAGATCCCTTTCCATTTCTGTGCCTATCTTTGAAAAGGACCAATTTTACAACAAGTTATGGGCAAAAATCCATGTTCAAACTTTAAATGCGAATATCTCGCTTAATATGCGTCCCGGAAGCATGAAAGTCGGCATCTAGAGGGCAATTTTTGAAGTCCAATATTTCTCGATCTAGACCACCTAGAGGGCTGAAATTTCAGGATTGTGATCTAGGAATCATTCCCTTTCCATTTCTGTGTCTATCTTTGAAAAGGACCAATTTTACAACAAGTTATGGGCAAAAATCCATGTTCAAACTTTAAATGCGAATATCTCGCTTAATATGCGTCCCAGAGGCATGAAAGTCGGCATCTAGAGGACAATTTTTTAAGTCCAATATTTCTCGATCTAGACCTCCTAGAGGGCTGAAATTTCAGGATTGTGATCTAAGAATCATTCCCTTTCCATTTCTGTGCCTATCTTTGAAAAGCACCAATTTTACAACAAGTTATGGGCAAAAATCCATGTTCAAACTTTAAATGCGAATATCTCGCTTAATATGCGTCCCAGAAGCATGAAAGTTGGCATCTAGAGGGCAATTTTTTAAGTCCAATATTTCTCGATCTAGACCACCTAGAGGGCTGAAATTTCAGGATTGTGATCTAAGAATCATTCCCTTTCCATTTCTGTGCCTATCTTTGAAAAGGACCAATTTTACAACAAGTTATGGGCAAAAATCCATGTTCAAACTTTAAATGCGAATATCTCGCTTAATATGCGTCCCAGAAGCATGAAAGTCGGCATCTAGAGGGCAATTTTTGAAGTCCAATATTTCTCGATCTAGACCACCTAGAGGGCTGAAATTTCAGGATTGTGATCTAGGAATCATTCCCTTTCCATTTCTGTGCCTATCTTTGAAAAGGACCAAATTTACAACAAGTTATGGGCAAAAATCCATGTTCAAACTTTAAATTCGAATATCTCGCTTAATATGCGTCCCAGAAGCATGAAAGTCGGCATCTAGACGGCAATTTTTGAAGTACAATATTTCTCGATCTAGACCACTTAGAGGGCTGAAATTTCAGGATTGTGATCTAGGAATCATTCCCTTTCCATTTCTGTGCCTATCTTTGAAAAGGACCAAATTTACAACAAGTTATGGGCAAAAATCCATGTTCAAACTTTAAATGCGAATATCTCGCTTAATATGCGTCCCAGAAGCATGAAAGTCGGCATCTAGAGGGCAATTTTTGAAGTCCAATATTTCTCGATCTAGACCACCTAGAGGGCTGAAATTTCACGATTGTGATCTAGGAATCATTCCCTTTCCATTTCTGTGCCTATCTTTGCATAAGACCAATTTTACAACAAGTTATGGGCAAAAATCCATGTTCAAACTTTAAATGCGAATATCTCGCTTAATATGCGTCCCAGAAGCATGAAAGTCGGCATCTAGAGGGCAATTTTTGAAGTCCAATATTTCTCGATCTAGACCACCTAGAGGGCTGAAATTTCAGGATTGTGATCTAGGAATCATTCCCTTTCCATTTCTGTCCCTATCTTTGAAAAGGACCAATTTTACAACAAGTTATGGGCAAAAATCCATGTTCAAACTTTAAATGCGAATATCTCGCTTAATATGCGTCCCAGAAGCATGAAAGTCGGCATCTAGACGGCAATTTTTGAAGTCCAATATTTCTCGATCTAGACCACCTAGAGGGCTGAAATTTCAGGATTGTGATCTAGGAATCATTCCCTTTCCATTTCTGTGCCTATCTTTGAAAAGGACCAATTTTACAACAAGTTATGGGCAAAAATCCATGTTCAAACTTTAAATGCGAATATCTCGCTTAATATGCGTCCCAGAAGCATGAAAGTCGGCATCTAGAGGGCAATTTTTGAAGTCCAATATTTCTCGATCTAGACCACCTAGAGGGCTGAAATTTCAGGATTGTGATCTAGGAATCATTCCCTTTCCATTTCTGTGCCTATCTTTGAAAAGGACCAATTTTACAACAAGAGTTATGGGCAAAAATCCATGTTCAAACTTTAAATGCGAATATCTCGCTTAATATGCGTCCCAGAAGCATGAAAGTCGGCATCTAGACGGCAATTTTTGAAGTCCAATATTTCTCGATCTAGACCACCTAGAGGGCTGAAATTTCAGGATTGTGATCTAGGAATCATTCCCTTTCCATTTCCGTGCCTATCTTTGAATAAGACCAATTTTACAACAAGTTATGGGCAAAAATCCATGTTCAAACTTTAAATGCGAATATCTCGCTTAATATGCGTCCCAGAGGCATGAAAGTCGGCATCTAGAGGGCAATTTTTGAAGTCCAATATTTCTCGATCTAGACCACCTAGAGGGCTGAAATTTCAGGATTGTGATCTAGGAATCATTCCCTTTCCATTTCTGTGCCTATCTTTGAATAAGACCAATTTTACAACAAGTTATGGGCAAAAATCCATGTTCAAACTTTAAATTCGAATATCTCGCTTAATATGCGTCCCAGAAGCATGAAAGTCGGCATCTAGACGGCAATTTTTTAAGTCCAATATTTCTCGATCTAGACCACCTAGAGGGCTGAAATTTCAGGATTGTGATCTAGGAATCATTCCCTTTCCATTTCTGTGCCTATCTTTGAAAAGGACCAATTTTACAACAAGTTATGGGCAAAAATCCATGTTCAAACTTTAAATGCGAATATCTCGCTTAATATGCGTCCCAGAGGCATGAAAGTCGGCATCTAGAGGGCAATTTTTTAAGTCCAATATTTCTCGATCTAGACCACCTAGAGGGCTGAAATTTCAGGATTGTGATCTAGGAATCATTCCCTTTCCATTTCTGTGCCTATCTTTGAAAAGGACCAATTTTACTACAAGTTATGGGCAAAAATCCATGTTCAAACTTTAAATGCGAATATCTCGCTTAATATGCGTCCCAGAGGCATGAAAGTCGGGATCTAGAGGGCAATTTTTGAAGTCCAATATTTCTCGATCTAGACCACCTAGAGGGCTGAAATTTCAGGATTGTGATCTAGGAATCATTCCCTTTCCATTTCTGTGCCTATCTTTGAAAAGGACCAATTTTACAACAAGTTATGGGCAAAAATCCATGTTCAAACTTTAAATGCGAATATCTCGCTTAATATGCGTCCCAGAAGCATGAAAGTCGGCATCTAGACGGCAATTTTTGAAGTCCAATATTTCTCGATCTAGACCACCTAGAGGGCTGAAATTTCAGGATTGTGATCTAGGAATCATTCCCTTTCCATTTCTGTGCCTATCTTTGAAAAGGACCAATTTTACAACAAGTTATGGGCAAAAATCCATGTTCAAACTTTAAATTCGAATATCTCGCTTAATATGCGTCCCAGAAGCATGAAAGTCGGCATCTAGAGGGCAATTTTTTAAGTCCAATATTTCTCGATCTAGACCACCTAGAGGGCTGAAATTTCAGGATTGTGATCTAGGAATCATTCCCTTTCCATTTCTGTGCCTATCTTTGAAAAGGACCAATTTTACTACAAGTTATGGGCAAAAATCCATGTTCAAACTTTAAATGCGAATATCTCGCTTAATATGCGTCCCAGAGGCATGAAAGTCGGGATCTAGAGGGCAATTTTTGAAGTCCAATATTTCTCGATCTAGACCACCTAGAGGGCTGAAATTTCAGGATTGTGATCTAGGAATCATTCCCTTTCCATTTCTGTGCCTATCTTTGAAAAGGACCAATTTTACAACAAGTTATGGGCAAAAATCCATGTTCAAACTTTAAATGCGAATATCTCGCTTAATATGCGTCCCAGAAGCATGAAAGTCGGCATCTAGACGGCAATTTTTGAAGTCCAATATTTCTCGATCTAGACCACCTAGAGGGCTGAAATTTCAGGATTGTGATCTAGGAATCATTCCCTTTCCATTTCTGTGCCTATCTTTGAATAAGACCAATTTTACAACAAGTTATGGGCAAAAATCCATGTTCAAACTTTAAATGCGAATATCTCGCTTAATATGCGTCCCAGAAGCATGAAAGTCGGCATCTAGACGGCAAATTTTGAAGTCCAATATTTCTCGATCTAGACCACCTAGAGGGCTGAAATTTCAGGATTGTGATCTAGGAATCATTCCCTTTCCATTTCTGTGCCTATCTTTGAAAAGGACCAAATTTACAACAAGTTATGGGCAAAAATCCATGTTCAAACTTTAAATTCGAATATCTCGCTTAATATGCGTCCCAGAAGCATGAAAGTCGGCATCTAGAGGGCAATTTTTGAAGTACAATATTTCTCGATCTAGACCATCTTGAGGGCTGAAATTTCAGGATTGTGATCTAGGAATCATTCCCTTTCCATTTCTGTGCCTATCTTTGAAAAGGACCAATTTTACAAGTTATGGGCAAAAATCCATGTTCAAACTTTAAATGCGAATATCTCGCTTAATATGCGTCCCAGAAGCATGAAAGTCGGCATCTAGAGGGCAATTTTTGAAGTCCAATATTTCTCGATCTAGACTACCTAGAAGGCTGAAATTTCAGGATTGTGATCTAGGAATCATTCCCTTTCCATTTCTGTGCCTATCTTTGAATAAGACCAATTTTACAACAAGTTATGGGCAAAAATCCATGTTCAAACTTTAAATGCGAATATCTCGCTTAATATGCGTCCCAGAAGCATGAAAGTCGGCATCTAGACGGCAATTTTTGAAGTCCAATATTTCTCGATCTAGACCACCTAGAGGGCTGAAATTTCAGGATTGTGATCTAGGAATCATTCCCTTTCCATTTCTGTGCCTATCTTTGAAAAGGACCAATTTTACAACAAGTTATGGGCAAAAATCCATGTTCAAACTTTAAATGCGAATATCTCGCTTAATATGCGTCCCAGAGGCATGAAAGTCGGGATCTAGAGGGCAATTTTTGAAGTCCAATATTTCTCGATCTAGACCACCTAGAGGGCTGAAATTTCAGGATTGTGATCTAGGAATCATTCCCTTTCCATTTCTGTGCCTATCTTTGAAAAGGACCAATTTTACAACAAGTTATGGGCAAAAATCCATGTTCAAACTTTAAATGCGAATATCTCGCTTAATATGCGTCCCAGAAGCATGAAAGTCGGCATCTAGACGGCAATTTTTGAAGTCCAATATTTCTCGATCTAGACCACCTAGAGGGCTGAAATTTCAGGATTGTGATCTAGGAATCATTCCCTTTCCATTTCTGTGCCTATCTTTGAATAAGACCAATTTTACAACAAGTTATGGGCAAAAATCCATGTTCAAACTTTAAATGCGAATATCTCGCTTAATATGCGTCCCAGAAGCATGAAAGTCGGCATCTAGACGGCAAATTTTGAAGTCCAATATTTCTCGATCTAGACCACCTAGAGGGCTGAAATTTCAGGATTGTGATCTAGGAATCATTCCCTTTCCATTTCTGTGCCTATCTTTGAAAAGGACCAAATTTACAACAAGTTATGGGCAAAAATCCATGTTCAAACTTTAAATTCGAATATCTCGCTTAATATGCGTCCCAGAAGCATGAAAGTCGGCATCTAGAGGGCAATTTTTGAAGTACAATATTTCTCGATCTAGACCATCTTGAGGGCTGAAATTTCAGGATTGTGATCTAGGAATCATTCCCTTTCCATTTCTGTGCCTATCTTTGAAAAGGACCAATTTTACAACAAGTTATGGGCAAAAATCCATGTTCAAACTTTAAATGCGAATATCTCGCTTAATATGCGTCCCAGAAGCATGAAAGTCGGCATCTAGACGGCAATTTTTGAAGTCCAATATTTCTCGATCTAGACCACCTAGAGGGCTGAAATTTCAGGATTGTGATCTAGGAATCATTCCCTTTCCATTTCTGTGCCTATCTTTGAAAAGGACCAATTTTACAACAAGTTATGGGCAAAAATCCATGTTCAAACTTTAAATTCGAATATCTCGCTTAATATGCGTCCCAGAAGCATGAAAGTCGGCATCTAGAGGGCAATTTTTTAAGTCCAATATTTCTCGATCTAGACCACCTAGAGGGCTGAAATTTCAGGATTGTAATCTAGGAATCATTCCCTTTCCATTTCTGTGCCTATCTTTGAAAAGGACCAATTTTACTACAAGTTATGGGCAAAAATCCATGTTCAAACTTTAAATGCGAATATCTCGCTTAATATGCGTCCCAGAGGCATGAAAGTCGGGATCTAGAGGGCAATTTTTGAAGTCCAATATTTCTCGATCTAGACCACCTAGAGGGCTGAAATTTCAGGATTGTGATCTAGGAATCATTCCCTTTCCATTTCTGTGCCTATCTTTGAAAAGGACCAATTTTACAACAAGTTATGGGCAAAAATCCATGTTCAAACTTTAAATGCGAATATCTCGCTTAATATGCGTCCCAGAAGCATGAAAGTCGGCATCTAGACGGCAATTTTTTAAGTCCAATATTTCTCGATCTAGACCACCTAGAGGGCTGAAATTTCAGGATTGTGATCTAGGAATCATTCCCTTTCCATTTCTGTGCCTATCTTTGAATAAGACCAATTTTACAACAAGTTATGGGCAAAAATCCATGTTCAAACTTTAAATGCGAATATCTCGCTTAATATGCGTCCCAGAAGCATGAAAGTCGGCATCTAGACGGCAAATTTTGAAGTCCAATATTTCTCGATCTAGACCACCTAGAGGGCTGAAATTTCAGGATTGTGATCTAGGAATCATTCCCTTTCCATTTCTGTGCCTATCTTTGAAAAGGACCAAATTTACAACAAGTTATGGGCAAAAATCCATGTTCAAACTTTAAATTCGAATATCTCGCTTAATATGCGTCCCAGAAGCATGAAAGTCGGCATCTAGAGGGCAATTTTTGAAGTACAATATTTCTCGATCTAGACCATCTTGAGGGCTGAAATTTCAGGATTGTGATCTAGGAATCATTCCCTTTCCATTTCTGTGCCTATCTATGAAAAGGACCAATTTTACAACAAGTTATGGGCAAAAATCCATGTTCAAACTTTAAATGCGAATATCTCGCTTAATATGCGTCCCAGAAGCATGAAAGTCGGCATCTAGAGGGCAATTTTTGAAGTCCAATATTTCTCGATCTAGACTACCTAGAAGGCTGAAATTTCAGGATTGTGATCTAGGAATCATTCCCTTTCCATTTCTGTGCCTATCTTTGAATAAGACCAATTTTACAACAAGTTATGGGCAAAAATCCATGTTCAAACTTTAAATGCGAATATCTCGCTTAATATGCGTCCCAGAAGCATGAAAGTCGGCATCTAGACGGCAATTTTTGAAGTCCAATATTTCTCGATCTAGACCACCTAGAGGGCTGAAATTTCAGGATTGTGATCTAGGAATCATTCCCTTTCCATTTCTGTGTCTATCTTTGAATAAGACCAATTTTACAACAAGTTATGGGCAAAAATCCATGTTCAAACTTTAAATGCGAATATCTCGCTTAATATGCGTCCCAGAAGCATGAAAGTCGGCATCTAGACGGCAATTTTTGAAGTCCAATATTTTTCGATCTAGACCACCTAGAGGGCTGAAATTTCAGGATTGTGATCTAGGAATCATTCCCTTTCCATTTCTGTGCCTATCTTTGAATAAGACCAATTTTACAACAGGTTATGGGCAAAAATCCATGTTCAAACTTTAAATGCGAATATCTCGCTTAATATGCGTCCCAGAAGCATGAAAGTCGGCATCTAGACGGCAAATTTTGAAGTCCAATATTTCTCGATCTAGACCACCTAGAGGGCTGAAATTTCAGGATTGTGATCTAGTAATCATTCCCTTTCCATTTCTGTGCCTATCTTTGAAAAGGACCAATTTTACAACAAGTTATGGGCAAAAATCCATGTTCAAACTTTAAATGCGAATATCTCGCTTAATATGCGTCCCAGAAGCATGAAAGTCGGCATCTAGAGGGCAATTTTTGAAGTCCAATATTTCTCGATCTAGACCACCTAGAGGGCTGAAATTTCAGGATTGTGATCTAGTAATCATTCCCTTTCCATTTCTGTGCCTATCTTTGAAAAGGACCAAATTTACAACAAGTTATGGGCAAAAATCCATGTTCAAACTTTAAATGCGAATATCTCGCTTAATATGCGTCCCAGAAGCATGAAAGTCGGCATCTAGAGGGCAATTTTTGAAGTCCAATATTTCTCGATCTAGACTACCTAGAAGGCTGAAATTTCAGGATTGTGATCTAGGAATCATTCCCTTTCCATTTCTGTGCCTATCTTTGAATAAGACCAATTTTACAACAAGTTATGGGCAAAAATCCATGTTCAAACTTTAAATGCGAATATCTCGCTTAATATGCGTCCCAGAAGCATGAAAGTCGGCATCTAGACGGCAATTTTTGAAGTCCAATATTTCTCGATCTAGACCACCTAGAGGGCTGAAATTTCAGGATTGTGATCTAGGAATCATTCCCTTTCCATTTCTGTGCCTATCTTTGAAAAGGACCAATTTTACAACAAGTTATGGGCAAAAATCCATGTTCAAACTTTAAATGCGAATATCTCGCTTAATATGCGTCCCAGAAGCATGAAAGTCGGCATCTAGAGGGCAATTTTTGAAGTCCAATATTTCTCGATCTAGACCACCTAGAGGGCTGAAATTTCAGGATTGTGATCTAGGAATCATTCCCTTTCCATTTCTGTGCCTATCTTTGAATAAGACCAATTTTATAACAAGTTATGGGCAAAAATCCATGTTCAAACTTTAAATGCGAATATCTCGCTTAATATGCGTCCCAGAAGCATGAAAGTCGGCATCTAGACGGCAATTTTTGAAGTCCAATATTTCTCGATCTAGACCACCTAGAGGGCTGAAATTTCAGGATTGTGATCTAGGAATCATTCCCTTTCCATTTCTGTGCCTATCTTTGAATAAGACCAATTTTACAACAAGTTATGGGCAAAAATCCATGTTCAAACTTTAAATGCGAATATCTCGCTTAATATGCGTCCCAGAAGCATGAAAGTCGGCATCTAGACGGCAATTTTTGAAGTCCAATATTTCTCGATCTAGACCACCTAGAGGGCTGAAATTTCAGGATTGTGATCTAGGAATCATTCCCTTTCCATTTCTGTGCCTATCTTTGAAAAGGACCAATTTTACAACAAGTTATGGGCAAAAATCCATGTTCAAACTTTAAATGCGAATATCTCGCTTAATATGCGTCCCAGAAGCATGAAAGTCGGCATCTAGAGGGCAATTTTTGAAGTCCAATATTTCTCGATCTAGACCACCTAGAGGGCTGAAATTTCAGGATTGTGATCTAGGAATCATTCCCTTTCCATTTCTGTGCCTATCTTTGAATAAGACCAATTTTACAACAAGTTATGGGCAAAAATCCATGTTCAAACTTTAAATGCGAATATCTCGCTTAATATGCGTCCCAGAAGCATGAAAGTCGGCATCTAGAGGGCAATTTTTGAAGTCCAATATTTCTCGATCTAGACCACCTAGAGGGCTGAAATTTCAGGATTGTGATCTAGGAATCATTCCCTTTCCATTTCTGTGCCTATCTTTGAATAAGACCAATTTTACAACAAGTTATGGGCAAAAATCCATGTTCAAACTTTAAATGCGAATATCTCGCTTAATATGCGTCCCAGAAGCATGAAAGTCGGCATCTAGACGGCAATTTTTGAAGTCCAATATTTCTCGATCTAGACCACCTAGAGGGCTGAAATTTCAGGATTGTGATCTAGGAATCATTCCCTTTCCATTTCTGTGCCTATCTTTGAATAAGACCAATTTTACAACAAGTTATGGGCAAAAATCCATGTTCAAACTTTAAATGCGAATATCTCGCTTAATATGCGTCCCAGAAGCATGAAAGTCGGCATCTAGACGGCAAATTTTGAAGTCCAATATTTCTCGATCTAGACCACCTAGAGGGCTGAAATTTCAGGATTGTGATCTAGTAATCATTCCCTTTCCATTTCTGTGCCTATCTTTGAAAAGGACCAATTTTACAACAAGTTATGGGCAAAAATCCATGTTCAAACTTTAAATGCGAATATCTCGCTTAATATGCGTCCCAGAAGCATGAAAGTCGGCATCTAGAGGGCAATTTTTGAAGTCCAATATTTCTCGATCCAGACCACCTAGAGGGCTGAAATTTCAGGATTGTGATCTAGGAATCATTCCCTTTCCATTTCTGTGCCTAATTTTGAATAAGACCAATTTTACAACAAGTTATGGGCAAAAATCCATGTTCAAACTTCAAATGCGAATATCTCGCTTAATATGCGTCCCAGAAGCATGAAAGTCGGCATCTAGAGGGCAATTTTTGAAGTCCAATATTTCTCGATCTAGACCACCTAGAGGGCTGAAATTTCAGGATTGTGATCTAGGAATCATTCCCTTTCCATTTCTGTGCCTATCTTTGAAAAGGACCAATTTTACAACAAGTTATGGGCAAAAATCCATGTTCAAACTTTAAATGCGAATATCTCGCAATATGCGTCCCAGAAGCATGAAAGTCGGCATCTAGACGGCAATTTTTGAAGTCCAATATTTCTCGATCTAGACCACCTAGAGGGCTGAAATTTCAGGATTGTGATCTAGGAATCATTCCCTTTCCATTTCTGTGCCTATCTTTGAATAAGACCAATTTTACAACAAGTTATGGGCAAAAATCCATGTTCAAACTTCAAATGCGAATATCTCGCTTAATATGCGTCCCAGAAGCATGAAAGTCGGCATCTAGAGGGCAATTTTTGAAGTCCAATATTTCTCGATCTAGACCACCTAGAGGGCTGAAATTTCAGGATTGTGATCTAGGAATCATTCCCTTTCCATTTCTGTGCCTATCTTTGAAAAGGACCAATTTTACAACAAGTTATGGGCAAAAATCCATGTTCAAACTTTAAATGCGAATATCTCGCTTAATATGCGTCCCAGAAGCATGAAAGTCGGCATCTAGACGGCAATTTTTGAAGTCCAATACTTCTCGATCTAGACCACCTAGAGGGCTGAAATTTCAGGATTGTGATCTAGGAATCATTCCCTTTCCATTTCTGTGCCTATCTTTGAAAAGGACCAATTTTACAACAAGTTATGGGCAAAAATCCATGTTCAAACTTTAAATGCGAATATCTCGCTTAATATGCGTCCCAGAGGCATGAAAGTCGGCATCTAGAGGGCAATTTTTGAAGTCCAATATTTCTCGATCTAGACCACCTAGAGGGCTGAAATTTCAGGATTGTGATCTAGGAATCATTCCCTTTCCATTTCTGTGCCTATCTTTGAAAAGGACCAATTTTACAACAAGTTATGGGCAAAAATCCATGTTTCAACTTTAAATGCGAATATTTCGCTTAATATGCGTCCCAGAAGCATGAAAGTCGGCATCTAGAGGGCAATTTTTGAAGTCCAATATTTCTCGATCTAGACCACCTAGAGGGCTGAAATTTCAGGATTGTGATCTAGGAATCATTCCCTTTCCATTTCTGTGCCTATCTTTGAATAAGACCAATTTTACAACAAGTTATGGGCAAAAATCCATGTTCAAACTTTAAATGCGAATATCTCGCTTAATATGCGTCCCAGAAGCATGAAAGTCGGCATCTAGAGGGCAATTTTTGAAGTCCAATATTTCTCGATCTAGACCACCTAGAGGGCTGAAATTTCAGGATTGTGATCTAGGAATCATTCCCTTTCCATTTCTGTGCCTATCTTTGAAAAGGACCAATTTTACAACAAGTTATGGGCAAAAATCCATGTTCAAACTTTAAATGCGAATATCTCGCTTAATATGCGTCCCAGAGGCATGAAAGTCGGCATCTAGAGGGCAATTTTTGAAGTCCAATATTTCTCGATCTAGACCACCTAGAGGGCTGAAATTTCAGGATTGTGATCTAGGAATCATTCCCTTTCCATTTCTGTGCCTATCTTTGAATAAGACCAATTTTACAACAAGTTATGGGCAAAAATCCATGTTCAAACTTTAAATTCGAATATCTCGCTTAATATGCGTCCCAGAAGCATGAAAGTCGGCATCTAGACGGCAATTTTTGAAGTCCAATATTTCTCGATCTAGACCACCTAGAGGGCTGAAATTTCAGGATTGTGATCTAGGAATCATTCCCTTTCCATTTCTGTGCCTATCTTTGAAAAGGACCAATTTTACATCAAGTTATGGGCAAAAATCCATGTTCAAACTTTAAATGCGAATATCTCGCTTAATATGCGCCCCAGAAGCATGAAAGTCGGCATCTAGAGGGCAATTTTTGAAGTCCAATATTTCTCGATCTAGACCACCTAGAGGGCTGAAATTTCAGGATTGTGATCTAGGAATCATTCCCTTTCCATTTCTGTGCCTATCTTTGAAAAGGACCAATTTTACAACAAGTTATGGGCAAAAATCCATGTTCAAACTTTAAATGCGAATATCTCGCTTAATATGCGTCCCAGAGGCATGAAAGTCGGCATCTAGAGGGCAATTTTTGAAGTCCAATATTTCTCGATCTAGACCACCTAGAGAGCTGAAATTTCAGGATTGTGATCTAGAAATCATTCCCTTTCCATTTCTGTGCCTATATCTTTGAATAAGACCAATTTTACAACAAGTTATGGGCAAAAATCCATGTTCAAACTTTAAATGCGAATATCTCGCTTAATACGCGTCCCAGAGGCATGAAAGTCGGCATCTAGAGGGCAATTTTTGAAGTCCAATATTTCTCGATCTAGACCACCTAGAGGGCTGAAATTTCAGGATTGTGATCTAGGAATCATTCCCTTTCCATTTCTGTGCCTATCTTTGAATAAGACCAATTTTACAACAAGTTATGGGCAAAAATCCATGTTCAAACTTTAAATGCGAATATCTCGCTTAATATGCGCCCCAGAAGCATGAAAGTCGGCATCTAGAGGGCAATTTTTTAAGTCCAATATTTCTCGATCTAGACCACCTAGAGGGCTGAAATTTCAGGATTGTGATCTAGGAATCATTCCCTTTCCATTTCTGTGCCTATCTTTGAAAAGGACCAATTTTACAACAAGTTATGGGCAAAAATCCATGTTCAAACTTTAAATGCGAATATCTCGCTTAATATGCGTCCCAGAGGCATGAAAGTCGGCATCTAGAGGGCAATTTTTGAAGTCCAATATTTCTCGATCTAGACCACCTAGAGGGCTGAAATTTCAGGATTGTGATCTAGGAATCATTCCCTTTCCATTTCTGTGCCTATCTTTGAATAAGACCAATTTAACAACAAGTTATGGGCAAAAATCCATGTTCAAACTTTAAATGCGAATATCTCGCTTAATATGCGTCCCAGAAGCATGAAAGTCGGCATCTAGACGGCAATTTTTGAAGTCCAATATTTCTCGATCTAGACCACCTAGAGGGCTGAAATTTCAGGATTGTGATCTAGCAATCATTCCCTTTCCATTTCTGTGCCTATCTTTGAATAAGACCAATTTTACAACAAGTTATGGGCAAAAATCCATGTTCAAACTTTAAATGCGAATATCTCGCTTAATATGCGTCCCAGAAGCATGAAAGTCGGCATCTAGACGGCAATTTTTGAAGTCCAATATTTCTCGATCTAGACCACCTAGAGGGCTGAAATTTCAGGATTGTGATCTAGGAATCATTCCCTTTCCATTTCTGTGCCTATCTTTGAATAAGACCAATTTTACAACAAGTTATGGGCAAAAATCCATGTTCAAACTTTAAATGCGAATATCTCGCTTAATATGCGTCCCAGAAGCATGAAAGTCGGCATCTAGAGGGCAATTTTTGAAGTCCAATATTTCTCGAACTAGACCACCTAGAGGGCTGAAATTTCAGGATTGTGATCTAGGAATCATTCCCTTTCCATTTCTGTGCCTATCTTTGAAAAGGACCAATTTTACAACAAGTTATGGGCAAAAATCCATGTTCAAACTTTAAATGCGAATATCTCGCTTAATATGCGTCCCAGAGGCATGAAAGTCGGCATCTAGAGGGCAATTTTTGAAGTCCAATATTTCTCGATCTAGACCACCTAGAGAGCTGAAATTTCAGGATTGTGATCTAGGAATCATTCCCTTTCCATTTCTGTGCCTATCTTTGAATAAGACCAATTTTACAACAAGTTATGGGCAAAAATCCATGTTCAAACTTTAAATGCGAATATCTCGCTTAATATGCGCCCCAGAAGCATGAAAGTCGGCATCTAGAGGGCAATTTTTTAAGTCCAATATTTCTCGATCTAGACCACCTAGAGGGCTGAAATTTCAGGATTGTGATCTAGGAATCATTCCCTTTCCATTTCTGTGCCTATCTTTGAAAAGGACCAATTTTACAACAAGTTATGGGCAAAAATCCATGTTCAAACTTTAAATGCGAATATCTCGCTTAATATGCATCCCAGAGGCATGAAAGTCGGCATCTAGAGGGCAATTTTTGAAGTCCAATATTTCTCGATCTAGACCACCTAGAGGGCTGAAATTTCAGGATTGTGATCTAGGAATCATTCCCTTTCCATTTCTGTGCCTATCTTTGAAAAGGACCAATTTTACAACAAGTTATGGGCAAAAATCCATGTTCAAACTTTAAATGCGAATATCTCGCTTAATATGCGTCCCAGAGGCATGAAAGTCGGCATCTAGAGGGCAATTTTTGAAGTCCAATATTTCTCGATCTAGACCACCTAGAGGGCTGAAATTTCAGGATTGTGATCTAGGAATCATTCCCTTTCCATTTCTGTGCCTATCTTTGAATAAGACCAATTTTACAACAAGTTATGGGCAAAAATCCATGTTCAAACTTTAAATGCGAATATCTCGCTTAATATGCGTCCCAGAGGCATGAAAGTCGGCATCTAGACGGCAATTTTTAAAGTCCAATATTTAGATCTAGACCACCTAGAGGGCTGAAATTTCAGGATTGTGATCTAGGAATCATTCCCTTTCCATTTCTGTGCCTATCTTTGAAAAGGACCAATTTTACAACAAGTTATGGGCAAAAATCCATGTTCAAACTTTAAATGCGTATATCTCGCTTAATATGCGTCCCAGAGGCATGAAAGTCGGCATCTAGAGGGCAATTATTGAAGTCCAATATTTCTCGATCTAGACCACCTAGAGGGCTGAAATTTCAGGATTGTGATCTAGGAATCATTCCCTTTCCATTTCTGTGCCTATCTTTGAAAAGGACCAATTTTACAACAAGTTATGGGCAAAAATCCATGTTCAAACTTTAAATGCGAATATCTCGCTTAATATGCGTCCCAGAGGCATGAAAGTCGGCATCTAGACGGCAATTTTTGAAGTCCAATATTTCTCGATCTAGACCACCTAGAGGGCTGAAATTTCAGGATTGTGATCTAGGAATCATTCCCTTTCCATTTCTGTGCCTATCTTTGAATAAGACCAATTTAACAACAAGTTATGGGCAAAAATCCATGTTCAAACTTTAAATGCGTATATCTCGCTTAATATGCGTCCCAGAGGCATGAAAGTCGGCATCTAGAGGGCAATTTTTGAAGTCCAATATTTCTCGATCTAGACCACCTAGAGGGCTGAAATTTCAGGATTGTGATCTAGGAATCATTCCCTTTCCATTTCTGTGCCTATCTTTGAAAAGGACCAATTTTACAACAAGTTATGGGCAAAAATCCATGTTCAAACTTTAAATGCGAATATCTCGCTTAATATGCGTCCCAGAGGCATGAAAGTCGGCATCTAGACGGCAATTTTTGAAGTCCAATATTTCTCGATCTAGACCACCTAGAGGGCTGAAATTTCAGGATTGTGATCTAGGAATGATTCCCTTTCCATTTCTGTGCCTATCTTTGAATAAGACCAATTTTACAACAAGTTATGGGCAAAAATCCATGTTCAAACTTTAAATGCGAATATCTCGCTTAATATGCGTCCCAGAAGCATGAAAGTCGGCATCTAGAGGGCAATTTTTGAAGTCCAATATTTCTCGAACTAGACCACCTAGAGGACTGAAATTTCAGGATTGTGATCTAGGAATCATTCCCTTTCCATTTCTGTGCCTATCTTTGAAAAGGACCAATTTTACAACAAGTTATGGGCAAAAATCCATGTTCAAACTTTAAATGCGAATATCTCGCTTAATATGCGTCCCAGAAGCATGAAAGTCGGCATCTAGACGGCAATTTTTGAAGTCCAATATTTCTCGATCTAGAACACCTAGAGGGCTGAAATTTCAGGATTGTGATCTAGGAATCATTCCCTTTCCATTTCTGTGCCTATCTTTGAAAAGGACCAATTTTACAACAAGTTATGGGCAAAAATCCATGTTCAAACTTTAAATGCGAATATCTCGCTTAATATGCGTCCCAGAGGCATGAAAGTCGGCATCTAGACGGCAATTTTTGAAGTCCAATATTTCTCGATCTAGACCACTTAGAGGGCTGAAATTTCAGGATTGTGATCTAGGAATCATTCCCTTTCCATTTCTGTGCCTATCTTTGAAAAGGACCAATTTTACAACAAGTTATGGGCAAAAATCCATGTTCAAACTTTAAATGCGAATATCTCGCTTAATATGCGTCCCAGAAGCATGAAAGTCGGCATCTAGACGACAATTTTTGAAGTCCAATATTTCTCGATCTAGACCACCTAGGGGGCTGAAATTTCAGGATTGTGATCTAGGAATCATTCCCTTTCCATTTCTGTGCCTTTCTTTGAAAAGGACCAATTTTACAACAAGTTATGGGCAAAAATCCATGTTCAAACTTTAAATGCGAATATCTCGCTTAATATGCGTCACAGAGGCATGAAAGTCGGCATCTAGACGGCAATTTTTGAAGTCCAATATTTCTCGATCTAGACCACCTAGAGGGCTGAAATTTCAGGATTGTGATCTAGGAATCATTCCCTTTCCATTTCTGTGCCTATCTTTGAATAAGACCAATTTTACAACAAGTTATGGGCAAAAATCCATGTTCAAACTTTAAATGCGAATATCTCGCTTAATATGCGTCCCAGAAGCATGAAAGTCGGCATCTAGAGGGCAATTTTTGAAGTCCAATATTTCTCGAACTAGACCACCTAGAGGGCTGAAATTTCAGGATTGTGATCTAGGAATCATTCCCTTTCCATTTCTGTGCCTATCTTTGAAAAGGACCAATTTTACAACAAGTTATGGGCAAAAATCCATGTTCAAACTTTAAATGCGAATATCTCGCTTAATATGCGTCTCAGAAGCATGAAAGTCGGCATCTAGACGGCAATTTTTAAAGTCCAATATTTCTCGATCTAGACCACCTAGAGGGCTGAAATTTCAGGATTGTGATCTAGGAATCATTCCCTTTCCATTTCTGTGCCTATCTTTGAAAAGGACCAATTTTACAACAAGTTATGGGCAAAAATCCATGTTCAAACTTTAAATGCGAATATCTCGCTTAATATGCGTCCCAGAGGCATGAAAGTCGGCATCTAGACGGCAATTTTTGAAGTCCAATATTTCTCGATCTAGACCACTTAGAGGGCTGAAATTTCAGGATTGTGATCTAGGAATCATTCCCTTTCCATTTCTGTGCCTATCTTTGAAAAGGACCAATTTTACAACAAGTTATGGGCAAAAATCCATGTTCAAACTTTAAATGCGAATATCTCGCTTAATATGCGTCCCAGAAGCATGAAAGTCGGCATCTAGACGACAATTTTTGAAGTCCAATATTTCTCGATCTAGACCACCTAGGGGGCTGAAATTTCAGGATTGTGATCTAGGAATCATTCCCTTTCCATTTCTGTGCCTATCTTTGAATAAGACCAATTTTAGAACAAGTTATGGGCAAAAATCCATGTTCAAACTTTAAATGCGAATATCTCGCTTAATATGCGTCCCAGAAGCATGAAAGTCGGCATCTAGACGGCAATTTTTGAAGTCCAATATTTCTCGATCTAGACCACCTAGAGGGCTGAAATTTCAGGATTGTGATCTAGGAATCATTCCCTTTCCATTTCTGTGCCTATCTTTGAAAAGGACCAATTTTACAACAAGTTATGGGCAAAAATCCATGTTCAAACTTAAATGCGAATATCTCGCTTAATATGCGTCCCAGAAGCATGAAAGTCGGCATCTAGAGGGCAATTTTTGAAGTCCAATATTTCTCGAACTAGACCACCTAGAGGGCTGAAATTTCAGGATTGTGATCTAGGAATCATTCCCTTTCCATTTCTGTGCCTATCTTTGAAAAGGACCAATTTTACAACAAGTTATGGGCAAAAATCCATGTTCAAACTTTAAATGCGAATATCTCGCTTAATATGCGTCCCAGAGGCATGAAAGTCGGCATCTAGACGGCAATTTTTGAAGTCCAATATTTCTCGATCTAGACCACCTAGAGGGCTGAAATTTCAGGATTGTGATCTAGGAATCATTCCCTTTCCATTTCTGTGCCTATCTTTGAAAAGGACCAATTTTACAACAAGTTATGGGCAAAAATCCATGTTCAAACTTTAAATGCGAATATCTCGCTTAATATGCGTCCCAGAAGCATGAAAGTCGGCATCTAGACGGCAATTTTTGAAGTCCAATATTTCTCGATCTAGACCACCTAGAGGGCTGAAATTTCAGGATTGTGATCTAGGAATCATTCCCTTTCCATTTCTGTGCCTATCTTTGAAAAGGACCAATTTTACAACAAGTTATGGGCAAAAATCCATGTTCAAACTTTAAATGCGAATATCTCGCTTAATATGCGTCCCAGAGGCATGAAAGTCGGCATCTAGACGGCAATTTTTGAAGTCCAATATTTCTCGATCTAGACCACTTAGAGGGCTGAAATTTCAGGATTGTGATCTAGGAATCATTCCCTTTCCATTTCTGTGCCTATCTTTGAAAAGGACCAATTTTACAACAAGTTATGGGCAAAAATCCATGTTCAAACTTTAAATGCGAATATCTCGCTTAATATGCGTCCCAGAAGCATGAAAGTCGGCATCTAGACGACAATTTTTGAAGTCCAATATTTCTCGATCTAGACCACCTAGGGGGCTGAAATTTCAGGATTGTGATCTAGGAATCATTCCCTTTCCATTTCTGTGCCTTTCTTTGAAAAGGACCAATTTTACAACAAGTTATGGGCAAAAATCCATGTTCAAACTTTAAATGCGAATATCTCGCTTAATATGCGTCCCAGAGGCATGAAAGTCGGCATCTAGACGGCAATTTTTGAAGTCCAATATTTCTCGATCTAGACCACCTAGAGGGCTGAAATTTCAGGATTGTGATCTAGGAATCATTCCCTTTCCATTTGTGTGCCTATCTTTGAATAAGACCAATTTTACAACAAGTTATGGGCAAAAATCCATGTTCAAACTTTAAATGCGAATATCTCGCTTAATATGCGTCCCAGAAGCATGAAAGTCGGCATCTAGACGGCAATTTTTGAAGTCCAATATTTCTCGATCTAGACCACCTAGAGGGCTGAAATTTCAGGATTGTGATCTAGGAATCATTCCCTTTCCATTTCTGTGCCTATCTTTGAAAAGGACCAATTTTACAACAAGTTATGGGCAAAAATCCATGTTCAAACTTTAAATGCGAATATCTCGCTTAATATGCATCCCAGAGGCATGAAAGTCGGCATCTAGAGGGCAATTTTTGAAGTCCAATATTTCTCGAACTAGACCACCTAGAGGGCTGAAATTTCAGGATTGTGATCTAGGAATCATTCCCTTTCTATTTCTGTGCCTATCTTTGAATAAGACCAATTTTACAACAAGTTATGGGCAAAAATCCATGTTCAAACTTTAAATGCGAATATCTCGCTTAATATGCGTCCCAGAAGCATGAAAGTCGGCATCTAGAGGGCAATTTTTGAAGTCCAATATTTCTCGATCTAGACCACCTAGAGGGCTGAAATTTCAGGATTGTGATCTAGGAATCATTCCCTTTCCATTTCTGTGCCTATCTTTGAAAAGGACCAATTTTACAACAAGTTATGGGCAAAAATCCATGTTCAAACTTTAAATGCGAATATCTCGCTTAATATGCGTCTCAGAAGCATGAAAGTCGGCATCTAGACGGCAATTTTTGAAGTCCAATATTTCTCGATCTAGACCACCTAGAGGGCTGAAATTTCAGGATTGTGATCTAGGAATCATTCCCTTTCCATTTCTGTGCCTATCTTTGAAAAGGACCAATTTTACAACAAGTTATGGGCAAAAATCCATGTTCAAACTTTAAATGCGAATATCTCGCTTAATATGCGTCCCAGAGGCATGAAAGTCGGCATCTAGAGGGCAATTTTTGAAGTCCAATATTTCTCGATCTAGACCACTTAGAGGGCTGAAATTTCAGGATTGTGATCTAGGAATCATTTCCTTTCCATTTCTGTGCCTATCTTTGAAAAGGACCAATTTTACAACAAGTTATGGGCAAAAATCCATGTTCAAACTTTAAATGCGAATATCTCGCTTAATATGCGTCCCAGAAGCATGAAAGTCGGCATCTAGACGACAATTTTTGAAGTCCAATATTTCTCGATCTAGACCACCTAGGGGGCTGAAATTTCAGGATTGTGATCTAGGAATCATTCCCTTTCCATTTCTGTGCCTATCTTTGAATAAGACCAATTTTAGAACAAGTTATGGGCAAAAATCCATGTTCAAACTTTAAATGCGAATATCTCGCTTAATATGCGTCCCAGAAGCATGAAAGTCGGCATCTAGACGGCAATTTTTGAAGTCCAATATTTCTCGATCTAGACCACCTAGAGGGCTGAAATTTCAGGATTGTGATCTAGGAATCATTCCCTTTCCATTTCTGTGCCTATCTTTGAAAAGGACCAATTTTACAACAAGTTATGGGCAAAAATCCATGTTCAAACTTTAAATGCGAATATCTCGCTTAATATGCGTCCCAGAAGCATGAAAGTCGGCATCTAGACGACAATTTTTGAAGTCCAATATTTCTCGATCTAGACCACCTAGGGGGCTGAAATTTCAGGATTGTGATCTAGGAATCATTCCCTTTCCATTTCTGTGCCTATCTTTGAATAAGACCAATTTTAGAACAAGTTATGGGCAAAAATCCATGTTCAAACTTTAAATGCGAATATCTCGCTTAATATGCGTCCCAGAAGCATGAAAGTCGGCATCTAGACGGCAATTTTTGAAGTCCAACATTTCTCGATCTAGACCACCTAGAGGGCTGAAATTTCAGGATTGTGATCTAGGAATCATTCCCTTTCCATTTCTGTGCCTATCTTTGAAAAGGACCAATTTTACAACAAGTTATGGGCAAAAATCCATGTTCAAACTTTAAATGCGAATATCTCGCTTAATATGCGTCCCAGAAGCATGAAAGTCGGCATCTAGACGACAATTTTTTAAGTCCAATATTTCTCGATCTAGACCACCTAGGGGGCTGAAATTTCAGGATTGTGATCTAGGAATCATTCCCTTTCCATTTCTGTGCCTATCTTTGAATAAGACCAATTTTAGAACAAGTTATGGGCAAAAATCCATGTTCAAACTTTAAATGCGAATATCTCGCTTAATATGCGTCCCAGAAGCATGAAAGTCGGCATCTAGACGGCAATTTTTGAAGTCCAACATTTCTCGATCTAGACCACCTAGAGGGCTGAAATTTCAGGATTGTGATCTAGGAATCATTCCCTTTCCATTTCTGTGCCTATCTTTGAAAAGGACCAATTTTACAACAAGTTATGGGCAAAAATCCATGTTCAAACTTTAAATGCGAATATCTCGCTTAATATGCGTCCCAGAAGCATGAAAGTCGGCATCTAGAGGGCAATTTTTAAAGTCCAATATTTCTCGATCTAGACCACCTAGAGGGCTGAAATTTCAGGATTGTGATCTAGGAATCATTCCCTTTCCATTTCTGTGCCTATCTTTGAATAAGACCAATTTTAGAACAAGTTATGGGCAAAAATCCATGTTCAAACTTTAAATGCGAATATCTCGCTTAATATGCGTCCCAGAAGCATGAAAGTCGGCATCTAGACGACAATTTTTGAAGTCCAATATTTCTCGATCTAGACCACCTAGGGGGCTGAAATTTCAGGATTGTGATCTAGGAATCATTCCCTTTCCATTTCTGTGCCTATCTTTGAATAAGACCAATTTTAGAACAAGTTATGGGCAAAAATCCATGTTCAAACTTTAAATGCGAATATCTCGCTTAATATGCGTCCCAGAAGCATGAAAGTCGGCATCTAGACGGCAATTTTTGAAGTCCAACATTTCTCGATCTAGACCACCTAGAGGGCTGAAATTTCAGGATTGTGATCTAAGAATCATTCCCTTTCCATTTCTGTGCCTATCTTTGAAAAGGACCAATTTTACAACAAGTTATGGGCAAAAATCCATGTTCAAACTTTAAATGCGAATATCTCGCTTAATATGCGTCCCAGAAGCATGAAAGTCGGCATCTAGAGGGCAATTTTTAAAGTCCAATATTTCTCGATCTAGACCACCTAGAGGGCTGAAATTTCAGGATTGTGATCTAGGAATCATTCCCTTTCCATTTCTGTGCCTATCTTTGAAAAGGACCAATTTTACAACAAGTTATGGGCAAAAATCCATGTTCAAACTTTAAATGCGAATATCTCGCTTAATATGCGTCCCAGAAGCATGAAAGTCGGCATCTAGACGACAATTTTTGAAGTCCAATATTTCTCGATCTAGACCACCTAGGGGGCTGAAATTTCAGGATTGTGATCTAGGAATCATTCCCTTTCCATTTCTGTGCCTATCTTTGAATAAGACCAATTTTAGAACAAGTTATGGGCAAAAATCCATGTTCAAACTTTAAATGCGAATATCTCGCTTAATATGCGTCCCAGAAGCATGAAAGTCGGCATCTAGACGGCAATTTTTGAAGTCCAACATTTCTCGATCTAGACCACCTAGAGGGCTGAAATTTCAGGATTGTGATCTAGGAATCATTCCCTTTCCATTTCTGTGCCTATCTTTGAAAAGGACCAATTTTACAACAAGTTATGGGCAAAAATCCATGTTCAAACTTTAAATGCGAATATCTCGCTTAATATGCGTCCCAGAAGCATGAAAGTCGGCATCTAGACGACAATTTTTTAAGTCCAATATTTCTCGATCTAGACCACCTAGGGGGCTGAAATTTCAGGATTGTGATCTAGGAATCATTCCCTTTCCATTTCTGTGCCTATCTTTGAATAAGACCAATTTTAGAACAAGTTATGGGCAAAAATCCATGTTCAAACTTTAAATGCGAATATCTCGCTTAATATGCGTCCCAGAAGCATGAAAGTCGGCATCTAGACGGCAATTTTTGAAGTCCAACATTTCTCGATCTAGACCACCTAGAGGGCTGAAATTTCAGGATTGTGATCTAGGAATCATTCCCTTTCCATTTCTGTGCCTATCTTTGAAAAGGACCAATTTTACAACAAGTTATGGGCAAAAATCCATGTTCAAACTTTAAATGCGAATATCTCGCTTAATATGCGTCCCAGAAGCATGAAAGTCGGCATCTAGAGGGCAATTTTTAAAGTCCAATATTTCTCGATCTAGACCACCTAGAGGGCTGAAATTTCAGGATTGTGATCTAGGAATCATTCCCTTTCCATTTCTGTGCCTATCTTTGAATAAGACCAATTTTAGAACAAGTTATGGGCAAAAATCCATGTTCAAACTTTAAATGCGAATATCTCGCTTAATATGCGTCCCAGAAGCATGAAAGTCGGCATCTAGACGACAATTTTTGAAGTCCAATATTTCTCGATCTAGACCACCTAGGGGGCTGAAATTTCAGGATTGTGATCTAGGAATCATTCCCTTTCCATTTCTGTGCCTATCTTTGAATAAGACCAATTTTAGAACAAGTTATGGGCAAAAATCCATGTTCAAACTTTAAATGCGAATATCTCGCTTAATATGCGTCCCAGAAGCATGAAAGTCGGCATCTAGACGGCAATTTTTGAAGTCCAACATTTCTCGATCTAGACCACCTAGAGGGCTGAAATTTCAGGATTGTGATCTAAGAATCATTCCCTTTCCATTTCTGTGCCTATCTTTGAAAAGGACCAATTTTACAACAAGTTATGGGCAAAAATCCATGTTCAAACTTTAAATGCGAATATCTCGCTTAATATGCGTCCCAGAAGCATGAAAGTCGGCATCTAGACGACAATTTTTGAAGTCCAATATTTCTCGATCTAGACCACCTAGGGGGCTGAAATTTCAGGATTGTGATCTAGGAATCATTCCCTTTCTATTTCTGTGCCTATCTTTGAATAAGACCAATTTTAGAACAAGTTATGGGCAAAAATCCATGTTCAAACTTTAAATGCGAATATCTCGCTTAATATGCGTCCCAGAAGCATGAAAGTCGGCATCTAGACGGCAATTTTTGAAGTCCAACATTTCTCGATCTAGACCACCTAGAGGGCTGAAATTTCAGGATTGTGATCTAGGAATCATTCCCTTTCCATTTCTGTGCCTATCTTTGAAAAGGACCAATTTTACAACAAGTTATGGGCAAAAATCCATGTTCAAACTTTAAATGCGAATATCTCGCTTAATATGCGTCCCAGAAGCATGAAAGTCGGTATCTAGACGGCAATTTTTGAAGTCCAATATTTCTCGATCTAGACCACCTAGAGGGCTGAAATTTCAGGATTGTGATCTAGGAATCATTCCCTTTCCATTTCTGTGCCTATCTTTGAATAAGACCAATTTTAGAACAAGTTATGGGCAAAAATCCATGTTCAAACTTTAAATGCGAATATCTCGCTTAATATGCGTCCCAGAAGCATGAAAGTCGGCATCTAGAGGGCAATTTTTGAAGTCCAATATTTCTCGATCTAGACCACCTAGAGGGCTGAAATTTCAGGATTGTGATCTAGGAATCATTCCCTTTCCATTTCTGTGCCTATCTTTGAAAAGGACCAATTTTACAACAAGTTATGGGCAAAAATCCATGTTCAAACTTTAAATGCGAATATCTCGCTTAATATGCATCCCAGAAGCATGAAAGTCGGCATCTAGACGGCAATTTTTGAAGTCCAATATTTCTCGATCTAGACCACCTAGAGGGCTGAAATTTCAGGATTGTGATCTAGGAATCATTCCCTTTCCATTTCTGTGCCTATCTTTGAAAAGGACCAATTTTACAACAAGTTATGGGCAAAAATCCATGTTCAAACTTTAAATGCGAATATCTCGCTTAATATGCGTCCCAGAAGCATGAAAGTCGGCATCTAGACGGCAATTTTTGAAGTCCAATATTTCTCGATCTAGACCACCTAGAGGGCTGAAATTTCAGGATTGTGATCTAGGAATCATTCCCTTTCCATTTCTGTGCCTATCTTTGAAAAGGACCAATTTTACAACAAGTTATGGGCAAAAATCCATGTTCAAACTTTAAATGCGAATATCTCGCTTAATATGCGTCCCAGAAGCATGAAAGTCGGCATCTAGACGACAATTTTTGAAGTCCAATATTTCTCGATCTAGACCACCTAGGGGGCTGAAATTTCAGGATTGTGATCTAGGAATCATTCCCTTTCCATTTCTGTGCCTATCTTTGAATAAGACCAATTTTAGAACAAGTTATGGGCAAAAATCCATGTTCAAACTTTAAATGCGAATATCTCGCTTAATATGCGTCCCAGAAGCATGAAAGTCGGCATCTAGACGGCAATTTTTGAAGTCCAATATTTCTCGATCTAGACCACCTAGAGGGCTGAAATTTCAGGATTGTGATCTAGGAATCATTCCCTTTCCATTTCTGTGCCTATCTTTGAAAAGGACCAATTTTACAACAAGTTATGGGCAAAAATCCATGTTCAAACTTTAAATGCGAATATCTCGCTTAATATGCATCCCAGAGGCATGAAAGTCGGCATCTAGAGGGCAATTTTTGAAGTCCAATATTTCTCGAACTAGACCACCTAGAGGGCTGAAATTTCAGGATTGTGATCTAGGAATCATTCCCTTTCTATTTCTGTGCCTATCTTTGAATAAGACCAATTTTACAACAAGTTATGGGCAAAAATCCATGTTCAAACTTTAAATGCGAATATCTCGCTTAATATGCGTCCCAGAAGCATGAAAGTCGGCATCTAGAGGCCAATTTTTGAAGTCCAATATTTCTCGATCTAGACCACCTAGAGGGCTGAAATTTCAGGATTGTGATCTAGGAATCATTCCCTTTCCATTTCTGTGCCTATCTTTGAAAAGGACCAATTTTACAACAAGTTATGGGCAAAAATCCATGTTCAAACTTTAAATGCGAATATCTCGCTTAATATGCGTCCCAGAGGCATGAAAGTCGGCATCTAGAGGGCAATTTTTGAAGTCCAATATTTCTCGAACTAGACCACCTAGAGGGCTGAAATTTCAGGATTGTGATCTAGGAATCATTCCCTTTCCATTTCTGTGCCTATCTTTGAATAAGACCAATTTTACAACAAGTTATGGGCAAAAATCCATGTTCAAACTTTAAATGCGAATATCTCGCTTAATATGCGTCCCAGAAGCATGAAAGTCGGCATCTAGACGGCAATTTTTGAAGTCCAATATTTCTCGATCTAGACCACCTAGGGGGCTGAAATTTCAGGATTGTGATCTAGGAATCATTCCCTTTCCATTTCTGTGCCTATCTTTGAAAAGGACCAATTTTACAACAAGTTATGGGCAAAAATCCATGTTCAAACTTTAAATGCGAATATCTCGCTTAATATGCGTCCCAGAAGCATGAAAGTCGGCATCTAGACGACAATTTTTGAAGTCCAATATTTCTCGATCTAGACCACCTAGGGGGCTGAAATTTCAGGATTGTGATCTAGGAATCATTCCCTTTCCATTTCTGTGCCTATCTTTGAATAAGACCAATTTTAGAACAAGTTATGGGCAAAAATCCATGTTCAAACTTTAAATGCGAATATCTCGCTTAATATGCGTCCCAGAAGCATGAAAGTCGGCATCTAGACGGCAATTTTTGAAGTCCAATATTTCTCGATCTAGACCACCTAGAGGGCTGAAATTTCAGGATTGTGATCTAGGAATCATTCCCTTTCCATTTCTGTGCCTATCTTTGAAAAGGACCAATTTTACAACAAGTTATGGGCAAAAATCCATGTTCAAACTTTAAATGCGAATATCTCGCTTAATATGCATCCCAGAGGCATGAAAGTCGGCATCTAGAGGGCAATTTTTGAAGTCCAATATTTCTCGAACTAGACCACCTAGAGGGCTGAAATTTCAGGATTGTGATCTAGGAATCATTCCCTTTCTATTTCTGTGCCTATCTTTGAATAAGACCAATTTTACAACAAGTTATGGGCAAAAATCCATGTTCAAACTTTAAATGCGAATATCTCCATATCCATGTTCAAACTTTAAATGCGAATATCTCGCTTAATATGCATCCCAGAGGCATGAAAGTCGGCATCTAGAGGGCAATTTTTGAAGTCCAATATTTCTCGAACTAGACCACCTAGAGGGCTGAAATTTCAGGATTGTGATCTAGGAATCATTCCCTTTCCATTTCTGTGCCTATCTTTGAATAAGACCAATTTTACAACAAGTTATGGGCAAAAATCCATGTTCAAACTTTAAATGCGAATATCTCGCTTAATATGCGTCCCAGAAGCATGAAAGTCGGCATCTAGACGGCAATTTTTGAAGTCCAATATTTCTCGATCTAGACCACCTAGGGGGCTGAAATTTCAGGATTGTGATCTAGGAATCATTCCCTTTCCATTTCTGTGCCTATCTTTGAAAAGGACCAATTTTACAACAAGTTATGGGCAAAAATCCATGTTCAAACTTTAAATGCGAATATCTCGCTTAATATGCGTCCCAGAGGCATGAAAGTCGGCATCTAGAGGGCAATTTTTGAAGTCCAATATTTCTCGATCTAGACCACCTAGAGGGCTGAAATTTCAGGATTGTGATCTAGGAATCATTCCCTTTCCATTTCTGTGCCTATCTTTTAAAAGGACCAATTTTACAAGTTATGGGCAAAAATCCATGTTCAAACTTTAAATGCGAATATCTCGCTTAATATGCGTCCCAGAGGCATGAAAGTCGGCATCTAGAGGGCAATTTTTGAAGTCCAATATTTCTCGAACTAGACCACCTAGAGGGCTGAAATTTCAGGATTGTGATCTAGGAATCATTCCCTTTCCATTTCTGTGCCTATCTTTGAATAAGACCAATTTTACAACAAGTTATGGGCAAAAATCCATGTTCAAACTTTAAATGCGAATATCTCGCTTAATATGCGTCCCAGAAGCATGAAAGTCGGCATCTAGAGGGCAATTTTTGAAGTCCAATATTTCTCGATCTAGACCACCTAGGGGGCTGAAATTTCAGGATTGTGATCTAGGAATCATTCCCTTTCCATTTCTGTGCCTATCTTTGAAAAGGACCAATTTTACAACAAGTTATGGGCAAAAATCCATGTTCAAACTTTAAATGCGAATATCTCGCTTAATATGCGTCCCAGAAGCATGAAAGTCGGCATCTAGAGGGCAATTTTTGAAGTCCAATATTTCTCGAACTAGACCACCTAGAGGGCTGAAATTTCAGGATTGTGATCTAGGAATCATTCCCTTTCTATTTCTGTGCCTATCTTTGAATAAGACCAATTTTACAACAAGTTATGGGCAAAAATCCATGTTCAAACTTTAAATGCGAATATCTCGCTTAATATGCGTCCCAGAAGCATGAAAGTCGGCATCTAGAGGGCAATTTTTGAAGTCCAATATTTCTCGATCTAGACCACCTAGAGGGCTGAAATTTCAGGATTGTGATCTAGGAATCATTCCCTTTCCATTTCTGTGCCTATCTTTGAAAAGGACCAATTTTACAACAAGTTATGGGCAAAAATCCATGTTCAAACTTTAAATGCGAATATCTCGCTTAATATGCGTCCCAGAGGCATGAAAGTCGGCATCTAGAGGGCAATTTTTGAAGTCCAATATTTCTCGAACTAGACCACCTAGAGGGCTGAAATTTCAGGATTGTGATCTAGGAATCATTCCCTTTCCATTTCTGTGCCTATCTTTGAATAAGACCAATTTTACAACAAGTTATGGGCAAAAATCCATGTTCAAACTTTAAATGCGAATATCTCGCTTAATATGCGTCCCAGAAGCATGAAAGTCGGCATCTAGACGGCAATTTTTGAAGTCCAATATTTCTCGATCTAGACCACCTAGGGGGCTGAAATTTCAGGATTGTGATCTAGGAATCATTCCCTTTCCATTTCTGTGCCTATCTTTGAAAAGGACCAATTTTACAACAAGTTATGGGCAAAAATCCATGTTCAAACTTTAAATGCGAATATCTCGCTTAATATGCGTCCCAGAAGCATGAAAGTCGGCATCTAGAGGGCAATTTTTGAAGTCCAATATTTCTCGATCTAGACCACCTAGAGGGCTGAAATTTCAGGATTGTGATCTAGGAATCATTCCCTTTCCATTTCTGTGCCCATCTTTTAAAAGGACCAATTTTACAACAAGTTATGGGCAAAAATCCATGTTCAAACTTTAAATGCGAATATCTCGCTTAATATGCGTCCCAGAGGCATGAAAGTCGGCATCTAGAGGGCAATTTTTGAAGTCCAATATTTCTCGAACTAGACCACCTAGAGGGCTGAAATTTCAGGATTGTGATCTAGGAATCATTCCCTTTCCATTTCTGTGCCTATCTTTGAATAAGACCAATTTTACAACAAGTTATGGGCAAAAATCCATGTTCAAACTTTAAATGCGAATATCTCGCTTAATATGCGTCCCAGAAGCATGAAAGTCGGCATCTAGAGGGCAATTTTTGAAGTCCAATATTTCTCGATCTAGACCACCTAGGGGGCTGAAATTTCAGGATTGTGATCTAGGAATCATTCCCTTTCCATTTCTGTGCCTATCTTTGAAAAGGACCAATTTTACAACAAGTTATGGGCAAAAATCCATGTTCAAACTTTAAATGCGAATATCTCGCTTAATATGCGTCCCAGAAGCATGAAAGTCGGCATCTAGAGGGCAATTTTTAAAGTCCAATATTTCTCGATCTAGACCACCTAGAGGGCTGAAATTTCAGGATTGTGATCCAGGAATCATTCCCTTTCCATTTCTGTGCCTATCTTTGAATAAGACCAATTTTACAACAAGTTATGGGCAAAAATCCATGTTTAAACTTTAAATGCGAATATCTCGCTTAATATGCGTCCCAGAAGCATGAAAGTCGGCATCTAGAGGGCAATTTTTGAAGTCCAATATTTCTCGATCTAGACCACCTAGAGGGCTGAAATTTCAGGATTGTGATCTAGGAATCATTCCCTTTCCATTTCTGTGCCTATCTTTGAATAAGACCAATTTTACAACAAGTTATGGGCAAAAATCCATGTTCAAACTTTAAATGCGAATATCTCGCTTAATATGCGTCCCAGAAGCATGAAAGTCGGCATCTAGAGGGCAATTTTTGAAGTCCAATATTTCTCGATCTAGACCACCTAGAGCGCTGAAATTTCAGGATTGTGATCTGGGAATCATTCCCTTTCCATTTCTGTGCCTATCTTTGAATAAGACCAATTTTACAACAAGTTATGGGCAAAAATCCATGTTCAAACTTTAAATGCGAATATCTCGCTTAATATGCGTCCCAGAAGCATGAAAGTCGGCATCTAGAGGGCAATTTTTGAAGTCCAATATTTCTCGATCTAGACCACCTAGAGGGCTGAAATTTCAGGATTGTGATCTAGGAATCATTCCCTTTCCATTTCTGTGCCTATCTTTGAAAAGGACCAATTTTACAACAAGTTATGGGCAAAAATCCATGTTCAAACTTTAAATGCGAATATCTCGCTTAATATGCGTCCCAGAAGCATGAAAGTCGGCATCTAGAGGGCAATTTTTGAAGTCCAATATTTCTCGATCTAGACCACCTAGAGGGCTGAAATTTCAGGATTGTGATCTAGGAATCATTCCCTTTCCATTTCTGTGCCTATCTTTGAAAAGGACCAATTTTACAACAAGTTATGGGCAAAAATCCACGTTCAAACTTTAAATGCGAATATCTCGCTTAATATGCGTCCCAGAAGCATGAAAGTCGGCATCTAGACGGCAATTTTTGAAGTTCAATATTTCTCGATCTAGACCACCTAGAGGGCTGAAATTTCAGGATTGTGATCTAGGAATCATTCCCTTTCCATTTCTGTGCCTATCTTTGAAAAGGACCAATTTTACAACAAGTTATGGGCAAAAATCCATGTTCAAACTTTAAATGCGAATATCTCGCTTAATATGCGTCCCAGAAGCATGAAAGTCGGCATCTAGACGGCAATTTTTGAAGTCCAATATTTCTCGATCTAGACCACCTAGAGGGCTGAAATTTCAGGATTGTGATCTAGGAATCATTCCCTTTCCATTTCTGTGCCTATCTTTGAATAAGACCAATTTTACAACAAGTTATGGGCAAAAATCCATGTTCAAACTTTAAATGCGAATATCTCGCTTAATATGCGTCCCAGAGGCATGAAAGTCGGCATCTAGACGGCAATTTTTGAAGTCCAATATTTCTCGATCTAGACCACCTAGAGGGCTGAAATTTCAGGATTGTGATCTAGGAATCATTCCCTTTCCATTTCTGTGCCTATCTTTGAAAAGGACCAATTTTACAACAAGTTATGGGCAAAAATCCATGTTCAACCTTTAAATGCGAATATCTCGCTTAATATGCGTCCCAGAAGCATGAAAGTCGGCATCTAGACGACAATTTTTGAAGTCCAATATTTCTCGATCTAGACCACCTAGGGGGCTGAAATTTCAGGATTGTGATCTAGGAATCATTCCCTTTCCATTTCTGTGCCTATCTTTGAAAAGGACCAATTTTACAACAAGTTATTTGCAAAAATCCATGTTCAAACTTTAAATTCGAATATCTCGCTTAATATGCGTCCCAGAGGCATGAAAGTCGGCATCTAGAGGGCAATTTTTTAAGTCCAATATTTCTCGATCTAGACCACCTAGAGGGCTGAAATTTCAGGATTGTGATCTAGGAATCATTCCCTTTCCATTTCTGTGCCTATCTTTGAAAAGGACCAATTTTACAACAAGTTATGGGCAAAAATCCATGTTCAAACTTTAAATGCGAATATCTCGCTTAATATGCGTCCCAGAAGCATGAAAGTCGGCATCTAGAGGGCAATTTTTGAAGTCCAATATTTCTCGATCTAGACCACCTAGAGGGCTGAAATTTCAGGATTGTGATCTAGGAATCATTCCCTTTCCATTTCTGTGCCTATCTTTGAAAAGGACCAATTTTACAACAAGTTATGGGCAAAAATCCACGTTCAAACTTTAAATGCGAATATCTCGCTTAATATGCGTCCCAGAAGCATGAAAGTCGGCATCTAGACGGCAATTTTTGAAGTTCAATATTTCTCGATCTAGACCACCTAGAGGGCTGAAATTTCAGGATTGTGATCTAGGAATCATTCCCTTTCCATTTCTGTGCCTATCTTTGAAAAGGACCAATTTTACAACAAGTTATGGGCAAAAATCCATGTTCAAACTTTAAATGCGAATATCTCGCTTAATATGCGTCCCAGAAGCATGAAAGTCGGCATCTAGACGGCAATTTTTGAAGTCCAATATTTCTCGATCTAGACCACCTAGAGGGCTGAAATTTCAGGATTGTGATCTAGGAATCATTCCCTTTCCATTTCTGTGCCTATCTTTGAAAAGGACCAATTTTACAACAAGTTATGGGCAAAAATCCATGTTCAAACTTTAAATGCGAATATCTCGCTTAATATGCGTCCCAGAAGCATGAAAGTCGGCATCTAGAGGGCAATTTTTGAAGTCCAATATTTCTCGATCTAGACCACCTAGGGGGCTGAAATTTCAGGATTGTGATCTAGGAATCATTCCCTTTCCATTTCTGTGCCTATCTTTGAAAAGGACCAATTTTACAACAAGTTATGGGCAAAAATCCATGTTCAAACTTTAAATGCGAATATCTCGCTTAATATGCGTCCCAGAAGCATGAAAGTCGGCATCTAGAGGGCAATTTTTAAAGTCCAATATTTCTCGATCTAGACCACCTAGAGGGCTGAAATTTCAGGATTGTGATCTAGGAATCATTCCCTTTCCATTTCTGTGCCTATCTTTGAATAAGACCAATTTTACAACAAGTTATGGGCAAAAATCCATGTTTAAACTTTAAATGCGAATATCTCGCTTAATATGCGTCCCAGAAGCATGAAAGTCGGCATCTAGAGGGCAATTTTTGAAGTCCAATATTTCTCGATCTAGACCACCTAGAGGGCTGAAATTTCAGGATTGTGATCTAGGAATCATTCCCTTTCCATTTCTGTGCCTATCTTTGAAAAGGACCAATTTTACAACAAGTTATGGGCAAAAATCCATGTTCAAACTTTAAATGCGAATATCTCGCTTAATATGCGTCCCAGAAGCATGAAAGTCGGCATCTAGAGGGCAATTTTTGAAGTCCAATATTTCTCGATCTAGACCACCTAGAGCGCTGAAATTTCAGGATTGTGATCTGGGAATCATTCCCTTTCCATTTCTGTGCCTATCTTTGAATAAGTCCAATTTTACAACAAGTTATGGGCAAAAATCCATGTTCAAACTTTAAATGCGAATATCTCGCTTAATATGCGTCCCAGAAGCATGAAAGTCGGCATCTAGAGGGCAATTTTTGAAGTCCAATATTTCTCGATCTAGACCACCTAGAGGGCTGAAATTTCAGGATTGTGATCTAGGAATCATTCCCTTTCCATTTCTGTGCCTATCTTTGAAAAGGACCAATTTTACAACAAGTTATGGGCAAAAATCCACGTTCAAACTTTAAATGCGAATATCTCGCTTAATATGCGTCCCAGAAGCATGAAAGTCGGCATCTAGACGGCAATTTTTGAAGTTCAATATTTCTCGATCTAGACCACCTAGAGGGCTGAAATTTCAGGATTGTGATCAAGGAATCATTCCCTTTCCATTTCTGTGCCTATCTTTGAAAAGGACCAATTTTACAACAAGTTATGGGCAAAAATCCATGTTCAAACTTTAAATGCGAATATCTCGCTTAATATGCGTCCCAGAAGCATGAAAGTCGGCATCTAGACGGCAATTTTTGAAGTCTATTCCCTTTCCATTTCTGTGCCTATCTTTGAAAAGGACCAATTTTACAACAAGTTATGGGCAAAAATCCATGTTCAAACTTTAAATGCGAATATCTCGCTTAATATGCGTCCCAGAGGCATGAAAGTCGGCATCTAGACGGCAATTTTTGAAGTCCAATATTTCTCGATCTAGACCACCTAGAGGGCTGAAATTTCAGGATTGTGATCTAGGAATCATTCCCTTTCCATTTCTGTGCCTATCTTTGAAAAGGGCCAATTTTACAACAAGTTATGGGCAAAAATCCATGTTCAAACTTTAAATGCGAATATCTCGCTTAATATGCGTCCCAGAAGCATGAAAGTCGGCATCTAGACGACAATTTTTGAAGTCCAATATTTCTCGATCTAGACCACCTAGGGGGCTGAAATTTCAGGATTGTGATCTAGGAATCATTCCCTTTCCATTTCTGTGCCTATCTTTGAAAAGGACCAATTTTACAACAAGTTATTTGCAAAAATCCATGTTCAAACTTTAAATTCGAATATCTCGCTTAATATGCGTCCCAGAGGCATGAAAGTCGGCATCTAGAGGGCAATTTTTTAAGTCCAATATTTCTCGATCTAGACCACCTAGAGGGCTGAAATTTCAGGATTGTGATCTAGGAATCATTCCCTTTCCATTTCTGTGCCTATCTTTGAAAAGGACCAATTTTACAACAAGTTATGGGCAAAAATCCATGTTCAAACTTTAAATGCGAATATCTCGCTTAATATGCGTCCCAGAAGCATGAAAGTCGGCATCTAGAGGGCAATTTTTGAAGTCCAATATTTCTCGATCTAGACCACCTAGAGGGCTGAAATTTCAGGATTGTGATCTAGGAATCATTCCCTTTCCATTTCTGTGCCTATCTTTGAAAAGGACCAATTTTACAACAAGTTATGGGCAAAAATCCACGTTCAAACTTTAAATGCGAATATCTCGCTTAATATGCGTCCCAGAAGCATGAAAGTCGGCATCTAGACGGCAATTTTTGAAGTTCAATATTTCTCGATCTAGACCACCTAGAGGGCTGAAATTTCAGGATTGTGATCTAGGAATCATTCCCTTTCCATTTCTGTGCCTATCTTTGAAAAGGACCAATTTTACAACAAGTTATGGGCAAAAATCCATGTTCAAACTTTAAATGCGAATATCTCGCTTAATATGCGTCCCAGAAGCATGAAAGTCGGCATCTAGACGGCAATTTTTGAAGTCCAATATTTCTCGATCTAGACCACCTAGAGGGCTGAAATTTCAGGATTGTGATCTAGGAATCATTCCCTTTCCATTTCTGTGCCTATCTTTGAAAAGGACCAATTTTACAACAAGTTATGGGCAAAAATCCATGTTCAAACTTTAAATGCGAATATCTCGCTTAATATGCGTCCCAGAAGCATGAAAGTCGGCATCTAGAGGGCAATTTTTGAAGTCCAATATTTCTCGATCTAGACCACCTAGGGGGCTGAAATTTCAGGATTGTGATCTAGGAATCATTCCCTTTCCATTTCTGTGCCTATCTTTGAAAAGGACCAATTTTACAACAAGTTATGGGCAAAAATCCATGTTCAAACTTTAAATGCGAATATCTCGCTTAATATGCGTCCCAGAAGCATGAAAGTCGGCATCTAGAGGGCAATTTTTAAAGTCCAATATTTCTCGATCTAGACCACCTAGAGGGCTGAAATTTCAGGATTGTGATCTAGGAATCATTCCCTTTCCATTTCTGTGCCTATCTTTGAATAAGACCAATTTTACAACAAGTTATTGGCAAAAATCCATGTTTAAACTTTAAATGCGAATATCTCGCTTAATATGCGTCCCAGAAGCATGAAAGTCGGCATCTAGAGGGCAATTTTTTAAGTCCAATATTTCTCGATCTAGACCACCTAGAGGGCTGAAATTTCAGGATTGTGATCTAGGAATCATTCCCTTTCCATTTCTGTGCCTATCTTTGAATAAGACCAATTTTACAACAAGTTATGGGCAAAAATCCATGTTCAAACTTTAAATGCGAATATCTCGCTTAATATGCGTCCCAGAAGCATGAAAGTCGGCATCTAGACGGCAATTTTTGAAGTCCAATATTTCTCGATCTAGACCACCTAGAGCGCTGAAATTTCAGGATTGTGATCTGGGAATCATTCCCTTTCCATTTCTGTGCCTATCTTTGAATAAGACCAATTTTACAACAAGTTATGGGCAAAAATCCATGTTCAAACTTTAAATGCGAATATCTCGCTTAATATGCGTCCCAGAAGCATGAAAGTCGGCATCTAGAGGGCAATTTTTGAAGTCCAATATTTCTCGATCTAGACCACCTAGAGGGCTGAAATTTCAGGATTGTGATCTAGGAATCATTCCCTTTCCATTTCTGTGCCTATCTTTGAAAAGGACCAATTTTACAACAAGTTATGGGCAAAAATCCACGTTCAAACTTTAAATGCGAATATCTCGCTTAATATGCGTCCCAGAAGCATGAAAGTCGGCATCTAGACGCCAATTTTTGAAGTTCAATATTTCTCGATCTAGACCACCTAGAGGGCTGAAATTTCAGGATTGTGATCAAGGAATCATTCCCTTTCCATTTCTGTGCCTATCTTTGAAAAGGACCAATTTTACAACAAGTTATGGGCAAAAATCCATGTTCAAACTTTAAATGCGAATATCTCGCTTAATATGCGTCCCAGAAGCATGAAAGTCGGCATCTAGACGGCAATTTTTGAAGTCCAATATTTCTCGATCTAGACCACCTAGAGGGCTGAAATTTCAGGATTGTGATCTAGGAATCATTCCCTTTCCATTTCTGTGCCTATCTTTGAAAAGGACCAATTTTACAACAAGTTATGGGCAAAAATCCATGTTCAAACTTTAAATGCGAATATCTCGCTTAATATGCGTCCCAGAAGCATGAAAGTCGGCATCTAGACGACAATTTTTGAAGTCTAATATTTCTCGATCTAGACCACCTAGGGGGCTGAAATTTCAGGATTGTGATCTAGGAATCATTCCCTTTCCATTTCTGTGCCTATCTTTGAAAAGGACCAATTTTACAACAAGTTATTTGCAAAAATCCATGTTCAAACTTTAAATTCGAATATCTCGCTTAATATGCGTCCCAGAGGCATGAAAGTCGGCATCTAGAGGGCAATTTTTTAAGTCCAATATTTCTCGATCTAGACCACCTAGAGGGCTGAAATTTCAGGATTGTGATCTAGGAATCATTCCCTTTCCATTTCTGTGCCTATCTTTGAAAAGGACCAATTTTACAACAAGTTATGGGCAAAAATCCACGTTCAAACTTTAAATGCGAATATCTCGCTTAATATGCGTCCCAGAAGCATGAAAGTCGGCATCTAGACGGCAATTTTTGAAGTTCAATATTTCTCGATCTAGACCACCTAGAGGGCTGAAATTTCAGGATTGTGATCTAGGAATCATTCCCTTTCCATTTCTGTGCCTATCTTTGAAAAGGACCAATTTTACAACAAGTTATGGGCAAAAATCCATGTTCAAACTTTAAATGCGAATATCTCGCTTAATATGCGTCCCAGAAGCATGAAAGTCGGCATCTAGACGGCAATTTTTGAAGTCCAATATTTCTCGATCTAGACCACCTAGAGGGCTGAAATTTCAGGATTGTGATCTAGGAATCATTCCCTTTCCATTTCTGTGCCTATCTTTGAAAAGGACCAATTTTACAACAAGTTATGGGCAAAAATCCATGTTCAAACTTTAAATGCGAATATCTCGCTTAATATGCGTCCCAGAGGCATGAAAGTCGGCATCTAGACGGCAATTTTTGAAGTCCAATATTTCTCGATCTAGACCACCTAGAGGGCTGAAATTTCAGGATTGTGATCTAGGAATCATTCCCTTTCCATTTCTGTGCCTATCTTTGAAAAGGACCAATTTTACAACAAGTTATGGGCAAAAATCCATGTTCAAACTTTCTACGGTCCCGTATGCATAGAAGAGGAGTGGAGGAGAAGATGGAAAGACGAGCTGTAAGGGCTGTATAGTGACGTAGACGTAGCCAGAAGCGTAAAAGTTCAACGACTAAGATGGCTGGGTCACGTAGAGCACATGGAAACCAATGCTTCGGCCCGGAAAGTCTTAGAATCCACACCCACAGGACAGCGCAGTAGAGGAAGACCGCGCCCAAGTGGAAAGTGACCTCACCCAACTTGGAGCGCGAAATTGGAGACATCTACCTAGGGACCGAGACCGAGTTAGATGAAGAAGTTTTTTGGGTAAGGCCCTAGTTCACACAGGACTTGTAGCGCCTCCTTAAGTAAGTGAGTAAGTATTTAGTGATGAGGCCCATTTTTTCTAGGTGTCTACGTTTACATTCAGAATTGTCACTTTTGGGCTCGGAAAACAAATGAATGGTTGTTGACAAAGCCTCTTCATCATCAACGTATGATGCGGTTTGTGGGATAGCGGAGTGATTCGACTTTAATATTTCAAAAATGAGGATTGTGCAACTGTAACGGTGAATAGATTTTACTACTTACTGCTACTTCCTTTGACCGGAACTGGAACATATTAATATGGACAAAGTTAATTTTAAACAAGATGGCGGCGGTGTTACGTACCACACAAGAAAAGATATTTTCCTCGAAAAGTTTCCTGACCATGTTATTCCTCCAAGAGATGATCACAATTTGCCACCGAGATCCTGTGATCTAACACTTTTAGTCTCTTTTCTTTGGCCATTTGGAAAATAAAGTCCATGAAAAAGCTCCTTAGCAGATTCAAGACCTTTTGGGTGGAATTCTTGAAGTTATTAAGGACATAAAGCTGAAAATGTGCGAATCAATTTAAATGGCTCCGCATCCGGTTGTTCATTTACAATGAAATAATCATCTATTGACTGCTTCTGAAAAATACTCTTTATTTGTATATCAAAATGAAACCTTTTATTGAAAAACCCCTTTACCTAATAAAAAATCTCAAAACTACTTAAACTTTTTTCTATATGTCTTTTGACCTTTCTTAATTATATTTCAGGTTGTCCAAGCTACTAAAGATACATACGAGTATATTTTTGTCACAATCCTTCCAAGTGGCTTAATTACCTTCCCACAAAACTTAAAAATCGGATTTGAAGTGAAATAAATAAATAAATCTAACTAATGGGATTTCAGTAAGATGTCGTATAGTTGTCTTCTAACAATTAGCTAAGTTTTAAATAAATATTCCATTTCCTTTCTCGTATATGGATGGCATAACAACTTTACAACTAGTATATCTAACTCTATATCTTTTTGTGTCTTCTCACACTCAATGATTTTCTTTTTCCTGAATTTATAGTAGTGAAAAAAGAAAAATATATAAAAATAGCATTTCACATGGATACAAAATAGAATTTTTCCTCAGTTTTCTTTTAGTTCCTTTTTTTATACCGCCATTTTCACAGTTACAAATTTATTTATCTAGAAAGAACGAAGAAAATCTCTCTGTGAATAAGAAGATACATCACCATAGCATTGCGCGCCTCCACCACCTCACAGCACCGCACCGTTTCGCAATTGCAATTGCAATTGCAGTTAGATTCCAGGTGTATATTGAAACTGTAACTGCTATATATAGTTGCATAACTAGCACGTTTACCTTAATACATAGTTCTGCACTATCTGGAAATGGCCACTCCATGCATTTCCGTTTCCATCAATTTCCACCTTTAGTGTACTCGTAGTTATACCTACAATCGTATAGTTAAGGTATACATACATATATGAAGAAAAGAGGAAAACAAGATGTATAGAAAAGGAATATGAAAAGAAAGATAAAAATCAAGCATCCATTAGATTTAAGATGCAAAATGTAATAAATGATGTAAAGGACCAAACAGCTTTATACGCGAAGTGAATATCTATCTTTCTCTCTTGCATCATTTATACTATGCAGGTATAGGTACTATATTTTCACGTTGGAATACAAAAACAGCAAACCAAACCAACGTAATGTTCTAAAACACATTTGTATCTTTGTTCTTTAAAAAAAAAACAGTAAAAACAACAAAAATACAAAATATACAAAATGGAAGCATATTCCTTGGTACATAAATAAAATAATCAACTGGAAAAATTGTAAAGTCGAAAAGCACGAAAGTCTATAAGATAGGTCATGGATTCGAGTGAACTTAAAAAAATACTTAATTGGGTTAATTGAACTAAATTTTAACGGGATAACTGTCAGGATCAATATAAATCCTTACACAAAAATGTAATGTCGACGGCATTAATCAAAGGTTGTTTCAGACAGGCAAAAAGTGCATTTCATGTCATGTCATGAAAAGTGCTTTCTCAAACTAGCCGTTCGGATTCGGCATATAAACTGTTGGTCCCTTTCATCTCTGACAATATTACTCGCACACAGGAATGGTTGAGAGTTGTAAGTCACTAGGCCCTTATTCTTCATGGACTGTTGCGCCACCTAATTTATTTATTTTGTGACGGTAAGTGCATTTCATAGTGTCTTGTCTATTTTCGTCCTTATTTTCTATGGAACTGAACTTAGCATACCTTAATGAAAATTTAGTGCACGAAGGAAATCTTTACATGTAATGTCTTTTAGATCTTCAGAGTTGGTTCTGGAGTATCGCGAAATATATATTTAAAACAACCAAAGACAATTATCTACGATATACATATAAATAATTCCCCTAAAAATTTTACAAAATGTTTGAAAAACACAAAACCCTATTTAAAAACGAAGAAAGCTTATACTCAATAAAAATTCATTTTCGTGCGTATTCTTCATTTTATAATATAATATAGAAGTCGGTACCTGAATTTCGAAATAGTCTTTTTCATTCAAATTCAACTTTCAATTTATGAGGATTTTCAAATTAAAAAGGAACTCATTAAAATTAATTAAATGTGTTTTCCGCTGCCAAGCAGAATGATCCATTCAACATAGACGACGAAAGCCAACAATCCCGTCTTCCCGACTTAAACGAAGTAAAGATTGCCATATCCAAGCTGAAGTCTAACAAAAGTTGCTGAAGCAGATGGCTTGAATGCCTAGCTCTTCAAAGCAGCTGGAGATAATTTGGTTAGGAGCATGCACCAACTTATTTGTAAGATATGGTCGGAAGAAAGCATGCCCGATAAATGGAAACTTAGTATTGTTTGCCCGATTATGAACCTCTAAACTGCACCAACTATAGAGGCATCAGTCTACTTAACATCACTTACAAAATCTTTTCTGCCGTAATATGTGAAGTTCCAAAGCCGTTTGTCAACAGCCTGATAGGTCCTTATCAGGACCAGGAAAGTCCACAGTCGATCAAATATTCACATTACGCCAGATCCTGGAAAAAAACCCAAGAACATCAAATCAACACCCACCATTTTTTCATCGATTTCAAGGCCGCATATGACAGCATCAACAGAGACGAACTGTATAGAGCCATGCCTAGTTTTGGCATCCCTGCCAAACTCGTCCGTTTGTGCAGAATGACCATGGAGAATTATTCGCGCTGCTCAATTAAGGTTGGAAACAACTTAACAGAGCCTTTCAATGTCAAAAAAGACTTTAGACAAATTGATGCGCTGTCATGCGATTTTTGTTCAACATCGTACTTGAAAGAATAGTGTCAAAACTAGAGGCACTATCTTTCAGAAGTCTGTCCAATTTCTAGCATATGCTGATGAAATTGACATAATCATTTATGGCGCTGAGGCACGGACCCTGTCAAAGAAAGATGAGAGGTTCTTAGGATGCTTCAAGAGAAAAATTCTTCGGTTGATTTTTGGTCCCGGCTGCATAGATGGAGAGTGGAGGAGATTATGCAACGACGAACTGTATGGGCTGTTCAGTGACACTGACCTATATAATAGAATAAAAGTCCAACGATTTAGACGACTGGGTAATAGCGAATGGTCATCAACGCTCCAGCCCGGAGGGTCTTCGAATCGAATCTCGATTGACGGTGCCACTCAGTTGGAGCACGCAAATGAGAGAGAACCTCGACCAACTTGGCGTGCAAAACTAGAGACATCTAGCTTAGGACCGAGGTAGCTGTAGACGTATGTTGTTTGAAGCAGAGGTCCGTCGCGAACTCTAGCGCCACTTTAAGTAAGGAGGTAATCTCATACTGACACTGCTCATAACGTAAGAAATAACTCATCCCAAAAATATGAAATACTGGGAAATCGACTTATTGAATGAAATGGTTTGTATATTCGCTAAGATCTTTTATATACACAAACCATTTGTTTTGAAATTACATTTTCCCATTATTTTAAATTTTTAATATAATAAAAAGTGAAGTTTTTTCAACTAATTATAAATGTATTTTCAAAAAGACAACAGTTCGTAGAGTCTTCAGAAAATTCTTTTTCGTTTGACATCATATTTGTTAAAATTGTGAGAGACGCAAAAAAGAGAAAAGAAATATATGATATTTGAAGTATAAATATTTAAAAAAAAAACAAATTTAGCACAAAAATTGGTCTTTTGCAATGTCCTTTATAACTTTTATGTTAGAATATCTTCATATTTAGAATCTAATCGTGACATTCTTCGGAATCTTCTATAAGAACAAATAAACTCCTTTTTCTTTTGTGTCGTAGAATTTATGCATTCAATCTTTGGAATTACTCGTATAGGTACTTTTATGTCTTTTGTTTGTTGTTGTTTTGTGTGTGATGAGTGATGATGACTATCTACTAGATACTTTCTTTTTTAAGTCCTCCTTGTTTGTTTTTGTTCTGAATTTTTCATGATGTAAAAGACCCAAATATATGTCATTCATGCAATATCCCTTGTTCTCCAGATTTTCACTGGAAAATGCCAAAATGGGGTAAATGAGAAAAAATGAAAATGAATGATATAGCAGAAAAGTAGACAATCAGATAGAAGAAGAAAATGTACAAATACGGGTTGTTTCTTATTATTTCGAAATTCTATAAGGCTATAAGATATGGGATAATATGTGAATACATGTATTGTATACATTTTACGTTAATTTTTATTGTAGGGAAAAACACAGGAGCTCTGGAAGTTTAAATTTAATATACATAAATATGTAATGTATGTCAACGAAAAACAAAATGATAATACGGATGTAAGTGTATTTCTTGTTGTTTTTGTTGTACTGAGTGAAAAATAATACTCTTTCCTCTTCCTTACTATGAATTAGTGATGGTGGGTAATGGATTATTAATGAGATTCAGAGGAAAATTCAGTTGTAGTTTTTAGTGTGTTCAACTGATTGAGGTTTGATAGACAATATACCCAACAGATAGACTAGACGTACAAACATTATAAATCCTTACACTAGTTAAGACCAAAACAAAGATAGGAAGTTTAGTGTTCCAAATGTATTTTTAACATTTATTATTACGAAACATAGGACTTATAGATATGTCTTGGATTCATTTTATTTTTAGAGCATTATCTGTAAAAGGTTTGAGAAAAAGATTGAACTAGCATTATTCTGCAAATAAAAACATCTACCAAATTACAAATAGCTGAATAGCAAGTATATAAATAAAAAGGTTTGTTGTCCCTCCTAACCCTGGTAACCTGGGAAAGTTTTTGTTTTCACTGTGTACTTTACTAATCACCACACCATGTGTTACTTTCTGTTCTTTGTAATTCTTAAAACAGGGTTATCCATTTTGAGGTTTCAAAAGTAAACGTAAATAAAACACATATAAAAAATGTTTGTTCATGATATTTCTCTTTTATAATAAAGTTTGAACGTTGATATTATGTGTGAAACACAATATCATTTAAATGACCATCACGCGAATTGTTCCAAGCATCTATTCTTTTTAGGTTTTTTCTAACCACCTTTTGACACATATTGGGAGGTATCTCAGCCATAGCTTGAAGAATGTTGGTTGGTTAGTAATCGCAGGAAAGGGGCTTTGTCATAGTCCATGCTTCTGATAGCAGGACGATGATGATAAGGGTTTATATAGCGAAACTTTGGTCCCTCAAGAGTGGGCTTTGCTACTCAATTGCATTCTAAGCCCAAATAAACAGCGGTTAGCAAGAGTTATTCTTCGTTTGATCTCAGCGCTGGTGTGGTTTTCTAAGTTCATAGCGGAGCCTAGAAAGACGAAGTCCTTTATTACCCCAAAGTTACGTCTGTCGATGGTGACGTTTTGACCGAGACGTCGGTGTTGTAAGTCCTTTCTTGATGACAACATGTACTTTCTTTTGCCCTGATTAACCGATAAAACCATTTTTGCCGCCTCTGCTTCAATACTCACAAAAGCCCCATTGACATCACGCTGAGTTCTTCCGATTATGTCAATGTCATCAGCATATGCTAGTAATTGGACAGACTTCTGAAAGATAGTGCCTCTAGTGTTGAAGTGTGAGCGCTTAACTATTCTTGCAAGAACGATGTTAAAGAAATCGCATGACAATCTAAAGCCTTTTTTGACATCGAAAGGTTCTGTTAAGTTGTTTCCAACCTTTATGGAACCATGACAAACAGACAAGTTTGGCATTGATACAAAAACTAGATATAGCTCTATACAGCTCGTCCCTGTTGATGCTGTCATATGCGGCCTTGAAATCGATGAAAAGATGGTGGTTGTCGATTTAATGTTTTTGGTTTTTTGTCCAGGATCCGCGGTATTGTGAATATTTGATCGAATATGGACTTTCATTGTCTAAAAGCACACTTATAAGGACTTATCAGGTTGTTGACGATGGGCTTTAGACGTTCACATATTACGGCAGAGAAGATCTTGTTAGCGATGTTAAGTAGACTGATGCCTCTAGAGTTGCTGCAGCTTAGAGGGTCTCTTTTTTTCAGAATCGTGTAAACAATACTAAGGTTCCATTCATCGGGCAAGCTTTCTTCCGACCATATCTTACAGATAAGTTGGTGCTTGCTTCTAACCAAATTATCTCCAGCTGCTTTGAAGAGCTAGGCATTCAAGCCATCTGCTTTAGCGGCTTTGTTAGACTTGAGCTTAGATATGGCAATCTTTACTTCGTCTAAGTTGGAAAGACGGGATTGTTGGCTTTCGTAGTCTATGCTGAATAGATCGTTTCGTCGTCATCGTTATACAGTCTGCAGAAGTGGTCCTTCCATTTCCTCAGCATATACTGCGAAGGGCGCCACGTTGCGTGCCTGTTGTTTGGCTGCATTTGCCTGCCGGAATTCCTTATCTAACCAGGGGTTTCTTGAAACCCAGCACGTCAGAGGCAGCTTCTTTGATTGTATCTTGGCAATGTTGCCACTGGTTCTCGATTCATTGTGTTAGTGGCAGAAATCTTCGAAGGAGATTATTTGTGACTTGGTTGGAGAAGAATTTGGCGATTGCTTGCGATTGTAGCCTTTTGACGTTGTATCTTCTCCCAGGATCTCGTTTCTGGAAACCCGAAGTGTTACCTTGGCTACAAGTAGGTAGTGGTCCGAGTCGGTGTCAGCTTCTCAGAAAGTTCGGTCATCCATGATGGTGGAAGCGTGTCTAGCGTCGATCGCAATATGTTCAATTTGGTTGACGGTAGATTGATCTGGAGAACTCTAAATTCCTTTGTGGATGTTGAAGTGTTTAAACCGCGTACTGGCTTTCATGATGCTTCGCCTCGATCATTCCGCCAAAAATGTCTTCCTTTTCCTTCCAATTTTAATATCGTTGCTAGGACACTGCTCATATGCTTTGTCCAAAAGTTCGAAGAACATATCCTTGGTGTTGTCATTTTTCTCTTCTGTGGAGGTGTGTGCGCATATTAGGCTAATGCTACCGAATTTAGCTTTGATGCGGATGGTCATGAGGTGATCGTTGATGCACCTATAGCTCAAGACTTGTTGCATAAGTCTGCCTCTAATGACAAAGCCGCATCCAAATTAGAGTTGTTGGTTTTCTCGGTAGTAGTCACCATAGTAAATATGGCTGCACGTGGTCTATTAAGTTATGCATATGCATATCCGAAGTTCGTTGTCCTTAATTCGTTTACGTGGGTTGTCAACAGTAAATCCGTCCGTATCCGAGGCTTGTTGGTGCTTCGCAACTGGGTTTTCCTTGTGTGGTCAGGAATTCACCCTGACGCACGACCTTCAGCCTGAAAAACCAGGTCCTTGCATAAACTCCAAGGTCAAGAGTCGGTATAACTGCTCCTTACAGGCCTGGGCTTCGAATATGTCTTAGTAGCCCTATAAGGGGTTCACTAAGTAGAACTGTAGACCCCACCATTGATTCCATCTTTTAAATTCCTCCGCTGCCGTCTGGATAAGGAGAGCTGTCTTAGTGGAAACACCTCTCTCCCCTCTCTCGTTTTCTACCCCCGACAACTTTCCGCTTGCCCGCCATCAAATTTCTTTCTCTCTATGAACTTAATATGAAATGGCGCCCAACTTACTACTAAATGGCGCCCAACAAAAAATAACATTTGGGGTGTAAGACTATTTTGATTTTTTAAAAGTATACTTATTAAACGCAAATGCATCAAGAAAACTTAGAACCAAATAAAAGAAGACAAAATTTTATTAAACCTGAGAAACTGTTACCTATCAATAAACTATAATTCTTCACGTTTCCTGAAATCAAGAGTCTTCTAAGAAATTCTCAATTTTTTCCTGATGAAGAGCTTTAATGTAGGCGTAGGATATTGGATAACGTTTGATCTAACGACTTCTTATAATCCCCATACTTACGGCAATAATATTACAACAAACAATAAAGCAGAATTTTTAGTATGCTTAGTTACCTACTTTTTACAGTCTTCTCTACTCCATAAAACAAAAACAACAACAAATGAACAAAATCAACTATGTTCTTGAAGAGATAAATGTTAAAACCTATCCACGACGACGATGACGACGGTAAAAAATACAAATACCTCAATTTCGCTGCCTAGATTGTGAGGCGAGATAATAACAATCCTTAAGTCATTTTTCTTTTTTTTGATCAAGGATAATGACTTTCTTTGTCCCTGGGCTTTGTTTTTTTCTTTCTTTCTTTCATTTCTACCGTGCTTTGCCTTGCTCCATCACTACGAAAGTATAATATCTTATCCCTTGTATACCTTCCTACTTATATTATTTAATGGGAAATCCTTGTAGGTAGTGTGCTTTTCTTATTTACTGCAAACCAGTCACTCATATTTATGTATCTTTTTTCCATTTTGTTGTTTTGTTCTCCCGCCTTCATGGTGAATAACGGCATTATAAACAATAACCACAAAACCTACCTCTCTTGTTTTGCACAACCCCGAGGCACATTGTCAGCTCATTCCTGTATTTTTCATGTTCTATTATAGTTCTACACCTATACTCCTTACCCAGAACCACCTCTAGAACCACCATCACCACCAGCACCACCAGCACCACATCATCACCAGTCGAGCCTGCCATCATCAAGTCTGCCCCGCGAGCCGTGCCCATGTCGGTTTTCACTTGTTTTACTACCTTCATTTTATAACAATTGTGGAGACCAACCTTCCTATAGCTAGTCAGGTTAGGTGGCTGGCTGGTTGGCTAGCAGACTGGCACATTCAACTTGTGCTTTTGGCATTTGGCCATGGTTGCTAAAGTGTAGTGGCTTGGCACTTCGATGCACAACACTAACTTACAACCAACCACCTTTAAAGCCAATCCGACCAACAAAATTAATATGGTCAAAGCCACAAAAATGTACAAACATACATACATAGGTACAAACGGAGGTATTCTATAATGAAGCTAGGTAAGGGTATGCCATGTTCCCATAGGAAAAACATAGTTTTCAACATCCTACCTAAATACAAGAACATATATTTAAAAGCTTTTTTGGCAGGAAGTAGGTAAAAATAAATAAGAAAATCCTCCTTATCGTAGCCGTGTCGGTCGTCGGTGGTCTTCGTCGAAGAATGGAATTTTAAAAACACCCATCGACCCATCAACATCATGATCCTGATGGAGTATGAAGATAACAGTGTGGAGAGGAGTAGTTGACAGCAACGAACAAATTATCCTCTTCAGACAACAGGACATACAAGCACTGCACACTGCACAATGCACATTTGCACAAAATGCACATCCATATAAAATACGCTCCATTCATCCTTGATGGGAATTTTATGAGCCCACCCTATTTCTCAATTAAAGTAGCCACAACTATTTTCACCCTGTCTCCTGTGTCCTGTCTGCTAGTCTGCTAGTCTGCACTCTATTCCCGTATCCCCATGTTATATTTATATTTTCGTGCCACTGCTGTTGCTACCTTTTCTATATGAGGTAAGGTAAGGTCTACTGATGCTGTATATATTTTCCTGTCAAACTGTATCATGATGCCATATAGCATAGAGAAAGAGGATCCCCTAAGTGGTGCCAGGTGTTTTGTGGTGTTTCACGCTATTTATATCAGCTACATAGGTAAAGGTATCCTCTTTCAAAAAATGGAAAATGTTATTCTTGGTAGATTTACGAAATTCTCGACAAGCAATTTAAAATGTTTTCGGGTAGGTTTAGATATGGGGGTTGTTATTTTTCTGCTGGTTCTATTTCTAGGTACGAGTAGGTATACAAGGTCGAATGAATATTTTAAGACTTTAATTTAAGAGAATTATATTTTTTTAGTTGAGATTCTCCTTCCAAAAGCAAAGATGTTTTTGTTTATTTTCATCCATCTTTGTAATTTATTTTCCACTAGGCTCTTGGGTAGCCTTGAGATAGTCTCTGAGGGAAAAAAGTGGACCTAGCCACGAGAGGCAAATTCTAATTCCTCAATCAAGTTCAAATGGAAATACAAAATAAATTGCAATAACTTTTAACAAGTACTCGTTTTTGTTTAGAAGATTTTACACTACTTAATGGTTCTTACCCGTGACGTGATGGTTAGTGCGTAGGACTGTTATGCCAGGCAATTTCTGCCTGTACCATACAAAGTTTTTTAACGGATACTGCCTCTTGCGAAGAATTGACAAGTCCCCCAAGAGTAATTCTTGTCCTAAAAAGTGCTTTCTCAAATTAGCCGTTCGGATTCGGCTTAAAACTGTAGGTCAATGACAACATGACTGGTTGAGAGTTGTAAGTCACTAGGCCCTAGTCCGAAGAACAGGGAGTTGTATAGTCGTGTTTTGAGCAGCACTTAAAGCACCTGCTGAAAAAGCTTTATGTAGAGAAAACAATTGAAGAGTAAGGAAACAATAGTATTGAAGACGTTAAGAACCATCTACAAGCCTAATAACTACAAATCCGGTGGCTCGGATGGCCTACCTGTGGAACTCTTAAAATATGAAAGTGATGTCCTTGCTAGGTCACCAGCTCATCAACCAAGTGTAAGAAGAGGAAAGTATGCCTGATGACTGATCAAATAGCCCGATCTTCGAAAAAATGTCCTGCAAAAATTACAGAGGCATATCCCTGCTTAATGTTCCCTTATAAAATTCTATCAAACGTGCTATGTGAACGTTTTAAACTTTTCTGTAACACTTTAACCGGTACATGCTAATGTGGCTTTTGACCAGGCAGCTCAACAATAGACTAAATATTAACATTAACGAAAATTCTGGAAAAGGCCATTTAATTTCAAGTTGAGACCCAATACCTTTTCATCAACTTCAAAGCCGTATATGACAGCATAAGTCACCAAGAGCTTAAAATGGCGATGTCTGAATTCGCTTGGCTTGATTTCATGTGATTTCTTCAGCATAGTGATGCGCAAAAGTGATGTTAACCTTTAAGGCACTATCTTTAGCAATTTTTCAAAACTGATCGGCTATACCGACGACATCTACCGTACCAAGCTGTTATCAATCGAGCTGTTCTAGGAGCATTAACTGCTTTAGATGAACACACTGCGAAACACTGTGGTCTTGAAGTGAATGAGGACAAAACAAAGTATATGCTATCAACAATCAAAGCCTCATCAGTCCAACACCTAGGAGAAATTTTACTGTTGGTAGAAGTAATATTGAGATAGTCAAAAATCAATTCCACAAACGGCACCTCAGTAGAAATCCAACGAAAATTATACTATCGAACCGCTGCTACTTTGGTTTGGACAAACAAATGGTTTCAAAACTTTTTTCTCGAAAGGCAAAGTGCATGCTATACAAATCTGTAATTTTACTAGTTCTAATCTACGGTTTGGCGCCGAGTGCTAGACGATAAGTAAAAAAAGGAATTGATACTGGGCACTTTCGAGAGAAAAATTCTTCGGCGGGTATTTGGTCCTATATGTGAATCCTGAATTGAAAGAACAAAAAATAAAACACACCGACTACGCTGGCTCGGTTAAACAGAGAGAACATCCAGTAAAGAAAATTTTTGCATCCCAGCCCCAAGGATCGAGACGAGTAGGAAGACCGAACCTCCGCTACAGGGACTAAGTGGCTTGGTCGTAAGAGCGCTGACGTAAGAGCGCTTGGTTTCGCCGACTGGACAGACCTTGCAAGGGACCAGCAAATGATAAATATAACGCAATATATTAGGCTAAGACCTTCCATGATATTCCACATTCTTGATGTGCAGCTAAAAAAAAAACTCTATACTTAAAAATACGCCCGAAATTAAGCTCAGGGCGTATTCATGTGTTCGTATTCATATGTAATAGTTCCCTATTTAAGGGAAAATCGTAAGGGATGGAGAGGTTCTTAAAAGTTCTGCTCAAGGCTTTTCAATAAGAAGTTGTATTTTGATACTAAGAAACTGAATATTACTCTAGAAAAATTAATGGTTGTTTACTTCAATGCTAACAAAAAGATATAAGATAATATCATTTCTGATTGTAGTACCATATCTTTTTGGCATAGACCTTATCTTTCGCTTCATGATAACCTTTTCCATCCAGGTTAGTGCTAACCTCATTCTCAAAAGGTCCAAACACATTGCTAGCTCAAAACCGAATCAAACTGTGATACGTTGAGGATCAAGAAAATTTTCAAAAATAATTTTGAATTTTTGAGCCCAAAATGCAACAATTCTGCTTATTAACATAAAGACTTCGAGCTTTAAATTGAAGATTTGTATCGTAGGATCCAATCTGCGAAGGTACGATATTTTAAGGTATCGACGGGCTTGATTTCTTGTATTAATTAAATTTTAAAAACTTTCAGACCTTTTTTCTTCGATCCAAAAGGTGGTGTAAGATCTTTTGTGGAACGGTAAGTTCTAAATATCGACGATAAATGGATAAACTTTGTTTATCGTCAACTGTTCGGACTAAGTCAGCCATATTCTCACTTATTTTTGAGCGACACGTACATGTTTTTAATTCTTCACATCACAAACTTTTTTCAACAGTCAGCTGCCCTAAAAGTAGGGTATTGAAAATGGAATGTATTGTTGGAAAACCGTTTGTACTGTGAAACTTAGAGCTATGAAAAAGAGTTGTGAAAAATACGAATTTTCAAAATACTACTTAATTGAATACAATTTATATGTTTAAAAACTTAACTAATAACCCTGTCAAACTTTGTATGAGTTTTTGAGTAGCGAAATCCCATCTTTATATGACAAATCTAGTGAAAAAAGTAATTGGGGCCAGACCAAAGTTCAACGCACATAGTTAGTTTTTTCATTTTGATTGAAAACTCATTTTTGATATTGACACTAAATCAATACATTTACGTGTAGTACTACATTAAGAACATAAGAACAAGTACAAATGTTAACCAGACAATGTTAACTTACAATAATTCCACGTGGCTGAATTATATCTCTGTTATAATGCTTCCAATCAGTAAGAAAACACGTTTCAATACTTCAAACTTTACAGCCTTTTAATCAAATTTGTATCTCAATATAAACCTTTCTTCCCAACCCCAACTCCCAAAAAAAAAGAAAAAAAAATTCGTCCTTGTCATAAAATCACGATATTCTCAGAGACAATGGTTACACAATATTTTGTGTCCTTGTAAAACGAAAAAATAAAACATGAAAAAAAAGATATTCCAATATTGCTAAACTGGAATAGCATAAAATATTAAGACAAAAATTGTAAAATCATTCAACGTCAATTGGGCACAAAATCAATGGAAAGAGATTGAACATAAAGATTGAAAGTTTACAATATATCTACATAAAGGTAGACAACGAATAAAATGCTGTTTCTGATGGACGTCGACGTCGAGGATGATGACGAGGGTTGGGTGGTATGATAGGAGAGAGAAGTTAAAAATATAAACAAACAAATTTCGATTTGAAAAAATCTGAAAAATGAACCCACTTTAGACGACGACGACGGAGAGATATCTTGCCTTACTTCTCTGAGTCTTTAAACTGTAAAAAGCCTTTTTTTGTTTTTTTATTTTTATAAGAAATTCCCTTTCAGTTCTTATTTTTGTTCTTGAGGCAGTTTGTTTGCTTTGCTTTAATTTTTTCTTGAATCTCTTACTTCCTAAAAAGGAATTAAGTTCGAATAAAAATAAAAGAACTTGAACACAGAGGAAATAAAAATTTACATAAAATTATAACCAAAACAAAATCGTTTTTGTTGCCTGTTATAAGTAAAGGTTCCAACATTTTTACGACCCATACCCTTATTAACAAAAAAGAAACAAATTAACTTCTGCTCCTCGGAAGATAAAAACGATGAAGTTTGGTAGTTTAAATATATTCAGTGAGAGCTTCACGGTAGTTATTTTGAATTGTAGGTGTTCAAGAAAGAACTGAAGAGTTTTTTTACGTAAGTACTATTAAGCATTAATTTCAATTAAATTAAATATCAAAATGACCTAAGCACTACTTCTTTTTAACTGGAATATAACTCATCCAATTTTCGACTCTCTTCTAACTCCATTCAAATCTAAGCCAAAAACTTCAATACTTTGCAATACTTTTACTTACCTAATTAATAACATGCACCTTATCATGTTTTAGGTCTAAAAGTAAGGCAGTTTAAAAACTTCCAAAAACTGTAACTGTCTGAACTATCATCAAAATTATGAAGCACATCCTACTGTACAATCTTGAAATTTTGCAAATAGAAAGGTTTTGTGGAAATCGTCATATTAGAGGGCGTGGTTCATTTGATCGTGTTCTCGTTTATATGGAACATTTTTGATTCTTGTCGAAAAATTAAATTTATCAGCTTAGACTCGGTAGTTTACATAAGCGATACTAACTTTAATATGTGAACATCTAAAGCCCATTGTCAACAACCTAATAGGTCCTTATTAGTTTGGTTTTAGACCAGGGATGTCCACAGTTGATCAAATACTTACATTACGGCAGATTCTGGAAAAAACCCAAGAACATCAAATGTACACCCACCATCTTTTCATCGATTTAGAGGCCGCATATGACAGCATCTACAGGGACTAGCTGTATAGAGTCATGTCTAGTTTTGACATTCGTGCCAAACTCGTCCGTTTATGCAGGATGACCATGGAAACAACTTAACAGAACCTTTCGATAGGTTTAGACAAGGAGATGAGCTGTCATGCGACTTTTTTAACACCGTACTTGAAAGAATAGTCCAAAGCTCTCACATCAACACTAGAGGCACTATCTTTCAGAAGTCTGTTCAATTACTAGCATATGCCGATAACATTGACATAATCGGAAGAACTCAGCGTAATGTCAATGGGGGCTTTTGCGAGTATTGAGGCAGAGGCGGCAAAAATGGGTTTATCGGTTAATAAGGCCACAACTAGGTACATGCTGTCATCAAGGAAGAACCCATTACACCGACGACTAGGTCAAAACGTCACCATCGACAGACGTAAGTTTGAGGTAGTTAAGGACTTCGTCTACCTAGGCTCCTCTATGAACACAGAAAACAACACCAGCGGTGAGATCAAACGAAGAATCACTCTTGCTAACCGCTATTTCTTTGGGCTAAGAAAGCACGTAGAGCACATGGAAACCACTACTCCAGGCGGGAAAGTCTTCAAATCCCCACCCACAGGACAGCACAGTAGAGGAATACTGCGGATCAGGTGGCGCGCAAAAGTGGAAAGAGACCTCACCCAACTTGGTGCGCGAAACTGGAAACATTTAGCTAGGGACCGAGCTAGATGAAGAAGTTTTTTGGGTAAGGCCCTAGTTCACACAAGACTGTAGCGCCACCTTAAGTTAGTAAGTAAGATAATAACTTTCATTATGTTTAAGTGCTTTTCTAATAAAATTTTCAGGTATGTCATTTATATTTACTACTTTTATAACGTAATTTGCCTGTAATTTTTTAATTGAAGTAAATAACAGTGATTATCAAGTCTCTAGGTTCAACGCAAAGTTTGGGGTATTTGAAGGTAGTTTGAATGTGTGTTTTAAGTAGAATCGTAAAAGTTTTTCCACTTCATCATGCTGTCGACCTCCCTAACCCTGCGTTGCTTAAAGCATGACTGATTCTGCAACGCACTCAAAATCTTTGAACTTAGTACTATGGCTTAGATATTTGTTGGAGAAACACGTCTTCTATATTTTGAGCATTGCAGTTTTTGCCTTTGACAGCTTCTCTTTAAAGTTTTTCTCCAATTTTGAATTACTTTTGAAGATCATTCCTAGATACTTATACTCGTTGACAACTTCAAGTCTTTTGTTGTTATAGTGCCCATTCTATCTTGCTTGTATAGTCTCCTTCTCCCTTTGTTGAAAATGATTATCATAGATTTCTCTTGGTTCATAATTAAGTTGTAGTGTTTCCGGTGAGTCACTATGTCATCTGCAAACCAGAAGTACTTTAATAGCTTTAGTACTTTACTTTTATAAAGTTTTAAAAATCTTTTTTTTAAGAAGTGGTTATCTATTTAATCGAAATTTATCTAATTACTCTTTACGTAGTAGTGAGAGAGATCTTGCTTTTATTCCAATCCACAATACTCAGCACTTTCTTAAATTTTACACATCAGTAGCTCCTAGATTGTATAATGCTCTCCCCTCTGAAATTCGTTCCATTCGTTCTATATTTCCCTTTAATGCAAAAGTTAAGAATAGGCTTTTTAACTTTAATTTTGATGAAATAAACAATATAATCTCTTTATTAGTCTAAATTGATGCACCTTCATTTGTATATCTCTTAATCATTTTCATATCATTATTAGTTTATTTTTGTATTATTCTTTGATATTTTACCCCACAACAATATTATTTGTAAGGTCTAATTTGAAATTGTATTTATTTATTCCATTTATGTTAATTTATATTTAAAAACAAAAAAAAAAATGTTTATATTATATACAAAGATGCACTCAACACTTGTCACAGGACAGCAGAGTGTATCTTTTCTTCTTCAAACTCTTTTTTTTTTGGAAAAACACTTGCAATAAATAATACTATGTTTTTTAAATAATTTATACTTAACTCAATTTCTTATTGTTAGTTTTAATATGATTTATGTTAACAAATTGAAGATGAAAAAATAAAAATTAAACTGAAACTGAAACTGAAAAAAAAAGCAATTTTGTTGATTTCAATTCCACCAGGTAGTATTTCAGTTACATCATCGATGAATAGCTCAAACAGTAAAGGACTAAGAAACATACTTGTCTCTCTTCCTTCATAGTTTGGATGTATGTATGCCATTAAGTCCGAGTGGCACGGATCTAAGTGGTCCAATTTTCAATGACTCTTCCGCATAGCTCCGGCTGAATTTGAGTGATGGCCTGTGTGTTCACCTTTAGGACATTGGTCGATTGTGTTTTATTTGCATAGACCTGCGACTTCAAGAAACCCCACAGGAAAAAGTCTAGCGGGGTCAACGTAGCGCTCGCTGTTGACTGCCTCACTAACGTCGTTTTCAAAAAAGTACGGACCAATCACGCCACCGCCGCCGGCCCAAAATCCAAACCAAACGGTAAATTTTTAAGGATGCATTATCAACTGGTGAACCTCTCGTGGCGTGGGTTGGTGTCGTCTCATATATGGCAATTTTGCTTGTTAACACAGCCATCCATCCAAAAATTCGCCTCATCACTAAAGATGATTTTTTCGGCCTAAATTGGGGTCCTCTTTCAAGTGATTCGAAGCCCAGTCAGCGAATATATTTCAATTTTGCTTGTTAACACAGCCATCCATCCAAAAATTCGCCTCATCACTAAAGATGATTTTTTCGGCCTAAATTGGGGTCCTCTTTCAAGTGATTCGAAGCCCAGTCAGCGAATAACCGGCGGCGTTGTCTTTGGTCATGAACTTTAAGCTCATGGGTCAGTTGGATCTTTTACGGGTATAGGCCCAAATCCCGACGCAAAATTCGCCAATTTGAAGTCTGCGAAGGGCCGAGTTCTTGCTCACGGGCGAGGAATAGACTGCCTCGAGTTCTGCTGTACACTTTCACGGACCACAGCGATGTTCTCTGCCAATCTTGCATTTCTTGAACGTATGAGTGTTGGCTGATTGTTTACTGAACAGGTCGACATCGTCTGAAATTTGTCCACCAAACGTTGAAGAGTCGACTGTGAAGGGCCACCAGGTCTACCGTAAAACGGGCGCAATGCGCGCAACGTTTGCGTTAACGAACACTCATTTTGATAATAAAGCTTTATCATTTGAACGTGCTGTTCAATCGTGTAATTTGTCATGATAATTTGGCATAAACAACTGAATAATAAACAAGACATTTGACAGATGTTACCAAAACAAAATGGCTGCCACGTGGCGCCAAAATCTACCCACGCCAATTGAAAACCCCTTCACATAGCTTAATTTTAACTGTTTTAATTTCTCTTTGTTTAAAGGCTTCGATATCTTGATTAACTTTGATGAAACTATTTTATTTAACATCATGCGTTGTATTCTATTGTTATTGATTTCTATCTACAGCTTATGTAATTATAATTACAAAACAGATATAATATACAAAGAGCATAGCCTACGGCAAAATTTAAATAACAATAATATGTACTTCTTTTGTCCACTGTAAGCGTTCTATTGATTAATGGTTATTTATCCCTATGCGGTTGGAAAATTATAAAGGATCAGCAAAATGAATGCGTACACAATTGTTACTTTTTGTTACTACTAATTAAGGTAATTTAAAGCCGCAACAAAACACTGAATTGCAAAAGATGCATAGTCCGCAATTTATTGAATCCTTTATTTTCAATAAATTATTCTTTACCAATAGCTCCATAGGTGTAATTTAATTATAATGTTTTGTTTTTCAAAAACTTACTGTGAATATTTCCATTTCCATGGAATTAAATTTTCTAAATTCACATTCACAAAATGGTTCTGACAGTAAGCAAATTGATGTATAGGTAATAAGTAATTGCATTTTGTAAATTAAGCATGCGATATTATATTTATGCGTACATTACATATAACTAAATTATTAGACCGATTAGAGAAATATAATGTATTTTTCATAGATGGATAAATCATCCAGGTGAGTAAATTTCCGAATGGTATATTGAAAATACTGTTTCAATAAACCTAAACTAGATAATAAATAAAACCGATGGAAAATTTACTCGCATGAATATATCAATTTAATGAATGGATGAAAATATACCTATATTCGAAATCAAAATTAATAAAATTGCTTAACAAGAGGAAAATATATGTTTAATATTTTTCATAGTTCCATGAAAAACGATAAAAGATACATAAATCGTGCTGCAACAAAACTTCAACCATTTACCAAACCTTAAATGATTTAGTGAATATTTTAAATTTTAAGTAATTTATATTGCAAAATCATGATATATGTTCTATTTTATTTTTAAAGGTTAATATTCTGTATTCATCTCTCGTACGCTTCAGTCGCTTTTTCTATTTTTTTCTCAGTATGCCTAGTTGTGCTTTATGTAATAAAGTTGAACCTATCGATTATTTTTCGTGTGGTGTCTGTAATTCTTTATTGCATTTTACTTGTGCAAAAATCAAGAAAACCGATTTTAACTACATTAAATCAAAAAAAAACTTCTTTATCAAATGCGATAAATGTCTCACCAATGTGCTAAGTAATTACATAATTAATATTGACAATTTAGTGCATAGTGTACTCGTAAATTTAAACTGCCTAAAGAATGATTTTCCTCTTTTGTGCAATACAAACAGTGAAGTGGGTGTGTCAACAAGAAGTATGACTAAAGAAAGGGTTGTTGACCTTACTTCTGATAATAGTCATAATAAAAAGTGTCCCCCTGCTCCCACCTTGCATAAACGCAAATTATCTCTATCATCCGTACCAAATTCACCTGCTCTGTCTCTAAACAACTCTCGTCCACCGTCCACTAGTATGGACAAAAACAAGAGTGTAATTGGAAACAAAAAAAAAAACGGTTTTGTCTACCTCAGCCGCTCAAATCTCATCTCCTGCTCTTATTATTAAACATAAATTCAGTGACGATAGAAAGAATAGCGAAAGAGAAAACCAAATTATTGAGTTGGGTGTTGTTAGTGCAAATAAGTCTGACGACATAGGCTGCGTTGCCGCTACGTCTACTGCCACCGCTGACGATGGTTATGCACCTCTTATTGATGCCGCTGTTGATGTTGTTGTTGGTAGTAATTCTATTGTTGATGGTCTGGATGCCAATGCTGCTGATGGTGACTCAGCTTCTGCCTATGGTGTTGTTGTTGGTAACACTGCAGTTAGCATTTCTTCTTCTGAACTCAATTGCCTCTCTCCCACACCGTTGGATACTATAAGCAATGTAAACATTAACAAAATTGATGGGATCGTCGCTGATGCCGCTGACGGTAATTCAGCTTGCCCGGCTGCAGCTCATGATCTTGTTGTTTATGATAGAGCTAACACTGGCTTTGTGAATTCCAATGTTCTCATTCCTATACTTTCTCCACCGCTAAATAATGAACTCTTCAAAAAAAATGATGATGTAAACATAAACAAAAATAAAGAAAATCTAAATTCGAGGAGAAAGAAAAAAATGAAACAAAATCGAAATGACTGTTTATTGGGTAGTGGAATTAGTGATTTGAACACTTTGACATCTTCTGTTTGGTTACACATTTCGAAATTTAACGTCGATACCAAACCTGAAGATTTAATTAATCATATATCTGTTCAGTCTGGCATTCCCAAAAACTATTTTAAATGTTTCAGACTAATTAAAAAAGGTTTATCTCTAACTGAAGTTTCTCATGTGAATTTTAAACTGAGTATACCCTCTGATTGTTATAATAAACTCATGAGTGACCCTTCTATATGGCCTATGTTCGTTAAGGTGAAAAAGTTCATTAACCATCCAAAAAACGTAGATACGGGCCTTTCTGTGAATATGACGTAAATATCTATGATCTAAACACAATTCATGGACATTCAAAATCATCTTTAAAATCATCTTTAAAAACATCTTTAAAAGAATTCAACGTTGCTGCTTCTCCAAGTAATTTTTCGTTTTATTATCAAAATGTAGGAGGTATTAGAACTAAGCTAGAATCATTATATCTTTCTTTTGCATCTTGTTCATATGATATTATATTATTAACTGAAACTTGGTTAACAGAAAATCAAGTTACATCCGAATTATTTAACTCAGATTATACTGTATTTAGAAAAGATAGATCTTACTTAATTACTGAGAAGGACAGAGGGGTGGTGTTCTTATCGCCATTCGTTCGTCCTTGTCATGTAAGGAGGTACAGCTAAATTCAAATAAAATATCTTCAACTATGAGTAATTATGATATTGATCAATTGATTGTTACTTTAAATTTATGTGGAAATATTGAATTATTTATTATTATTAATTATATTCCTCCAAGGAGTTCTTGTGAATGCTATAATATATTTTTAAATAATTGTAAATCTATTTTTGAAAACTTAAATCCATCGCAACATGTTATTTGTATTGGTGATTTTAATTTAGGAAATATCAAGTGGTTATTGGACTCAGATGATAATTTGTTAGTTCCATTCGAAGTTACTTCTGAAATTGAGATTAATTTAATAGACTTTTTTAGTCAGTTTGACTTGATACAAATAAATCATATTTCTAATAGTGTAGGTCGGATACTTGACCTAATTTTTGTAGATAAAGAATTTAATATTTATGTTGAAAAATCTGATAATCCAATTGTGAATAACTCTATCCATCATATTGCACTTGAAGGTAACTTATGTTTTTATACTTTTATGAAAAAAGTTTTAAATAATAATACTTTTATACCTAAATTTAATAAGGCTAACTTTGATGCAATGAATGAGTATTTTTTATCTATTCCTTGGGAATCGCTTTTATCTAAAACTGAATTAAATAACGCTAATGATACTCTATTATCTATTGTCAATGAATCTGTACGTAGATTTGTTCCAAATAAAAAAGCCAAATCTAGGAGTAATCCTGCATGGTTTAACAAGAGACTTATAAATCTTAAAAATAGGAAAAATAAATCTTTTAAGTTACTTAAAACTAATCGCCATGATCCAAATTTGAGGTCTAAGCATATGTCTATTCAAAAAGAATTCGATACGCTTAGTAAATTTTTATATCGGGCCTATTTGTTCTCTATTGAGTCAAATATTAAATATAAAAGTGAAAATTTTTGGAAGTACATTAACGCTAAGCGTAAAAGCAATGGGTATCCAAGCTGTATGAATTATCTGAATAAATCAACAAGTGATGTTGAAGAAATTTGTAACTTATTTGCTGTTTATTTTCAGTCTGTTTACTCCACAAACACTCCAACGAATGTTTGTATACCAAGAGTTTCTTCTATTGTTAACATAGGGTCTATGTTTCTGACGGTTTCTGAAGTAGAATCAGCCTTATTAGGTTTAGATACCATCACAAATGCAGGCCCCGATAGGATCCCACAAATTTTATTGCTTAAATGTGCCTCATCTTTAGCTATTCCATTGACAGCCATTTTCAACCTATCGCTCTCGAAAGGTGAATTTTTAGAATGTTGGAAACTGTCCTATATTACACCAATTTTTAAATCTGGATCTAAACAAGAAATTACAAATTATAGACCAATCAGCAAAATATCTGCTCTTCCTAAGTTATTTGAGAAATTAGTCTGTGACAAGCTCACTTTTCAATTAAAAGATTTTTTATCCGATTTCCAACACGGCTTTATATCTGGAAGATCTACAACCACTAATCTTACATTAATGACTAACTATATAATAAATAATTTTGAATCTTATAGTCAAACTGATATAATTTTTACCGATTTCGCTAAAGCATTTGACCGCGTTAATCATCATATTCTATTACACAAACTTTTGAAACTAGGATTTCATTCTAAGTTTCTGAATTGGTTGAAGTCGTATTTAACATCGAGAGTTCAAGTCGTTAAGATTGACGATTATCACTCTAATCAAATATTGGTTCCATCTGGTGTCCCTCAGGGTAGCCACTTAGGCCCTTTAATGTTCCTGCTTTTTGTAAACGATATTCCCAACATTTTTCAAAATTCTCAGTGTCTTCTTTTTGCGGACGACCTTAAACTATATCGTTGTATTAAATGTTGTGATGATTGTATTTTATTAAATGATGACTTAAATAAATTGGGAGATTGGTGTAATATAAACTCCTTATACCTTAATATTTCAAAATGCCAAGTTATGTCTTGCTTTCGTACGATTTCTCCAATCTTTTACGAGTATCAAATTGATAGTTCTATTTTAGATCGTGTATCACAAAAGAAAGATTTAGGTGTTATCCTTGATACTAAGCTTTCTTTTCTTTCTCATTTTGACTATATTATAAATAAATCCAACCAAATGTTAGGGTTCATCAAAAGAAATAGTAAAGAATTTACAGATCCGTATACCATAAAAACTCTTTATATTTCTCTCGTTCGATCTTTGCTTGAGTACTGCAACACAGTTTGGAACCCTTGCTATAATAACTCAATTGTAAGAATCGAGAAAATTCAGAGAAATATTTCAAGGTTTATGTATTATAAACTTCATTGGGGTATTGTTATTCCATCATATGAAACTAGATGTCTTTTATTTGGTATGCAGAGTTTGGCAAATCGACGTGCATACTTTGCGATAATGTTTATTAGAGATATTCTTAATAATCATATTAAATGTACTCAACTTCTTGCACTTATATCTATTCGTGTTCCTGGTTTTAATTCCAGAGATAATATTCTTTTTTACGAGCAATTTCATAGATCTAACTATGGTCGTAATGAACCGATTTCACGTTGCATCAGAGAAGCAAATTCAGTTTGTACTAGTTTGGACTTTTTTAGAATTTGCACTAGAGATACCTTTAAAATGTATGTTTTAAATGTACTTAGATCTACTTGACGTTTGTATATATTTATATATTTATTGTTATTTTCATTTTTGTATATATTATTGCATATTGAAACATTGTTATCTATTAGTCTATAAGAGAACTTTGTTCTTTGATTGATGAATAAATAAATAAATGTTAGAAGTTACATACATTTTTGTTAAAAAAAAAAAATACAAAAAAAGATATCAGTTCACTTTTTATTTGTTAATACGATATTTTAACAATAACTTGCATTGGAAAGTTAAAATAGTAATTTTCAGCTTGAAAATGTTAATATCGTCATGAGTTATTAATGAGGTAAGCATATAAGGAAATCAATAACTAATTGATTGATTTGATTTTCCAAAACTGCTTTAAGTCTTCTTGAAGAACTATTTCACAAGATTCTGGCAGTGAATATTCGGAATGCAATATTATGTCTTCTAAACAGCAATCCTTAAATCGTCAAAGTACTTTTATTTTATGACCTTGTCATCATTGTTCCAAAGTTTCTTGAAAGGATTGAGGTCTGGACTCTGTGGTTGCCACCTTAAATCTTGTATTTGGTTTCTTAATGTTTCTTGTAACATTTAAGCATGGTTGTTATTAGACGAAGGTGCACCAGTCTTGATTTTATCGTTACACCATATTCTTCATTGATGTGTCATTTCATAGTTCTAAACATTTTAAATGGATCTTTTCTACGCCATTTAAATGTACTGCTGTTGCTGATTCATATAATTTATACAGTTTTAAATCATCATTTTGAAACAATCCAGATCCTTTAAAATGTCAAGAGCACGATTTTAATTTCCAAACATGTTGAAAATAACCGTAATTTTAATCTAATTATAATTAAATATTAATATTGTTATTGGTGCTATTAACATTTCCATGCAAATTTTAATATGACGCCATTTTGGTTTGTGTTTGTTTTATTTCTTCCTTTAAAAGAACCAACCTTTGCAATGCATGAAGTTTTTGACATGTTAAAAATTTTGGAAAAAAATCATTCGACCTAGTTTTTAAAAGAAATTTAAACCTGCATAATGTCTCATTAAAAATGATATTTAAAATCCAGTTTTCAGAAAATGTTCTTGATTGTTATTGTATTATGTACCATAGTTTCGCATTCAATAATTTCCGCGAAACGAAATCACATTAGTGTCGAAGGTAATTATGACCTGTCATCAGATCATACTCCAGTGATTCTATCACTAAGTGAATCGGAAGTACTAAAAAAAAGTAATCCAAAGCTTGTAAATAAGAAAACAAACTGAAGTGATTTTAGAGAAAGGCTTTTAAGTTTTATAAATTTAAGATCTCCCATGGATACAACCGAGCAAATTGACCATGAAGTGGAACAATTTATTGCTGATGTGCAACACGCCGCTGAAGAAAGTACTCCAACATTTTCTAATAGAAGACAAAATGAAATAAATTATTCTTTAGAGATAAGAGAGTTGATAATAGAGAAAAGAAGAGCTCGAAGAAAATGGCAAAATACTAGATTTCCAGATAATAAAACAACGTTTAACCGTATAATTTAAAAAACAAATTTACAAATTCAAAAATTATTCACTCAGTACATTCCTAAGGAATTTAACGACTGATGCTTCAACCGATTTTTCGCTATGGAAAGCAGCCAAGCACCTGAAAAGACCGCAGTTACAAAACTCACCCTTGAAATCTCAAGATGGGAAATGGATCGGTAACCCGAAAGAAAAAGCTAACCTTTTCGCGGAACATCTTGCGAATGTTTTTAAGCCACACCCATCAAACGCGGCTGAAAATAGCTTACAGTTTGTTGATTAGATAGATGAAAGTGAAATACCAATTGTAAGACTTAAAGAAATAAAAAGTATGTGTTTAAATCAACTATCAAATAAAAAATCACCAGGTTACGATCTAATTACTTCTCAGGTTATGAAAAAAATTTAAAAAATGCCATTGAAAGCCTTCATAAAACTCCAATATATAATAATTGCATGCCTTAAGCACCGGTATGTCCCGCACCATTGAAAAATTGCTGAAGTAATTGTCATACCAAAGTAAGGTAAACCACCTACAGAAGTGACGTCTTACAGACCAACATCGCTTATACCAATTATGGCAAAAGTTTTTGAAAAACTGCTTCTGAAGAGACTTAGTAAAATCATAGAAGAAAGAAGGTTAATCCCAAACCATCAGTTTGGCTTTAGAAATAAACATTCAACGATAGACCAAGTTCATAGAATATCGGATGTAATAGAAAAAGCATGAGAAGAAAAACAAGTATGTTCAGCTATTTTCTTAGATGTTGCTCAAGCTTTTGACAAGGTTTGGCATGAGGGAATTGAGTACAAACTGCAAAGGGATCTTCCCAGGCAATACTTTGAAATATTAAAATCGTACATCTCAGACCGATTGTTTAGAGTAAGGTACGATCAAGAATACTCGGAATTGAAGAAAATAGAAGCCGGTGTACCACAAGGAAGTGTCCTAGGTCCTACCCTGTATTTACTATACACAAGGGATATTCTAGTTGGTAATCACACCATAATGGCTACTTTTGCAGATGATACCGCAATTTTGGTACCCGACAAATGTGTCTCTAAGGCAGCAGTAAAACTACAAAATGCCGTCGACACAGTGAGAGCTTGGACCGAAAAATGGCGTATCAAACTCAATGAAACAAAATCTTCACATATGAACTTTACAAGCTAAAGTGGAAAGAGCACATCAAAAAGAAAAGAGAAGAACTAAACGTGAAATATAGAAAAATGTACTGGTTACTTGCGGTAAAAACTCTGATTTATCAATCCAAAACAAAATAATGCTGTATAATCAAGTACTAAAGCCTGTTTGGACCTATGGAATCCAATTATGGGGCTGTACAAAGAAAACAAATACCGAAATCATCCAAAAATTCCAAAACAAAGTCCTTCGTGGAATAGTTGATGCACCTTGGTACATAAGAAATACCGATCTACATCGTGACTTACAAATAGAAATGGTTATAGAAGTTGTTAAAAAAATACGCTGTATCGCACAACCAGAGACTACAAAGTCATACTAATTCTGAAATGGAGTCCGTCTTGAATATAAGAAACCATGTTCGGAGATTAAGAAGAACCAAGCCTCATGAGCTTATGGTCTAAAAAAACATGGGAAAGTATTAAAAGTTTAAACTTCCCCCAAAGTGATTGTACAAAGTTAAGAAAGAAAAATCTGAAGTCGATCCTTCAAGATTGGTCCTGATGAAGAGGTGGTTTTAGTGGTTAAGAGTCCCACACTACTTGGTGTCGAATACTGCCAAGTGTCTTTTGAAGATTTCCTCGTGTCAATAAAAAAAAAAATAAAAAACAAAATGTCCACCATTATGGGTACGATTTCAGCACCATATTATTTTAAAGAAATTTCCATGAACAATTCGCACATTTGCAGACGTCCTCAATAACTTCAAGAATTACATCTTAAATCGATTGTGTAGCATTGGAATAGAACTTATCTTTGAGGTGGGCCCAAACAAAAAAGACTAAAGGTGTTAAAACCACAAGATCTCAGCGATCAATTGTGATCACATCTTTCTGAAACAACGCAGTCACGAAACTTTCATTGCAAATATCATATACACATCAATGTTATCCAATTTCTTCCAGTTAAATTGTTAGTTGTATCACAGTGAAATTTATTGATAGCAAAATAGTCTAGGAGGCATCAGTTACATTTTCGAATAAGTATGGTCCAATCACACCATTTTCAGCCTGAAAACCGCATCAAACGAGTTTAAGACGATTTTCCATTTTAAGGAATTTCAAGGACCTTAACAGCTAAGATAAGGATCACGTTGCTTGTGATTAACCTGCTTAAGTTATTGTATTAACTAAACGATTAAATCACTAACACCTAAACTTTTATACCAAATATAGTGTTTTTGGTATGCCTAGTTCCTAAGATCCAATCAAAACTTCGGGTTGCAGCCGCAATATTATCAGTTGTTTTTGAGCAACGTACAAAATTTCATTTCTTCATATCAGACTTGCCAGTCGAGAAGGTACTTAATGACGGAGTTTAAATTGGAGTTTTGCGAACTGTGACTACAACATGTTCACTATTTTTGGAGTGAATCTTTACCATTTTATTGCATTCTTAAAACGTTTTTTAATTCATATTTAAAGTAATGGCGTAGCTGACAGCTTCAAAAGTTTCAGCCAAATAGAGGGAACTTATTGAAAAACCCTATATAATACAGAATTTCAAAGGGAACACTAAATTTGTTAGTTTATTAATTTTTAAATTACTTACTTACTTACTTAAGGTGGCGCTACAGTCCTGTGTGAACTAGGGCCTCACCCAACATACTTCTCCATCTAGCTCGGTCCCTAGCTAGATGTCTCCAGTTTCGCGCTCCAAGTTGGGTGAGGTCACCTTCCACTTGTGCGCGCCACCTGATTCGCGGTCTTCCTCTACTATTTTTAAATTACACTTGGTGTACAAAAGAGGCTGGGACCTTAAAAGATATGAAATGAGGTTTTTAAAATAATCTAAACATTTTAAAAAAGAGTGCAGAAATGTTAAGCTAATTTCTGTGGGGCTTTACTTTTTTTTAAATATTTTTCTTGTATAAGTAAGTTCCCAATCTTTTTGGAGATGAAAGGATTTTATCATTTTTAAAAACTTAAGGTAGTTTCTAAGCCAAAACTATTGATGTGCGTCCACATTTGACCCAACTGTGTATAATTTTGTCTCATCTTTTTAAGGGTACCTATACAAAAATTATTTAAATCATTGCTCCTTAGTTAAAATATACACCCAAAACTTTTCTTTAATCCTTTGAAGTTTGTTAAAACAGATACGAATGTCATACGATACCTTTGTACTAAAAAAATATTTTTTACCTTTGCTTTTGTAAAGAATTTCATTAGTGATGGTTCAAGAGAAAGGTCTAAAAACCCCTTTCGAGATATCTCTCTCAAACATTTGTAAATTTCTTTTATTGGTTTTAATTTTTTTCTTCTAACTAATGTTTATTCAACTTTGTCTTTATTTTTTTTTTCTTGAATTTGTTTTCCTTGAATCATTAATTTAATATGAAGGATCAAGTTAAATACTCTGTGTATACGAGTGTATATATCCTTAATGAGACAGAATATACTTTTTCTTTAATGTTTTTTTCATCTCTTAGTTAGTATATCTTACCTTGCCTTAAGTTTTACCTATACCTATAGAGAATATGATGAAAATGTAGCTACATATATCTTGGGAAAAGAAAAACAAAATAATTCAAGAGCTGTTTATTTTTTAATGTGCACTGGATGTGTCTGCATACGTATAATTATATGAAATAATATATACATTTATATAGAGTTTTATCATATCATTAAAAATTTATCCGAGCACCAATGCATCCCTGGCAAAGTAAAAGGATGTTAAATGTAGATATGGTTGAGGGTGTTTTCCTTGCCATGACACATATCCTGGCTTGGTTTATTTAACTTTGTATTTATAGCCAACAACATTCTATATATAATATGTTCATAATGCATAAATTTACAGTACATTTGTGTATACTACCTATTCCTGCCTGGGGAGATATTGTACATCAAATGTATTAATTTCATTTAATTCTACTTTGGAATTTATTTTATATTTTATCCTGCAGATAAAATCTTCTTCTTTAAATCTATCTTTTTAAGTCCTTGATATGTCAGAATTAAAGAAAAAAGTAAAACATTCAAAAGCCAAAAGAAACCAAGTCATGGAATAAGATTATTCCGAACATTTTAATCTAGATAATTTCAATCATGATTATAAATTCGATCTGATAAAAGAGGACTAATAAATAAAACATTTACAAAAAAGGATATAGAGAGGTAAACTGATCCTTGGTATTTTCTTATGTTTTTCATAACGTGGATGCATATTAAAATAGAAGCATAGATACAGATGTACATAAATATGTGTGTTTTAACTATCTAAGATTTCATTAGGAACTAGTATATTTGACGCTGAAAAATATTTTCATATCAGGTGCTGAAGAAATAGTCAGGCGTGTGCAATGAAAAATTTTGGGCTAAGATCAGCGAGAGGTGGGAATTAAAAGCTTATTTTACAGCTCCTGGAGCTGAAGAAAGAAACGAGCTAGAATCCTTATAGCACATAAAGATAAAAGAGGTTTAACGTAAGACGTGTTAAGTTCAATTACACCAGCACTTTGGCTCTTGAAGCAGAAGAAGTCGCAAAAACTTGCAACAACAGAACTCTCTAAAGGATAATGGAAGAGTTCGCTGGTTTTCAGAGCTCAAAATATCACCTCGTGAAACATATAGATGGTTCCCTGCTGATCTCGAAGGAGAACCAGCTTATAAGATGAAAGGAACATTTTGCTTTGGTTTTAAACATTGTATTCGACAGCAATCTGGAACTGGCATCTTTTGAGTTGCCCTATGCAACAAATACCAGATTACTCACCGTTCCCTCCAGTTAGGAAGAAAAATTTACCTCGATCAAACCACTGAGGAACAACAAAGCGGTGGGGTTAGATTTCATTTCCACATAGAATTTTTTCAACTAGCACCAACAATTCCGTGAATAGTGCAAAAGGGAAAGATTGTCAAACTCACCAAAAAGTAAACCTGAGGAAGTGTGAAGACAGAGAGGCATTTCCGTTTTGCCTTAAGTCGTCTAAATAGTAGTGAAGATTTTTTCAGAATGCGTAAGAGAACGCCTCGAAGCAACACTTGACGCTAAACAAGGAGGATTCCAGACAGGATACTCATGCATTGATCCCATCAACACCTTGCGGATTGTCATCGATCATTGATTCACTTGCTGTTCATCAATTTTGAGAAGGGTTTTTGACAGCTTAGACGATGTATGTAGGGAGTTTAGACGACGTATGCTTGCTATGTCATAGGATAATAGATCTCCATCAAATGACAACAAAGTTGGACAGAATCACCCTTCGTTGGGCTAATATTGAACACGGGAAAAACTAAGATGTTCAGTTTCGAAACATCTGAAGAATGTTTAATATCTTGGAAGTATTGTCTCTACTGAAGGCGGAAACTAACAAGATATTCCAAGTCGTACCGGGAAATATAAAGCTGTGTAAGAGATTTTGTTGAACTTAATTAATAGGGGTCTACGAAACATCTAGTTAGTTGTCTGCCTCAATCGTATTTTCAAAGAAAAAGATCTTTATAGGATAGAAGGGCATTGGAATGGGATCACGCTTCGAAAAGGTAATGACTTCATTGAAATGTAGGCAATGCAGTAGAATCCACTCACCCAAAAAACAGAAGAGTCGGAGGACCGAAAAGTTCATAGAGAAAAGTTGGAGGGAGCTCAAAAACATCACCGGAAACTGCACACAATGGCGCGAAGGAGTAATTGGGGCCTTATGTCTCGCTATGGATCACCCACGGACTTTATAGGTCTAAGTACCTAAGTAAGTAAGTAAATACTTAAATTTTTGAATCGATTCATTAGTTTCTGAGAAAACTTAAAAGCAAAAAAAGCATTTCAAAAATATATTTGTACTAGCTTTTACCCGCGACTTCGTTCGCATTGGATAGTTTTTGGGATAGTAGTATGAAAAAACTTGAGCTGTACTTTTTTGTACGTATGTTTGAATTGAGCCGAGATCGGATGAAGTCATACTAAGTGTGATAGTCATAGGTTAGATTAGGTTAATACATTTTAAGAAGAAGATAGGTTACTACAATACATTTTTATACGACGTTTTTTGTTTTCCTTGGTCAGAACGAAAAAATTGTGTGGGTTTGAGACTCGTGAGCACGCTACATATATTTGTCCATGGAAAAAACAGTTTTTTTTCCAAATTTACACCTGCAACTTTCAGCGTTTGCCCCTGAGCTTTATTAATTGTTATTGCAAATGCTGCTTTCAGAGGAAACTGCGCTCTCTTAAACTGAAACGGCAAATCGGTTGGAATTATCGGAATTAAAATATTTTTTCCTTTGGCTATTCCAGTCATGATTATAGCTTTTTATAATATTTCGTCCTAGATGAGTAATCTGTAGCCGTGTACCATTACATAACTTTGGTGCGTCAAGATTTCTCATTAAAAGGACTGAAACACCAACCTTCAATCTCAACGTATGAGAAGGCACCCCTGATAATTCCAAAGAATTAAGAAACTCTATGGGATATGATGTTACTTGCGCCGCCGCCGTGTCCATAACGTTGTCTACTGAGAGGTACCTCCACGTCCGACATAATTTGTTCGTTTATCTGGCTAACTATCTCATTAGTTGGAGCTAAAATTGCCCTCTCACACAACCACTCCCGATTGCCCATATTTATATGCAGATTTGGATATACATTACTTTTTAATTCATCTGTGATACCATCAATTTGACCGAATTCATGACTCAACGTAATCGAGCCGTTACAGTCTGTTGACATACAATCTTCTCCGATTTTTAGAAGAGCAGCGGCATATTGTCCTGCTTGAGAATCATTGTGTAGCTGTACTCGCATATTCGTAGTCAGACAAAACTTTTTTACATGTACCCATAACACATATGCTTTCAAACATGCGTTTATTTCATCTGCCGGTGTACCTCTAGTAATTACCGGCAGGGTCTGTCTAAAGTCGCCACCTAAGAGAACCACCATCCCTCCCATGATAGCCCGGTTGTTCTTTATATCTTTCAGTTGGTAATTTAGGAGTGAAAGCGATCAGATTCCCCGGAAAGTAATTTTTCCCATGGGAATGCGTTGTTTTCCCGAGGTCAAAAGTAACTCATGTCCTTTCTTAAGTGTCAAACTATCTCCTTACCAAATTTCATTTAAATCTGTTCAGTAGTTTAGGCGTAAAAGCGATCGGCCCACCTGAATTTTCCCATGGGAATGCGTCATTTTCCCGGGGTAAAAAGTAGCCTATGTCCTTCTCGGGTATCAAAATATCTCCATACCAAATTTCATGCAAATTGGTTCAGTAGTTTAGGCGCGATTGAGTAACAGACAGACAGACAGAGTTACTTTCGCATTTATAATATTAGTATGGAAGTATGGATATTATGGATGGATTATATAGAAAATTTCATAAAAATCTATATCGGACAGTTTTTGAGAAAATTGTATTCTTTGATTTTTGAATGAATCAATACCAGGAAAACGTGAGATTCAACTTTTTCGAAATTAAGTTTCTGGATTCTTATAATTGTCATGTTAAATTTATTTTAAATTAAAGCCCTACGTGATACGTACATAGACATATATAAAGATGGCAGCTCTTCGAGTTTAAGAAGATATGTTTTGTTTACCATTTAAAATGTCTTACAACAAATTTTATAGAGACTTAATAATTATTTATGGGAAATATCTACAATACCCTCAAGCATCTATCAAATTTTGTTACATAAAGTTACATTAAGCTTCATTTTGTCCAAAACTTGTTTTCAAAAAAATCGCTAGACTGTCCACACAGATTTCACTCTTAAAAAAAGTTTTAATAATATTTCCCAAATTTGACCAAGCGTAAAGTGACTCTTTTTCATTTTGAAACATATGTCGTGTCAAAATAACCTATAATTTAAAAAGAAAGCACCAAAAGCATAATTCAAAACGGAAAGCACTTGGAGTTCCTAAATCTCTGAATTTCAAACGATATTAATCAGATTTTTGAACTTTTTTCTAACTTCTTTGAATCAGTATATTGTAATTCTTAAGGAAATAATATCATTCCATTTAATGAAACACCTAAGGTAGACAAAGGATCAATGGAACTAGAATTCATCGATATTTTAGATGGACTGCAAGGTCTTAAACCCAATGCAAAACCTTGTGCTGACGGCATTCCCGTGCTTATAATAAAAAATATTCTAATTCGCTTTGTCTTCCTTTACTAATTATTTTCAATATTTCATTTTCTACTGGAATGTTCTTGGATAAATTTAAATCATCTTACTTGATACCAATTTTTAAATCAGGTTCAAGAAACAATGTTCGAAACTACAGGGGAATTTGCAAGTTATCTGTGATTCTTAAACTTTTTGAAAGTTTAATTAAAAATAAGCTTGATTTTCTGGTCAAAGAATACATTACCATCCACCAACATGGATTTATTTCAGGTAGGCCAACTGTTACAAATCTAGCATGCTTTTCTTCTTTCGTGGTCTATTTGGAATCTATCGAAAACCAAAGCCAAGTTGATACTATTTATACAGACTTTAGCAAGGCTTTCAATTCAGTTTGTCAAAAAATACTTCTTCCTTAACTTGAAATATTCAGTATTCACTCAAGCTTACATTAATGGATCGGCTCATTTTTAATGGAGAGAGTCCAAGAAGTAAAATTAATGAATATATTTCAAGGCACATTAATTGCTCTTCAGGTGTTCCACAGGGCAGCCATCTTGGTCCAATGCTGTTTATCATATTTATCGATAACATTGTTCTTATCTTATCAATGTCAGCCATTGTCTGGTATATGCTGATGACCTCAAATTATTTTTTGAAAGTAACAAGCGATATCGATTGCCTTAAATTTTAAATGGACTTGGATAACTTAAACTACTTGAATCTTAACATTAAACTAATTAAGTCTTAACATTACAAAATGTTTTGTTATTAATATCTCTAGGAAACACATTGTGCATGAATATTCATATTCTCTAGATTTCAATTATCTTCAGAGAACTACAAAAGTAAAAGATTTAGGAGTAACCTTTGATTCCAAGTTTTCATTTGCTCCTCATGTTGATGCTATTGTCGCGACAAAGCCAATTTAATGCTAGGATTCATAAAAAGAAATTCTATTGACTACTCTGACCCATACACTCATATTGCGCTCTATACTACTTTAGTTAGATTTATTCTCAAATACACGGATGTTATCTGGAACCCTCACCAACAACTTTTCTCCGATAGAATTCAAAAGGTCCAAAATAGCTTTACAAGGTATGTCTTTCAAAAATGATGTTAATATTGATTTGACATTCTCAAGAACTAAATTCAAAAATGATATATATTATTTTATTTTTAGGAAGTTAATCTTATTATAAATTATTTTTTTTAATAATTTATGTACATATTTTTAGTAATCTGTTGAGCCTGAAACTCGTTGATAAATAAAGAAATTAATAAATAAAAGCACACCCTGTTCATGTGTTCAACAAATAGTCGTGCATTTTATTTTATTTTCATAAAAATGAAATGTTCAAATGTATCAACCTCACAATTTACTGTATTTGAAAAAAAAACTTTTTTTTCTAAAAAAATAACACACTGCATTAAAAAAATATAATTCCTCTTTCTAATTTTATTACCACTCTTTTTATCATCTCTTCCCACTGTAAAATTTTCAATTTTTCAAGAAACTACAAACAAACAAAAAAAAACAAATAAAAACAACACAAAATTAGTTATACAATAAACTACACCCTATAGTATAATTTAATACCAAAGTTTAGAAGGGACAATTGTTTCACCAAAGAATCTTAAAAAAAGTAGGAAAAAAAAGAACAACTTTTAGGTAGCTTATTCACAAACCCAACGAAAGAACTGAAAAAAAACACACAATCGGGTTTCATAGTAAAATGTTAAAACTTTTTAAATCAAAATAAAAACCAAGGACTTTTTGTGTGTGAAAGTTTAAATTTCCTAGATAATAGAATCTTTTTAACTTAAACAGACATGACACAATATCATGGTGAAGTTTTTTTTTTATTTTGTTCTCATATCCTTTCGTCTCCTTTTCCATTCTGACCAAAAAAGTAATGAAAAAGAAAATAAAACAAAACTGTGCTAACTGTGCACTGCATATAGTATAAGAAATTATGCGCGCAGAAGAAAAGTACAAAATTGTAATTTGATGCAGTCGCCCTTATAGCCCAGAGCCCAGGAGCCAAAAAGAACGAATGACAGCAGCAGCAGCAAAATTTATTGCAATGTCAAAGTTGATGGTGTATAAAACAAAAAAGGAAAATATTATTAAAATCGCTAAAGTAGCAGAGAAGCATAACTTTCATACGCCATCCATCCCTACCCCATTCATATACCCTGCTAACAAAGACGAATTGTCCAAAAGGGAAGGATAGTATCCCTTTGAAAATATTTAAACTTTCAAAGTATGAATTTCCTTTAAAGTAACTCCTTTAAGGCATTTTATCCCATCCCATATAGAAGATAGAACATAAAGATCCGTCAGAGTGTTGTTGGTTTAAAGTCTGTTGAAATGATGAGTTAACTATTAACACTTCATCAAAAAATGTGTCCTTTGTGCTGTCTCAGATAGAGACTTTGATTTGAAATATGTAAAATTATTCTGGACTTGAACTTAACTTTCAATACTGAAGAGCGACTAATTTTGACAAGGGTGTTAAAGCCTGAGAAAACAAAGGCTATTTTTTGGATTTATCGGATTGGTCTTACGTCTATATAATCATACGTATGTTTTTGCTTACATACTACACTGAGAAGCATTTTGTTCCAAGGATTAAAAAATGGTTTGACTGATGTTTAGCTGATTTAGAGATTTATATAGCAAAGAAAAAAGATTAATGCCTTCGAATCAATTTACCATTAACTCAAGTCAATTGTCTTAAAAGAAATGTAGGTATTTTTGATTTAAAAAGGGACACACAAAATGTCCTACCTTTATCGCAAAAATACACCTTTACTAGAGGAAAGGCAAAAACAAAACTTAATTAAAAACTTTTACAAAATTCTAGAAACAAAAAGATTTGTATTTTCTCAAGAAAAAAAAAACGTTAGGAAGGTACAGGGTTATCCATTTTGCGGTTTCAAAAGTGAACGTAATAAAACACATACAAAATATTTCTTTTCATGATATTTCTTTTAAACTTCCCATCGAAAATTATTGTAATCGGTCCGATTTGTCAAATTGAAAATTTTGACATTTCTCGACGTTTCAAAGTCCCCTGAGTCAAAATAAAAGATTTCAAGAGATATGTCTGTGCGTGCGTGTGTACGTACGTTCGTTCGTCCGTACGTTCGTACGTCCGTACGTCTGTACGTCCATACGTCCGTACGTTCGCGACGTATTTTTCGTCGTCCATAGCTCAAGAACCAGTAGGGATATCGACTTTAAATACATTTTGTTATACAGATAATTATGCAGAATGATGCAGAAAGGACACACAAACAAATTGCTATTGTGGTTTTTTTACCATAGCAATTTAAAAAAGTGAAAATTTTAGCTTACCCAAAATATCTCACGAACCAAAAACACTAGCGAGTTCAATTAAATTGTATATTATATATTATGACGTTATACCAAACAAGTATATTTTTGGAACATATTCCAACTAATGGTTTTTTTAAGTCAAACAAAACTAAAAACAAATATTTGTCGCCTCGAATATTTTACGAACAAAAAATAGTTTTATCTCCAAAATTATTTTGGGCAAGAATAACGTCTTTGACATCTGGTAAAATTTTGAGAAAAATCGAATTGACAGTTTTTTTATAAAAAATAGAAACTTAAAAAAAAAACATTTCTCAAAGTTGCTAAAAATTGATTTTCGAATCAAATATCTTTTCAAAAATTAAAAATATTGGCTTCAAAATTCTCACAGAAAATATTGTTTTCGACAGTCATTTAGTCCAACAGTCCGTTTTTTCATAAAAAAATAAAATCTACAAAAAATTGAAAATTGATGTTCGGTTCTCGATATTTCGTAAGCAATAAAAGATTTTAACTTCAAATTAATTTCATTCATCCAACTTGTACTTGTTTATATAAGAAATACAAATTTTTAAGAAATGCTTTTAAAATTGGTAAAAATTGGTTTCGGCTAAAAATCTCGTTAACAAAATTGGATTTCGAAATCATACTATTTCATTATATGCAAAATATTGTTGGTAATTTTAAAATTTTTTAGAATAATTCAACTGACAACTTTTTTGACAAAACACGAAAACCTACAAACTTTTAAGCAAGACAAATCTACAGACGGGATGGAAATTTATCAGTGTGGGCGGCATCCTAGCTTCTTTTTTATTATAAAGTTTGACGATGACATTATGTGTGAAACATTTACTTACTTACTTAAGGGGGCGCTACAGCAATGTGTGAACTAGGGCCTCACCCAACAAACTTCTCCATCTAGCTCGGTCACTTGCTAAGATGTCTCCAGTTTCGAGTTTCAAGTTGGGTGAGGTCATTTTCCATTTGTCCGCGCCACCTGATCCGCGGTCTTCCTCTACTGCGCTACCCTGTGGGTGTGGGTTCGAAGACTTTCCGGGCCGGAGCATCGGCTTCAAAGCGCTCCGTAAATCACACAAAGAACTTTTCTCTTGAAGCGACTAAGATGCTTTCATCCGCTTTTGTCATAGCCCATGCTTCTGCATCGTATAACTCGACGGGGATGATGAGGGTCATAATATATAGCGACAATTTGGTCCCTCGAGAGAGGGCTTTGCTACTCAATTGCTTTCTTAACCCAAAGAAACAGCGGTTATCAAGAGTTATTCTACGTTTGATCTCAGCGCTGGTGTTGTTTTCTGCATTCATAGCGGAGCCTAGGTAGAAGAAGTCCTTAACTACCTCAAACTTACATCTATAGATGGTGAGGTTTTGACCAAGTCGTCGGTGTTGTAAGTCCTTTCTTGATAACAGCATGTACTTTGTTCTGCCCTCATTAACCGTTAAACCCATTTTTGACGCCTCTGTCTCAATACTCACAAAAGCCCCATTGACATCACGCTGAGTTCTTCCGATTATGTCAATGTCATCAGCATATGCTAGTAATTGGACAGACTTTTGAAAGATAGTGCCTCTTACTGTTGACGTGGGAGCTCTATATTATTCTTTCAAGGCCGTTGTTAAAGAAATCGCACGACAGTGTAATGCCTTTTTTGGCATCGAAATGTTTTGTTGTTTCCAACCTTTATGGAGCAGCGTGAATTCTCCATGGTCATCCTGCACAAACGGACGAGCTCTATACAGCTCGTCCTTGTAGATGCTTTCATATGCGGCCTTGAAATCGATGAAGAGATGGTGGGTGTCGATTTGACGTTGTTGGGTTCTTCCAGGATCTGCCATAATGTGAATGTTTGATCGACTGTGGACTTTCCTGGTCTTAAACCACACTGATAAGGACCTATCAGGTTGTTGCAGAGAAGATTTCGTAAGCGATGTTAAGTCGAATGATGCCTCTATAGTTCGTGCAGTAAAAAACGGTCTCCTTTTTTAGAATAGGGCAAATAATACTAATGTTCAATTCATCGGGCATGCTTTCTTGCGATCATATACCCTACAAATAAGTGGGTGCATGCTCCTATAACCAAATTACCTCCAGCTGAAATAATGAAATTAATTTTAAGTCAATATCTTCTATTGTTCACGAGATATCTAAAACCGAACATCAATTTTTACCAATTTTGCGTTCTATTTTTTGTTGATTTTAATTTTTTATGAAGAAACTGACTGTTGGATTTTTATAAAAAATGTGATGAACGCCGAAAACATTTTTTCTGTGAGATAAAATAAAGTTGAAGCTAATATTTTTAATTTTTGAAATGATATTTGAGTCGAAAATCAATTTTGAACAACTTTTATTAATTTTTGTTTAGTTTTTGTTTTTTTTTTGTAAAAAAAACTGTCAATTCGATTTTTTTTTAAATTTTACTGAATATTGAAAACAATATTTTTTAAAAGATAAAATTAGTTTAAAGCATATATCTTAAAGCCTTGGAAAGATATTTGAGTTGAAAGTCAATTTTTACCAACTTTTAGTAATGTTTATTTACGTTTTTATTTTTGGGTAAAAAATTGTCCAATAGATTTTTCTCAAAACTTTACTGAATGTTGAAAACAATATTTTTTAAAATATAAAATTAGTTTAAGGTCAATATCTCAAAGTTTTGAAAAGATATTTGAGTCGAAAATATATTTTTACCAACTTTTATTGATATTTTTTTAAGGTTTTTATTTTTTGTAAAAAAACTGTTCTTCGTTGCACAAAATTGTTTTGGAGATAAAATCGTTTTTTGTTCGTAAATTTTTCGAGGTAAATAACTTTTTTTTTCAGTTTTTTTGATTTATAAAAAAAACCGTTAATTGGAATTTTTTCCAAAAATATATTTGTTTGGTATCACGTTACAATATATAATATAAAATTTAATTCAAGTCTCTAGCGTTATTGGTTCGTGAGATATTTAGAGTTAACCAAAATGTACACCTTTTTTTTAAACTGCTATGGTAAAAAAAACACCCACGAAATTTTCTTGAGAGCCCTTTCTGAATTTTTCTGCCTTATTATCGGTATAACAACATTTATTTTAAGTCGATATCTCTTCTGGTTCTTATGCTAACGAAATTACGCAAGTACGGACGTACAGACTTACGAACGTACGTACAATACACACGCACGCACAGACATCTTTCTAAAAATCTTTTATTTCGACTCTAGAGACCTTGAAACGTCGAGAAATGTCAAAATTTTCAATTCGACAAATCGGACCCATTACAATAACTTCCTACGGGAAGTTAATAAGAAATATAAAAAAATATTTAGTATGTGTTTCATTTACGTTTACTTTTGAAAACGCAAAATGGATACCCCTGTATAAAAATAAATTCGGTAGGTAATTAATTCAAGAACACAAAACCAATTTTTCCGTGTTTTGTATTTACTCCTTTTTTAATTTTAATTTTTGTGTGTGTTTGTTTTTGCAATTCTTCTAAGAAAATTAACCTTTTTCTTCAATTTTAGGACGATTTTGTAAATTTAAGTGATTGAAGATGTTGACATTATTGTTTGATGAGGGCTTGAATATTCACGAAATTAAATCAAAGCCATCAGGAATCAGAAGTCTAATTTATTTTTCCTTCCTTAAAAGTTTTCAATAAAAGAAAAATTAATTCCATTTCTACATAAAACGCATTGTTTCGGAGGTGTGTTTTATTTGTTGTGTTGGTTTTCAACTGGGCGCCATTTAAATTCCAACTCAATGTTTAACTTCAATTAAACATCAGAATGGAATTTTATTTCAAGAAAAAATGATGATAATATTATTATTGGAACATATTTTCCAAATAAAATCGACAAACATCATAATCAATGAGGATATAATCAGGTTTCAATCGTTTTTTTAAATTTGTTCTCGGTCATCGTGGGTGGTTTTCATTTCGTTTTGAAATAAATTGCCTTGTTGCCATTGGATTCAATTCAACGTTATTCCACTTCTGTTATTTATAAGATTTAAAAATATTTTATTTGTGGGCGTTGCACTTTACCCTTTGATGATTATTTTTAGTCTTGTGACTGAAATTCTATAAAACATCTCAAGTCGATTTAAAATGATGTTTTTAGGAATCTTCTTACTTGTTAAGAAGTATACAGATTTCTCTTACCGAATCTCTTTTATCCTAATACTTTTGAGATTTAAAAGGTAAATAATCCAATTGTATGTAAAATATCTTAAGTCTACTTAAGACTTTGTATATATTTTTCAAAGCATCTCGTAAAATGAAAAAAATTACAATAGAACTAAATGAAGTTAATCACTTTCAACTATAATTTTCCCGAACAAAGAAAAATGTCACAAATAATGACCACACCACGCACAATTGAGTTGAGTTCACCTAACCCCCCCAAAAATCCGTTTATCATTGGTTTTAGTATTTTTAAATTATAGTCCCTGGTCATTGTTTCTACAGATTGAGACTGACTCTTAATGTGTAACGCGTGGTTAAATCTGTATGGTCAGGAATAGTCACTCTTCCGGAATACCAAATGAGCTTTTGTACATCCCCAAAAGCATCTTCCTGATTCTTCAAATAAAGATAACCATGGTCAGGACTAAAGGATTTGCAGAAGAAAATCTTAAACCATGACTGCATGATGGTGATTGTGGTTGACATTTTGAAATTTCAAGAGGAAACAACCATTCGGACATGTTCTGCCATTTTTATATGTACGTTATGTCTTCCACACACACATCCGGTGAATTTTAAGTGCATTTCGACAGTACGAGTACGAAGTATGTATAGGATAGGTAGCTGCTGACATACATGCTCTTGAAATACATTTGTATCTTTTTCTTTTTTATTTGACAGACAATCGTTTTGACTTTTCGTAAATATCCCCTATAGCCTTGGTTCGCTGTGAGGGCGGTTGAAGTAGAGACATATAAAAAGGCGAACAAGTTGAGAGTTCGTTGAAATAAGAGGAAGTAGAAAAATATCCAAAGACTCTTGTGATGGATGTGTTGAGTGCTTGCACATTCCCAAATACGGACTTATCAATGAGAGGGAGACTAAAAGAAATCCAGAACTTTTTCAAAATACCAACAAAAAGAAAAATATACATATGAGCAGAAAAAGAGATTATTTTCGAATCAGTTGTTGGTTCTTTTAAAGTCTGCATTTCTGCAATTCTTGAAACATTATATCTGATTGGAAATGTTGTTCACTTCGAAACATTTTTTAAGAGTTTTTTGAAAGGTTCTTTTTTTTGTTTTTTTTTTTTCTAATAGAGATGTGGAAAATAGACTTTTTCCCTTCAATCGAAGATTAGGTTGTTGATTTTTGTTTTTTTTGAGAAGCTAAAGGAGATTGTTTTTTTGTATGAGAAGCTTAAAGAATGTCTGTTGATTTTCCTGATTGCTGATCTATGTTAGAAGCAATTTGTTGAAAGGTTCTATTTTGTTTTGTCCTTTGTTGAGCTTAATTCATACAATCGTTATCTACTATCATCATCATCATCATCATCATCATCATGAGGAAAAAATAGAAACCTTAGAAAAATTCTTTTCAGGGATTGTCTTCAAATGGTCAACTGCACTTGATTGCAGCTCTTTTCTCATCAATATGTGTTTTAATTGATTTCAAGAAGCATGATATTTTTGTCACATGTTTTTTTTAATTATTAAAGATTATATTGTGAGATTACAATATGTGAGAATTGAAGACATTGCATTTTCTCTATGAACATTTAAATAAAATGTTTAAACGATATATTTTGAGAAAGCATAAAATTCCTTTCCATTTAAACTTATCAAAATACTCCTAACTTTATGGTTCAATATACTAAGAAAAAAAGAGGCTGCGATGCTACCCACACTGAAAACTACCCATCCCGTCTGTCGATTTGTCTTGCTTAAAAGTTTGTAGGTTTTCGTGTTTTGTTAAAAAAGTTGTCAGTTAAATTATTCTTAAAAAAATAAAAATTACCAACAATATTTTGCATATAATGGAATAGTTTGATTTCAAAATCTATTTTTGTTAATGAGATTTTTAGACGAAAACCAATTTTTACCAATTTTAGTAGCATTTCTTAAAAGTTTTTATTTCTAAAATAAACAACTACAAATTGGATGATTGAAATTAATTTAAAGTCAATATTTTCTATTGTTCACGAGATATCGAGAATCGAACATCAATGTGTACGAAATTTGCGTACTATTTTTTTGTAGAATTTTTTTTTTATGAAAAAACGGACTGTTGGATTTTTATAAAAAAAATTACTAAATGTCGAAAACAATATTTTCTGTGAGATAAAATTACTTTGAAGCCAATATTTTTCATTTTTGAAAAGATATTTGAGTTGAAAGTAAGTTTTAACCAAGATTAGTATTGTGTTTTTTTAAGATTTTTATTTTGTAAAAAAACCATCAATTTTATTTATCTCAAAATTTTACCAAATGTTGGAAACAATATTTCTTGTAAAATAAAATTAGTTTGAAGCCATAATCTCAAATTTTGGAAAAGATATTTGACTCGAAAACCAATTTTTACCAACTTTTAGTAATTCTTTTTAGGTTTTCATTTTTTGTTAAAAAACTGTCAATTCGATTTTTCTCAAAATTGTGCTGAATGCTGACCACAATATTTTTTAAAAGATAAAATTAGTTTAAAGCCAATATCTCAAAGTTTTGAAAAGTCATTTGAGTCGAAAATCAATTTTTACCAACTTTTGTTATTTTTTTTTTTAGGTTTTTATTTTTTGGAAAAAAAACTGTGAACTCGATTTTTCTCAAAATTTTTCAGAATTTTAAAAACAATATTTCTTGTAAGTTTGAATAAAATTGAAGCCATAATTTCAAATGTTTGAAAAGGTATTTGAGTCGAAATTCAATCTTTACCAACTTTGAGTAATGTTTTTTTTAGGTTTTTATTTTTATAAAAAAAACTGTTAATTCGATTTTTCTCAAAATTTTACCAGATGTTAAAAACGTTATTTTTCGTTGCACAAAATTGTTTTGGTGATAAAATCATTTTTTATTCGTAAAATTTTCGAGGTGACAACATTTTTTTTTCAGTTTTTTTGATTTATAAAAAAAAACGTTAATTGGATTTTTTTTTTCAAAAAATATACTTGTTTGGTATCACGTTACAATATAATATATAAAATTTAATTCAAGTCTCTAGCGTTATTGGTTCATGAGATAATTAGGGTTAACCAAAATTTTCACCTTTTTTTCAAATTGCTATGGTAAAAAACCAAACACGCAATTTGTTTGAGTATTGTTTTGTATCTTTCTGCATTATTATCTGTATAACAAAATGTATTTGAAGTCGATATCTCTTCTGGTTCTTGAGCTATAGAAGACGAAAAAAACGTCACGAACGTACAGACGTACGGACGTAAGAACGTACGTACACACGCACGCACAGACATCTCTCTAAAAATCTATTATTTAGATTTCAGGGACCTTGAAACGTCGAGAAATGTCAAAATTTTCAATTCGACAAATCGGATCGATTACAATAACTTCCTATGGGTAGTTAAAAATCATAGGCATGGTGTATTGGTGGTGCCCATGTCTGCTGTTCTCATACCGTTCCTTTTAATAGTTTACAACAATGTTATATGATAAAAAACGTTAGCCATAGCAACGCGTGGCCGGGTCAGCTAGTAAGATATAAATCAAAAATTTAAAACACTTTAATGTATTTTTCTTAAAAGTGAACCTTTGGACACTGCAACTTATGATAAAAAAAACTTAAGTGAAGTTGATAATTTTCTTGATTCGGGACATTTTTTGAATTGCTAGTGTTAAAAAAACCATTTAATATATTTGTTTAAAAATTTCCATATTTCAATGTTATTATCTGTTAAACAATATTTTTTTTGAAGTTGATTCATCTATTAGTTCTTGAGATATAGAAGACAAAACTAATTAAATTTTAAGGGATCTTAAAACGTCAAGAAATTTCCAATTTTTTAATTCGACAAATCAGAACGATTGTAACACAATCCAATGGATAGTACAGAATAAAGAGGACCCAAGACAAAGTCTATACATCTGTTTACATGGCCCCAAAAAGTAGTTGATTTTTGATATTTTTTCCTAAGATAACACTATTTGACTACTCTTTAAAAACGTTTTGAGCGGGCCTAGAATGTTTTTTTAACAAACTTTTTTTTCTTTATTTTACTTTGGATTTCCAAATTTTGAAATATACTATTTCCAAACACAATTGCCTAACATTACAGTAACTCATCGAATAATATTTATTTTCTTTAAAAATTGTAATTTTCCAACATCAAAAGGTTATTACAAAAGTTTAAGGGGGGTCATTCTGTCGAACATTTTATTAAAATACAAAATATTATTTGTGGAAGAAATGTTTTTCAAAACAGCGGGAGCTTTTAAACACAAGTAAAAATTGAAACTATGAAAAAGGAACTCTCAAAGGCATTTCTCAAAATAAAATAATTGTATTTCTGAAGCAATATTGTATAATCAATGTTTTCGAAAAATAAGAATGGTAAACAAGTTTAATAGTGGTTTAAGAAGGTCATTTAAACAGCCATCTTAAAAAAACTTTGCCATGTGAACCCAATTAGCCAAAGGGTATGTCATTTTCCACGTAATTCATTAGCTGGATGATCTGATTTTGGGTTTCTTTAGTTAAGTTTAAAACAAAATAGAAAACAAAAATAAAAAACAAGAAAAGACTCTTAAAAATGTTTGATTCTTTGTTAATTAAAAAACATTACAAACAACAGAAAACTTACAATTTTTGTACACGAAATTCCGGGAAAAAAGAACTTTTAGACAAAAATCAAATCAGCTTTTGGAAGAAACAGAGATTTTGTAACAAAAACAACATACAAAATCAATCAATGAATTCAATACCAAATTCAATGTGTGTGATTCTCACCAACTGCCAAATTTTCCCAAATTAAATTTATTTTAAAGCCTCTCCCATAGATCCTGTGTTCCATTTTTAATTTATATATATATATATCCACGTGCAGGTAGGGTACATATGCCACAAGAAGAAACAAATACTGTTATCGTATAACGAGGTTTTTCATACTAATACGAAAAATAAAACAAAATCATTAAAAAGAAAAACAAGAGCAAATAAATTCAAGGCAGAACTCAGAAACGTGGCAAATGGCCGACATTTTTACGGACACGTAGGTACATCCCATCGCTTCGTACCATCGTACGATCGTACAAAATCTGAATACTCCATCTCCGGTTCCAAATAAAAAGCCCAAAGCTACCTTAAATTCCCAGAAAAAAATCTGGGTGGCGACTATAGACATGATTCGTTTCTACACCAAATTATCAAAAACGTTGCGTTCGTTCGGGAGATATGTATTTCCATCGATATTTTTATATTTAAAATGTATCCGACAGATAAATAAGTGAAAATCCGAAAATAAGCTTTGTTTACCTGATGCCCATTTTCTGGTCCTGTTTATTCACTCATATGCCTTTTTTTGGGGAAGATATATATTTTTGTATTTTATTGAAAATTGAAAAGCCTCTTTTTTTTCTTACCGAGAAATTGCTTGCTTGTCTACACATAGCCTGCAGTTATATAAAATCAATGAGGAGGCATATTTCCCTTCTCAGCTCTGGTTGCTTCTTGGAATTTTACCTTCGGCGAAGTTGTGGGACGAAATTTGTAGTAATTTTTTGTTTTGATTAAATTTATTATTTTAAGAGGAAATCGAAAAAATAAAACGAATAAATTGAATTTTAATGAATCAATCGGCTCTTGGTTTTATTTGTGTCAATGCAATTTGGAATCGAAGAAAAACACTAACGAAATCCTACAAAATTCCACAGCTTCACGTTGTTGGTTGTTAAGATTTTCGAAGTGTTAGGGAGGTGATTTAAGTTGATCAGTAATGACCTTGAAATTGGCTTTAAAAAGTCTTTTGAAAAGTGAAAACTTTTTCTCTTCTTTTGGTAATACATTTTTGTTTACTAGTAACTTTAAAGCATACAGTTTTATACATTATGCAGGTAAGCTTTGAAGAAAAGGGTCAGGAAATTTTGGTTGGACAAAACATATTGGACTTAAGGTATTTAATCCAATTTTTCAAAGAAAAAATACAATAAATTATTTAGTTTTTTTAATTAACTGAAGCCATTTAACCTACTGTCATGTTGTAGATAAGGGACTGTTTATTATATCAAATGCTGGCTCTAGACAAAAGTAGTTTTAAATCTTATTTGTTTTCAAGGCCGTTCACCACAAATTCCACCTAACCTGATATTGTCATGACTATCATGCTGGTCCAAATGGTATTTTTGCTATTATTCTCAACGGGTGATTTTTTTTTAGCAAAACCTCAGTGTAAGTTTTCCCATCCAACCTTCGTGGGCTAGTTTCGAGTGATTGGTAAACAGCATTTTTTGAGTCAATCCCCAAAAAAGACGAATCTTCTTCTCCCTCCAATTATCGACCTATATAATTAACGTCCGTTCTTTTCAGGGTCATGTAAACGCTGATTAATTTCTCAGCTTAAGAAATATCTTGAAGAACGATTGCTTCGTAATGACTGGCAGTTCGGATTTCTTAGCAATCGATTCACTGGTGATTCATCTCACCGAACATTCCAATAAATCTACAACTCTTTTTGGGAACTAAGATTATTCCGCTTGATATTTCAACAGCATTTGATAGGGTTTTGCATCAGGCCCTCTTATCGCAAAATCCGTACCTTTGGGTTTAAATAAATCCTTCCTTCGCTAGATAAAAAATTACTTTCAAACCGTTTAATACAAGAAGTATTGTCTCCAATAATCTTCTTTATTATTATAAATGATCTCGTATCTACAACTTCTACTCCAACTAATTGTGATAGCACTCTTAACTTTTCATATTCGTTTAAAGACTTATATCCCTCTTTTTTGGATATGGAACACAACATAAAATGCTAAGCTCGTTAAGTTTACACCTTAACAGCAATGTATAATGGGGAATAAGAAACCTAGTGGAATTTAATGCTTCGAAAACCCATTACTTTCTTGTAGTGCTAAAGCGAGATATACCTCCTTTGCAACTAGCGAAACTGAACATCTCGATAGCTGGTATGTGCATCAGCTACCACTTCTTGTGGAACGATAACATACGCAATATCGCTAAAAATTCAACAAGATGGAAACGATTCAAGTAATTTGTCTCTCCTTCTGGTCTGGCTGCAATTGATAAAACTTTCATACGTTCAAAACTTGAGCAAAACTCCAATTTTTTGTCCAGTACTTCAGTAACTTACTAAAGCGATGAACTTTTTAAAATTTTTATCATCACTAACTCAAAGTACCCGTGGCATGATGGTTAGTGCGTTGGACTGTCATGCGAGAGGTCTTGGGTTCGATCCCTGCCTGTGCCACCTTAATTTAAAAAAAAAAAAAACGGGTACTACCTCTTGCGAGGAATTGACAAATTCTCCAAGAGTAATGCTTGTCATGAAAAAGTGCTTTCTCAAATTAGCCGTTCGGATTCGGCATTAAACTGTAGGTCCCCTCCATCCCTGACAACAGTACTCGCACACAGGAATGGTTGAGAGTTGTAAGTCACTAGGCCCTGGTTCTCTACGGACTGTTGCGCCACCTAATTTATTTATTTATTTTTTTAACTCAATTAATTCATTCGAACATCGTCGTAAAGCTTCCCACCTCACCCGAATTTACCGTAATTTTAAGTTAAATGATTCAACCGTAATTCTTTTACTCCTAGGAATTCCCATCAGTTTTACCTTGCACCCAACTTTGACCGTACTGTGACTAACAGAGATTCGTTCTTAAACAATTCTACGTGAATATAGAATGGCTTACCACACCTTACCTTGTAAATGGTTTCGGGCAGTCGCTGAGGAACCAGAAACTGCTTGGACGATATTGGCTTTAAGTGCTTGAATAGTTTCAGGATTGTTAGCTGGAAATGGTACTTCACGATTTCTCACAAAGAAAAGAAGTCAAAAAGGTCAAATATCAGCTTTGAAGATGACGTTTTCGTTATTAACTTCCCATAGAAAGTTATTGTAATGGGTCCGATTTGTCGAATTGAAAATTTTGACATTTCTCGACGTTTCAAGGTCCCTAGAGTCGAAATGAAAGATTTTTAGAAAGATGTCTGTGTGTGCGTGTGTACGTACGTTCGTCCGTCCGTATGTATGTCCGTATGTCCGTACGTCCGTATGTCCGTATGTCCGTATGTCCGTATGTCCGTATGTCCGTATGTCCGTACGTCCGTACGTTCGCGACGTTTTTTCGTTGTCCGTAGCTCAAGAACCAGAAGAGATATCGACTTCAAATACATTTTGTTAAAAAGATAATAAGGCAGAACGATGCAGAAAGGGCTCTCAAGAAAATTGCGTGGGTGGTTTTTTTACTATAGCAGTTTAAAAAAAGGTGAACATTTTGGTTAACTCTAAATATCTCATGAACCAAAAACGCTAGAGACTTGAATTGAATTTTATATAATATATTGAAACGTGATACCAAACAAAAATATTTTTTTAAAAAAATCCAATTCACGGTTTTTTTATAAATCAAAAAAACTGAAAAAAAAATGTTGTCACCTCGAAAATTTTACGAATACAAAATGATTGTATCACCAAAACAATTTTGTGCAAAGAAAAATAACGTTTTCAACATCTGGTAAAATTTTGAGAAAAATCGAATTAACAGTTTTTTTATAAAAAAATAAAAACCTAAAAAAAACATTACTCAAAGTTGGTAAAGATTGAATTTCGAGTTAAATATCTTTTCAAACATTTGAAATTATGGCTTCCATTTTATTTTTACAAGAAATATTGTTTTTAAAATTCTGAAATCTGAGAAAAATCTATTTGACAGTTTTTTTACCAAAACTAAAAACCTAAACAAAAAAAATTAATAAAAGTTGGTAAAAATTGTTTTCGACTCAAATATCTTCTCAAAACTTTGAGAAATTGGCTTTAAACTACTTTTATCTTTTAAAAAATATTGTTATCAATATTCAGTAAATTTTTGAGAAAAATCTAATTGACAGCATTTTTACATTAAATAAACACCTAACAAAAAAACAATACTAAAAATTGGTAAAAATTTACTTAAGACTCAAATAGCTTTTCAAAAATTAAAAATATTGTCTTCAAACTCTTTTTATTTCACAGAAAATATTGTTTTCGATATTCAGTAGTTTTTTTATAAAAATACAACAGTCCGTTTTTTCATAAAAAAATAAAATCTACAAGAAATAGTACGCAGATTTGGTAAAAATTGATGTTCGGTTCTTGATATCTCTCAAATTAATTTCATTCATCCAACTTGTAAAAATTTTAGAAATGCTACTTAAATTGGTAAAAATTTGTTTTCGACTAAAAATTTATTTAACAAAACTAGATTTTCAAACTAAACTATTTCTTTATATAAAAAATATTGTTCGTTATTTTAAAATTTTTAAGAATAATTCAACTGACAACTTTTTTAACAAAACACGAAGACCTACAAACTTTTAAGCAAGACAAATGGACAGACGGGATGGGAAGTTATCAGTGTGGGTCGCATCCCAGCCTCTTTTTTGTTTTTTTAATTCGGCCCTCAAAAATAGTACTCAATTTTTGTCAAATGTTTATATGACACACTCTTGTATCTTACATTTCATGAATTGTAGTACATTTACTCGTATTCAATGTTGTGTATTTTAAAACCAAATTTGTGTAATTTTAAAGTTCTCATTTTTGTATGTTGTTTTCTGTATGCATCCATTAGAGGTATGAATTTTATTATTCATTTCAAAGAGTGATTGATGAAGAGCTGTTAAAATAAGTGTATTTTTATTTATACATAGTATATATTTTTATACCAACATTGAACATAAAATGTATTTTATCTGAAAAGGGAATGTAAAAAGTATTGAAAGCAAAACTATTTTAGCTACCTATAAACTCGTATATACATAAGTAAAGTATATCGAGTGATTTGCAATCCATTGCCTAATGGAAGAGATGTAGATGTATAGGATGTACATATACAAAGAGGCAAAAATTTAAATTCTTGCACTCTACAGTTCTGGATGTCCGATGATTTATTTGAATTGAGCCGATAAAAAACTTTGTATAAATTCATAGATAGATTTACTTTTATGTTGCAATTATATTAAAAGCAATTTAAAGAGAAGCTTAGCACTAAATATATTTAGGTCAAAGTAATGTCAAAGTTAAAATCTATGCAAATTGAGTATAAACAGCTCAAATCAATGAAGGTGTTGAATTTATAGATACTTTTGTATGAAGTTCAGAAAAATAAACTTCAACTTTCAATAAAATACTTCTAATAAAAGTGTTTAATATTCAAAGTTCATTTACGTCCCTTAACTCATTTATATTTCAAATATCTTTTATCTATATTAGTACTTAATCTAGTATCAGTTACATACATAAAGCTCTGATGCATTTAACTTTTGTATCTTTTCCAATAAATTCAAATTTATTCAATATCAAATTTTTATTCCTTGCAATAATTCCATAGAAACCGAAAAAACATTTCATATAAATACTTCTTCGGAAAAGTTATTCATATTTCGAATATACTCGTATATTGTTATGGAGATTGGAGAGTTCCATTCCAAGAAATTGAATGTTAGCCAAACGAAATGTAAAATGCATAATATATGTGTATATATATGTTTTATGAATATGAAATAGCTATGCATATGTGTATGTGCAGGAATCAAATAAGTTCCATTTACACATGAGTCAATAAAGAAGTTAGGTTCTTTATCAGAAATTCATCTTCAAAATCTATCATCACCATTTCCATGGAAAATAAGGGAAAGCTTAGTAATTTATATTAAGCTCTTGAGAGACCTTTGAGAACCATTTATCTGTGATCTTCTTCATCTGCATCGCATGTAAATATTTAATATCTACATATATGTTTAAGGTTGTTTGGAAAAGTATAGAAAGTTCTTCTACAAAATGGTCCTTATAAAGGATTTTTACTTCTGATAAAAAGTCCAAGGATAATAGTGTCAGAATGGTAAAGTAGGTACATTGAACTCAAACGTTTTGTTTAACTTAAAATTAAGTTCAATGATAGAGAACATGCAAAAAGAAGTGTCTGTAATTCTATTTGAATATTATTAATCCCATTTTTTTTCTTAGTCATGCCACTTCTCAATATTTTTCTTATTTAGGTTTTAACGTTGATTCACTTAAAGAAAAGCAATTTTTTTAAAAATATCCGTAGATACATACAAATTTTTTAATTTAATTATTGTAATTTGACTGTTGAGAAATAAAAAAGGGGGTTTTTAGAATTTAGTAGCTTACAAGATGCAACTTTTTCAGCAGCTGAACGTAGTTGTTATAGCTTTGGAGTAAAGAGCAGCTTCAATTAGACAACACATTTTAGAAAAAAAATTATCTTTCCTGACGGAGTTCGGCGGCCCCGTTAACAACCTGTATTGTCAATACTTTCAGTTTGGTGAGGATTATGAATTAGTAGGATTATTGGACCAATTTTCTTCGATAATAAGACTGTTCAATGGTGCATCCTTACAATTTTTTTTTTACTAAAACTGAAGAAATAGATAAGAAAAACCTCAGGATCATTCAAGGTGGCACAGTTTATCACAAAGCCTTTATCACCATCGATATATTAAATTCAAGCTTAATTAATTTATGAAAATAATACGTAAAGCCAATATCATCCAAGCAGTTCTTGAGCGACCTCAACTTTATTCTTACAATTATTTTTTCATCTAAATTATTATAAATATCCTTTTCAGCACTTTTTTCCACTTTTTGGTTGGATGGATGAATCTAAGGCTATGAAAACCGTACTGCCGGTTATTAGGACTAAATTTTTTCAGATGATGTTTAATTAGCGCTTCCATGGCATTGGAAAGCACGGACGTTAATGCTGTCGGTCGATAATTGAGAAAAAGAGGAAAATTCGTCTTTTTTGGGGATTGGCTGTTGCCCACGAACAAATTGGTAGATGGAAAAACTAGCACAGATGTTTTGATAGCATTAAAAAACCATATATTGAGAATAATAGCGGGAGTACCATGCGGACCAGCATGACTATCAGGTAAGTCGAATTTTTCACCATTTTTGTAGTAAGTTTTAACAATTTGTATGCGTTGTGGGATAGTCAAGTAAATTTCAGACTTTCAAATAAACCAAAAAAATTAGTTTAACAACTTAGTTTGACAGGTGTCGAATTCCCCTATACTTTTGACACCGCAAAATGGATATCTCGTTACATAAAAAGAAAACTCGAAGATAAACACACGTTTTAACAGACGTTTGTCAAAAAACGATAGATTAAGATTATATGAAGCCTAGTCGAGAAATGTCAAAATGTTTAAATCGACTAATAGCTTGAAAACAAATGAGACAAACATTTGGTGACCAAATTATCTCAAGAAATGGACCTGTGAACAGGTGTGATTTGTCACCTTTAGACAAATTTTTTGCGTAGGAACGACAATTCTTATGCTCTTAAACCATCAGAAAAGATTGATCGCATAGACGATACACATACATACATACATATAACTATCGGGTATTCTGAAAAAAGGTGAACAATTGGCAATACATATGCCACAAATTGTTTTTAAACATGAAAATACATACACACAAATCGTGAGCTTTTATATTTGAATTGTATTTTTCTTCTTTTAAAAAATGTGTGTGCCTCCCAAAAAACATGTGATTTTTTGTTTATCTACAAACATAAATCAAATTTTCTTTTTAAAGTGTTTCCAAAGAAATTATCTAATAAGGAATAAAACCGTAAAAGTGACTGGAATGCAATCCATACTCATAACTTCCGATCCGTGCCGTCTCTCCATTTTTGTAAAAATTTAACACAATATTAAAAACAACATTTTCGTAAGTCACACTTGAGTCGAAAATAATTATTCTTTAGTAATTTTTAGTTGTTTTTGCAGTATTAAAAACCGCCTACGCAGTTTTTTTAGAAAGTCCTTTTAGAATCTTTTAATTTTAATTTATTATCTGTAAAACAAAACTTATTTTAACTCGATATCTGTATTGGTGCTTGTACAACGTACGTCGTACATATCTCTATAAAAAATCCTTGATTTTGATTCTAGATTAATTGCAACGTCGAAAAATTTCGAAATTTTCAATTCGACAAATCGAACCCATTACAATAACTTCCTATGGGAATTTTAATAAAAAACATTTATATTTAATATTTTAAATTAATGCAGCTGTAAGTATTTTCATTAGACAAATTGAAATAATAAGATTTCTTTAATCTGATGGTCCTTTTTAAAAACGAAAATCTTATTATGTAGATATAAAAAGGATGCTATTACGAAAACATACAAATCAAATAAAAGGGTCAAGAGAAAAGGGATAATAGGGCAATTCTGTCGATTTAAAAATAAAACAAGAAAGAAATTTAATTGACGTATTTTATATACAATCCATTTCACATGAGAGTATATTTGCTGGTTCTTTTTTAAGTATGTTTCATTATTATTTTCAAAAACCACCGAAACCGACTTCAGTCAAAAATAAAATTTAAATAAATAAATGAATGGATTGGAGTTTTTTGGACGTATAATATTTCAAGTGAATATGGGAATATGGTGCTAAATAGGACAAGATTCAAGCTCACGATCCCACCAACGAATGGCACCGACAAATCCATTTAATTGATGATATGGATTTCCACCCACCTGACCTGAATGAGATCAGAGTTGCAATCACCAGACTGAAGTCAAACAAAGCTGCCGGTGATGACGTATTACAGGAGGAGCTTTTCAAGCACGCGGAAGCTGAGTTGGTAAGGAACATGCACCAACTCATAACCAAAATCTGGTCGAAAGAAAGCATTCCTAACTAGTGGAATTTAAGCACTATCTCTCCAATCCATAAGAAAGGTGACCGTCTTCCCTGCACCAACTACAGAGGCATCCGCCTTTTAAACATCACCTTTAACATCCTGTCTAGCGTATTATGTGAACGAATGAAACCATTCACAGATGAACTGATTGGCCATTGTCAGTGTGGCTTCAGGCCTCGAAAATCTACCATCGACCAAATTTCTACTCTACCCCAGATCCTCTAGAAGACCTTATAATATAGCATCAATACGCATCATCTTTTCATCGATTTCAAAGCAGACTATGACAGTGTCAACAGGAACGAATTATACCGTGCCATGTGGAATTTTGGTATCCCTGCTAAACTGATAATACTTATTAGGATGAAGTCTTGGAAAAATTTCGTTGCTTCGTCAAAATTGGTAAAGACTCAACCGAAACCTTCGAAACCACGAGAGGACTTCGACAAGGCCATGCGCTATCATGTATCTGCTTCATTATTGTTCTTAAGAGAGAGTGGTGCCAAACACCAACGTCAACACCAATGGCACCATCTTTTAAAAATCCAGACAATATCTTGACTTATGGGAAGAACCAAACGAGCAGTTACGGGTGCCTTTTCCGGTATCGAGTCTGAAGCGAACAAAATTGGTCTTGTGTTTAACGAAGACAAAACGAATTATTTACTGTTATCGAATAGAGTCAATTCCCATCGTAGACTTGGGCGGAACGTGACCATTGATAGGTATAACTTCGAGGTGGTAAATTAATTTATCTATTTGAGTACTGCTGTTAACTCTGCAAATGACATTTACACTGAAATCAAACGTAGAATTACTCGATGTTTCTTTGGCCTAATAATAAAGAATAAGGCCCTATCGCGAAATACCAAGGACACACTGTATAATACCCTGGTCACATCAGTCTTACTCTTTGGTGCAGAAGCATGGAGTCTTTCCCAGGTGGATGAAGGATCCCATGTTATCTCCGAGAAGAAGGTTCTAGGTACAATATATGGATCGGTTAGTGTCGATAGTCAAAATAATATCTGGCGGAGACGATACAATCACGCACTATACGAGCTGTACAGGGACTTTCCACTGGTCAAAAAACTACCTGTTGAACGATTAACATCGAAACTCCAGCCCGTACGGTTTCAAAAGCTAAGCCTGAGGGAACCAGAAGCAGAGGCAGATCTCATTTCCGGTGGAGTGATCAAGTTGAGGCCGAGTTATAGTTAGTTTATATTACAAGGTTGTTAAAAAACAAAACAAATAATTTATACAAATACTTAAGAATTTCTAAAACGAAAAGCATTAAACTGAAAGCTATGTTTTTCAACTTTATTTCAATTAAGAACTAAGATTAAAAAAATCTCTGAGATCTTAAAGTGATTTTGAAAAAGTACACAGCTTCTGAAAAAATTGTTTTTGTTTTGATAAAAAATGTTAAAGATCAAAGTATTACAGTCGCTTTATAACCTAATAGCTTCTTCAAATATTTATTTAAACAGGAAAACATTCTTAAAGCATATTTCGCAAAAAACCTCAATTTTAAGAAATTGTGCTTGAATAATTCCTCTCTTATCAAATATTGGATTTATTAATGAAGCTTTGTTAAATTTTGTTGATTCAATAACAATATTTGTCTAATTTTACCTTAGCATTTAAAAAGAATGTCATTTTCAAAATTTCTAATTAAATATTTAAATTTATAATTTTTTCGAAAAATTAAAATTTCTCAAAATACCTTAATAATCTTAAGATATTTGATTTATTGTGAAATGTTGTAATGTATTTGTGTGAAAGAATGTGACAAATGAATCAGAGACAAAAGGTATTTCAAAACACGTACCTTCATACGTATATTATTCCTGTTTCTATGATGATTAATGAAGAATTTCATAAATTATTCCATCAGACAAACAACACTCTTCGTCTTCAGGGGTGCAAAATTTGTTTTGCAGTGATAATAAATTCTATATCTATTATTTGTATATTTCTATTTATATGCAACCAATCTTCATAATGAATGTGTAAAATATATAAATGTGTTTATATGTATGTAAATAAGAAGTGTTGATTAGTTTAAACACAACAACACTCTAACTACATCTATATTTGAGGTGTTAATCATTTGGAATGTCATTTCAAAACGAAGACATCACTATTTGATGAAAGAGATGATTAATTATGTTTTAAGATAATGACCCAGAATTTGAATTGTTTCGTTTATTTGTTTTTGTTTTGTACCCTTGCCTCATTAACAACAAAGATGTCTTATTTGAAATTGTTAAAATTCAAAACATAAAAGTAAAACACTTTTAAAAATTTAAGCTATTGGGGAAAATTAGTGATGTGAAGAAACTGTGTGACATTAAAATTGTTATAAGCGGACATGATGCTAATAATGTAGCAGTGGCGGCCATATTACTCATATTGTTTTTCATGATTAATAACACACATATCTTTTTACCATGATATAAAATTCCATTGATTTCACTTAAGAAATGCTAGTATATTTTATATATTAAAATGAAACCTCTTATTGGAAAACCTAGCATTTTGTATATTTTTGGATAAAAAGCTCCCTAAAATTGTGTATATTATCTGAAATCACTATTTTTCCTAGTCTCCCAAAAATGTTGGTTTTCAAATCAAATAAGACTAAAATAAAATCTTCATACCAAATTAAAAAAAAAATATTACGTATACGTCCAGGTATACTCTAGTGATTTATTATTACATAAATTTGCTATGCAGCTTCATAATTGTGATTTTTATAACTTAAAAATCTTAGTTGTTAATAAGTATGCTGCTGCATGAAAAATTTGGTTAAAAATGTTGGTAATAGCGTCTGCTTCGTGGTTTTGCATAATAAGTTAATTCTTATCAGTTTCACTTGTGATAGCATCAGCTTTTTCGGAATCACCTTTTATTGATTTTTTTATTTGTACACGATACTAATTCTTTCACGACTAAACATCTTAAAACTTTAATAGTCACTCAGCTCTTTCTTTTGTTAAGAAATCAAACCAAGATACAAACAAATTGGTTGTGGTGAACTATAATTTAAAATATAAACAATTACAAGTTAATTGAGCGTAGTCATAAGTCCCAAAAACTAATCAAATTCATCAGGAAGCAGTTGATTTATAACTTATCCATTTTTTTAAAGTTTTATTTTAAGTCATGAGTTATTTTGACACTATTCCCGCTTTAAATCTTGACAGAACGTTAGTATCATATCACTTAAGGTAGTTTAACTAAACGAGGCGCAAGAGCGTTTCAACGTCAACGGTGCGCTTTCAGCATGTACCACAATCGATGTTTTGAACATTTTTTATGGGAAACTATGAAGGACTTGATGCAAATATAATTCATGTAATCCGTGTGCTACAACCCATAACCATCAACAAACTATTGGAAGATAGAAGCGACAAAATGCGCTACTGCAAAGGCAGCTACAGCCGAGGCTAATTATTTATATGGGCATCTTTAAGAAAATTTAACTTGACTAGCCCACCCTTTTCCAAACATACATACATGCATATATATTTATAATACCTTCTGAATGTCCATTGAAGCTATCATCATTTAAATAAAAGGTCACCAAGTGTAAGCTTTTATGACACAGATCCGCCCTCCCATAATCTAAACCTCCGTATACTGCAGAAAAGAGCAAAGTTCATATCTGTGTCTCTGTATATACATACACTAAACATATACATCATTGAAATGTGTTTTGGGTTGTGTCTGCAACCAATTTATTATAACAATGCATTTGAATGGGTGTTGGCAGATTTAGGGACTAATGTAAGCGTTTCATTTATCCTTAAATTTAAATTAAACAAATTTGAATGAATTTTCGTTAAATTTAATTTTATTATTTTTATACGAATTTTATTGGTTCAAGAAGAAATTTTATTCAACAACGAGCTCCTTTCCTATAAGTACACTGCCAACCACTAAGATGAGGCCACAAATTTTGGAATTGATTTTTGCTTTTTTTAACTGGTGGAAGTTTTGTACCCGGAAACAATTACTACCTGTTAATAGGTACGTATTTCAACATTACAAATTTATAAATTCAAAGAGTAAATTGGAAACAAGCATTGAAGTTCTTCCACTTCTAAAAATAAACTACTTGAAAAAGGTATACAAAAGTGCGTCACTAGGATGAAGCCATATGAAGAATTTCAGAAAAATGGTTGCCTGTAAAGTCGGTTTTAAGGGCGAAGATTTTACGTGACAACGTCTTTTTCTCGGTAGAATATTTATTGATATGAATATAATTAAATTGCACAATAGGAACAAGGAATTGAATGAAAATAAGAATTGCACAAATTTTAACTATAGAAATATATTTTGTTTACTAAAACTTGTATTATGACGCTTTCTTGTTTTTCCAACGCCAAGAACGTTCGAGAAAGACAAAGACAGAGACACAAGCATGCGCCGATTCAATGCGCCTAATTCTCTAGTGCTGCGCGCGCGGCAGACCGATCATAGTCGAGTGGGAGAGAGACGCAAGGCATTCGGCGGGCCTCTCTCTCGTTCGGTGACTCATCGTAACGTTACCGGGCGTTACACTTTTTCATAAGTGACTCCCAGCCGCAACCTAATTTAAGACGTTGTCACGTCAAAAATCGAAAAAATTAATGAAATATTTACATTTAATGGTTTAACAACATTCACTTATAACGTACTTTTACATTTCTAATGAATGTGTCCGCCATTTTCGGATATAACCTCTATTCAGTGGTTTAAAATAGAAACACTAAATTTTTTTTTAAATCACAGGAAATTTAGAAGCAGGAATAACGAAAAGCTATGATTAAGGTTTCTTTGTCTTCCAAGTGTCTGCCACCTTCATAGACATTACGAGAAAGCCATGGGCAAAGTTTTCAATTATTTTAGCATGGGGTGAATATAGGGGCCATGGCAAAAGTTCAACGTCTTCTGATTAAATTCAAATTCTAACAACTCTCGAAGTGTAAATTGGGGCATTGTCTTTTCGGAAAATCCAAGGCAGAGGTCCAAATAAGCTTTTCATTTTTAGAAATGACAGTTCCAGCAAACATTTATAGTTGTTCCCGTTCATTCTTGAGGACATGGAAATTTAAGTTGTAATCAACCAACGGTCCGTCAAGGTTGAACTTTTTTCATCTGTTTTCATTCAATGCGTTTTCAAGTAACATGCTCTCTTGCAAAATCCATCCGATGTTCCTTGTGTACTTGCCTTCAAAGTTTTCTTTTAAGGACAGTATCACTTTTTACTTGCGACATATAGGAACTATGTACATATGTATATGGCAAGTTTTGCATTCGTGCAAAATTTCGAACTCGAGATTTTAATCAAACATGATATTACGATGGTAGAGAAGTCGAAAAAGTGGGTCCCGCGATTCCGTCCGGTCTGTTTTGTCTGTCTGTCCACGCTCCTACAGCCTAATCCATTGGGTCGATTAAGTTCAAACTTGGAAGTTAAGGTTTTGAGCAGATTCGCGTTAGGCGTTTTTTTCATTTTTTTTTTTTAAGATCAAAACTAACAGTGGCCCCCATACAATTTTTTTGGTCAAAAAACGAAAATTCGAATTTTCTCATAAACTAACCGATAGATTTTTTTTTAACATTCTTTAAAATTTTATTTTTTAACTTAGCTTCTTTTAATAAGAAAAACATATTTTTGTATTGCTCAGGAAATGTACCGCTCATAGAACCGTTATTTTGTTTTTTTAATTTTCTCAGCAACTTTTGACCTGATTTCAATAAATTTTTTTCTGAATAAGCTCTTATATTGCCTTAACAATATTTGATTATCAAAAGTGCAATTTTTTATTGTTTGGATTTTTAAAAAAATATTGAATTCTTTTTTTTTCAAAATTCTATATCTCAAAAACGGGTCAACATTTTTTTACGAAATTCACATTTAGAGCGTATATTTACAATCAATAAAAAACTGCATACCAAAAATATTTTTAGAACAAAATTGAAAAATTTTATATATAAAAAATTAATTTAAAAAAAAAACTGCTCTAACGATTTTCAAAAAAAAAATTTGAAAAATCAAGGATTTTTTGATTTATAAAATGGCATTTACATTTTTAAAGACAAACTTATTTTTCAGGTAAAATTTTGAATCTTAAAATTTTTTTTTAAATTATTTTAATTATTTTATTTTTAAGTATTTTAATTATTTATTTTTTTAATAATTTTAAATATTTTTAACTAGTTGAATACACAAACAATTGTTTTCGTTAAGTATGCTTACAAGTATTTTTCATTTTCGGGATGAGTTGTCCTAGGATGAGTTGTGTCTTGGGATGAATCACAAGTTTTTTGACAAATCAAATGGCATTTATATCTTTGAAGACGAACTTATTTTACAGTTATATTTTTAAATTTTTATAGGTACATTTATTTGTTTATTATTTCGTGCATTTTATTTGTATTATCATTTGAACCGTTGTTATTCTGGCTTATGCTCAGCTTTTGGCCCTTATTTAAGGAGCTGGTAGAGTGGAATTTGAGCTAAGCCGTAGAATTAACCGCTTTCTCATGATGTTGTTGTTTATGACTTGTACAGTTTTTGATTTTTACCATATTTTTGTGGACCAGCAAAATGATTGCTTACAACTTTTTTGCTTCTGTTAAGTCTCTTTGTTCATATTCTGAGAGTCCTAAATCCTTGAAAACATCTATTTTTGATCTTTCTATAAGTGTCAAAGTCTCTTTAGAGCCCATATGTGTATCAAATTAAAATAAAACAGTTGTTTTCACCGCTCTTATGGATATTCTATGCAAAATTTTTGAAAAGATTGCACTTGTAAACTCCTGCTTGGAAATATTCGCAGGAGTTAGTTATAGTTCATTATTTGATATTGGAAAATTCTAACACTCGTTTCTAATTTTTCTATTAATTTTATGGATTTTGAATAGTAAAATACGTACCTATTCACGTTTTCGGGTAACACACTTCCACCAAATATAAAAAGCGAAAATCGATTCCAAAATTTGTGGCCCCATCCAAGCGGTTCGCAGTGTAAGATTAAACGACCAAAACACAATTCAACTTCCAAGAGCTTGAAAGTAAAATTTGTAAACACATTTACTTGTCCAATAAAGGTTTTTCAATTGTTGCCGGTAGATTTTGACAACCCGTGGCGGCCATTTTGTTTTGGTGACATCTGTCAAATCTTTTGTTTATTATTCAGTTGTTTATGCCAAATCATCATGGCAAGTTTCACGATTGAAAAGAACGTTCAAATGATAAAACTTTATTATCAAAATGAGTGTTCGTTAACGCAAACGTTGCCCGCATTGCGCCCATTTTACGGTAGACGTGGTGGCCCTTCACAGTTGACTCTTCAACGTTTGGTGGCCAAATTTGAGACGACCGGTTCAGTGAACAATCAGCCAACACTAGTACGTTCAAGGAACGCAAGATCGGCCGGGAACATAGCAGCGGTCCGCAGAACCCGAGGAAGTCTATTCCTCGCCCTGTACAAAAACTCGGCCTAGCGAATACTTCAACTTGGCGAATTTTACGTCGGGACTTGGGCCTACACCCATACATGATCCAAGAGCTCAAAATACATGACCATAGACAACACCGTTTGTTCACTGACTGGGCTTCGGACCGTTTGGAAGAGGACCCCAATTTTGGCCAAAAAATCATCTGTAGTGACGAGGCGCATGCGGAAGAGTCAAGAGTCAAAATTGGACCACTCGAAACCGTGCCACCGTAAGGAGCCGAGGCGGGCATTTGAATGATGTCATATTTCGCACTTAATGGCATACATGCACCTTTTAAAATAAAAAAATAATTTTGTTAATACCTCATACACAGCTTGTTTTATTCCATTTCAACATCTACCCGCCCTTATTAAAAAACTCTTTAGTTATTGACTTTGATCTTTTGAGAAGTCATTTAAAGTTTTTAAGGATACACACTGAAATTATCAAATCTTTTGTTCTACGGAAAACCTCTCTATGTTTTCATAAACAGATTTTATAGTTCCCAAAAAAAACATTAAAAATATTTAATATTTTTCTAAAAGCTATAATTCTCTGATTTTAATTTAATTAGAAAACACAAGTTACCTTGATTGCAGTCTTTTTTATGGATACAACTTAAACAATATGTAAGAAATTTCTCGTCAAAGTTATTTAATACTTTATTCATATTTGGACAGGTGTCATTTTTGAATCTGTCATTCACTTCAATTGGTAAAGATTTGTTCGTAGTTTTTCAAGAGGAGTTTCCGGACTCTATAAGAGGTAATCACATTTGGGGATCTTGTAATCCAAAAGCTTTTGACTACTTCTCTTTGAGACCAGGTAAGAGATAAAGGTTATTCATATTTTTAAAGCTCTGGAATTCATGACAATGAACAAAATGTAAGCCACCATAACTTTAGATTTAAAATGTGTCTATTAACCCTTTTTTCATTCTAAGGAAATAAATGAGGGCCTAGAAGCTTTTGACCAAAAACTAAACTTTTCTACAAACTTTAATTTATCTAACGAAAACTAGAAAATCAAGTTTCCTTGCAATTTCCATCCAGACTTAAGCACACATATACATTTTATTTACACCTTTTAAGCTATACTCTTAGTTGCTTTTAAAGTATCAAAAGTCCTATTAAAATCCATTAAGCTTGCAAATGTCAATTTCTCTCTAGGTGATTCTAAATGTTATTATAGTATCGTTATAGTCATATAGAAATGTCGTATAAATTCACACGTTTTGTACATACATACGCACATATAAACTAAAGATAAAAGAGGAGTAGCTTTATACTTTCTAATGCCTTAAAAATTCTAGAATCACATCACTTTACACAGTTTACATTGAATATACTATATACGAGTATGTATGTAGGTAGTTTGAAAAGTGTGGCTTGTGGGCATCGCCTATACCTTATATAGGATTTGTGGTTGACAAGTTAATGATGTTATCTTTCAAAGGGAGGTTCAAAAAAGAGATACAGGCAGAATTCGTAAATCGTATAAATCCATGTCAGAGAGCCACCTTCAAAAAGTCTAAAGCTATATACCTGCCTACTTTAACACGAAAGAGTATATCTTTACGATTTTGTCTTACATTCCATTCCTCCCACTTTTCTCTATACATCAGACAATTTGATACATTTATACTGTATCTCTGATTTTAGAAGGATACTTTTGCAGGTACATTTCGTAGGATGTAATGTCGAAAATACAGGAGGCTGTTTTCGAGGATAGAAACATGTCACTGATGTTCTTCTCTATGTCTATTTGTAATGTAGTTCTTTTACATAGAAGCTCTAAACATCACAAATTGCATAGAAAGCCTCCTCCATTTATCTATATACGAGTATATGTAAATTGTAGATCAACTGCTTCCTGATGAATTTGCTTGGTTTTAAGGACAAATGGCTACGCTCAATCAACTTGGAATTTAGATTCCAAATTAAAGTTCACCACAGTTTATTTTTTCTTATCTTGTTTGATTTCTTAACAATAAAAGAAGCTGATTTTGTATTGAACTTTTAACATGTTCAATAGGAAAAATATTGGTATTGTGAAAAATGATAAATTCTGTGGGATGCAACAAATCTGATATTATCATGAGGTTCATTCCTCAGCTACACTACAAAGAAGAAAGGGGGCAGTTAACGAAATCTAGGAAACAATATTGAAATTTATTTATTTTATTCAGCAGTATCAATACTAATGTTAACCATTGCAATGCAAATATTTATTACCTTTTTTAATTTTGTTGTTCGAATTAAATAAAACTGGATAAAAACTTCTTCCTAAAAAAAAAAAAAAATAGTACGTATACGTCTGGGTGCACTCTTTTAATTTAGGTCTGCTAGTTCATAACTTAAAAATAGCTAAGAGTTCTTAAATATTAAGACATAAAAAGAGTAATTAGTAATGTACATGACAGTTATAAAATAGCAGAACAAAAATTTTAATAGTGCACTCGGGCGTATACGTACCTTTTTAAGGATGATTTTTTTGTCATTTTTATAATTCGAATTTATAATATTATTGACAAAGTTCTAGATAAAAATAATGATTGATAAACATATATATATATGATGATGATGATGATGATAATATAATTTAAAATAACCAAGAAATATACAAAACAAAGTATTTTTCAATAAGAGGTTTCATTTTGATGTGTAACTTAAACGGGTGTTTTTTAAGAAAACAAACTTATTTAGAATAAAAATCAAAACAAAATTATAAAGGGTATTAAGGCTATTATCTTTTTGGTAACACTGGTTTAAACAGCTGACGTACGTTTCGTGTTTTGTTTCACTGGCAAACATCTTCAGTTTGGTCTATAATTTAACCATGAATCGTCTTACAAAAAAACAACGCTTGCAAATTATTGAATTTTATTATCATAAAATGCGTGCTCTGTTAAGAAATTTCATCGCGCGCTTCTTCCATTTTCTGGTCAGTTTAATCGACCCACTGAAGCGGCTAATCGGGCTATTGTGTAATTTCGCACCAAATTTACATTGTTGGACATTAAACCACAAACCCGTTTACGTAGAGTGCAAACTGAAGAAAATATCGCAGCTGTATCGGCCAATGTTAATGATGACCATCAATTATCGATTCGTCGCCGTTCGCAGCAATTAGGCCTCTGTTACTCAACAACGTGGAAAATTTTGCGGAAGGATTTAGGTGTGATGCTTTTCAAAATACAGCTGGTGCAAGAATTGAAGCCGAACGACCTACTGCAACGTAAAATTTTTGGTGAATGGGCTCTAGGAAAGTTGGCCGAAGATCCACTTTTTTACCGAAAAATTGTGTTCAGGGACGAAGCTCATTTTTGTCGATTTTATAGTGAATATCAGCCAGAAGCATTGCAAGAGCTACCAATTAATGCATCCAAAAAAAGTCACAGTTTGGTGCGTTTTATGGGCTGGTGGCATCATTAGACAGTACTTTTTCAAAGATGATACGAATCGTAACGTAACTGATACGAATCGTAACGTAACTGTGAATGGTGAGCGCTACCGTGAGATGATATCCAACTTTTTTTTGCCCAAAATGCAAGAGCTTGACTTGCAAGACATGTGGTTTCAACAAGACGGTGCTACATGCCACACAGCGACAGCACGCGCAACAATGGACTTATTGAGAGGCGACTTCGCTGAATATTTTATTTTACGTTCGGGACCGGTCAATTGGCAGCCTAGATCGTGAGATTTAACGCCTTTAGACTACTTTTTGTGGTGCTATGTTAAGGCTCATGTCTATACAGTTAATCCCGCTTCAATTGACGCATTAGAAGACAACATTGAAGCATTTATTTGTGAGATACCAGCCGAAATTTTGGAAAGAGTATGCCAAAATTGGACTAAGTGGATGGACCATTTTAGGTTCAGTCAAGGTCAACATTTGCATGAAATAATCTTCAAATATTAAATTATATGGAATTATATGCATTTTTTTGAATTTTATGTGTTTTTTTGAAAAACTTTCCTGTAGCCATTTTGTTTGGGTTTATGTCTCATTTTTGTGTTTTTGAACTGATTGTATTGAAATGCAAAAAAAAAACTATACATTAATTGAAATAAAAATATATGAAGTTTTTAGTTTTTAATATACTTTATTTTTAATAATTTTCACAAAAATAATTTTTATTTTGGGAGGCGACACGTTTCGGACTCAGTCCATCATCGGGCGCAAACTTCAACAACAACAACAACAACAAAGTTTGCGCCCGATGATAGACTGAGTCCGAAACGCGTCGCCTCCCAAAATAAAAATTATTTTTGTGAAAATAATTAAAAATAAAGTATATTAAAAACTAAAAACTTCATATAATTTTATTTCAATTAATGTATAGTTTTTTTTTTTTCCTGTAGCTTTTAAAAAATCACCCTTTATTAACAATGGGCAACAATATTAGCCAAATAGCAGCTATATGTCGATAGTATTCACAAATTAATATTAAGGTCTTAAATTAAAAGTGGACCATTGGACCATACCTTATATTTCACATTTCCTTAAAGAAAACCGTCTTATTACAAGGTCTATGTGGCCAATTGTGAACACCTTTTCGAAAAAAAGCGGGTACAGGAAACTTATAATACGAAATTGCTATATTTTTACGTTTCTTGTGTGTTGCACCAGCCTCATTTTCGGATAATTAAGAGCCAATCACAATGCCGGATTTCAAACTGCAACAAACAATAAGGATGGATGGATTTTCAATAGTTATCCTTGGATTTTGGGCTAAATGACCTCATCACTAAAGATGATTTTTCAATGAAAACCTGGATTATTTTCATGCATCGAAAATACGACCGTATCGTTGGTAATGGTCAGCGGTTTGTGTTCTTGTCTTAACTGAACTTTAAAAGTCTTAAGACCTATGTAAGTTTGTATTCAAAATAAGATAAAATGTTTTTTAATGTAACGTCTCTTTGGAACTAGACGAGAGATCAAAAAACCTGAGTTTTCTTACTACAGCAGCAATATTCTCAGCCTGTACTAATCTTACTTTTACCAGTTTTCGACTAATAAATCACGATGACCCGAAAGTGCTTTAGTTTTGCAATTTTGTTGGCAACAATTTCAATGCGTTTTTGAAGCATGTTTAGTTTCATTTTTAGAAAAAACAACATTTTTAATTTCAAATGTCAAAAGATGACAACTTTAAAAGTGACGGCTGTCCAAAAAACGGTCTATTCAAAATGAAACCTCTTATTGGAAAATCCTATGTAGCACAGTTACCTATTTTATGTTTCCCTTTTTTCTTAATTTGTCAAGAGACTTCATCGTAAATTATTATTAAAAAAGATATAAAACTTAAAACATTCAGCACTATGTAGCTTAGATCCACAGAAAAAGATTTTATCATTATTATCCACATAAAACCCAAGTCACAAAATGAGCTGAGCTGAGAGCAAAGCTTGCCACTGCAGCGCCTTTTATACAAAACAAAATTCCATTTGATATCTCATCATGATGGACAAAATTATATCTATGAAAATAACTGTGCATACAAATAAGAACAAAAACAAAGCAACCATAAAATGCAATTCAAATAATACTCGTACTCGTTTACACAAAACCAAGAGTCTGAATAAAAATATGAATGTGTCGGTATATACTTTACTTACCTATGTTTAAGCTATCCGGGTTCAGGGTTCAAACTTTACTCCAGTTGGAAGAATTGAGTTTAGTAGAAGTTACTAAAAGTGTCATCGTCGGATCATCAAACGTTCGATTTTATAAGACAAACACAAATACGACACTTCCAAGTATATTTTAAGTGTATGTCTCAGCAAAAAAGATATCAATGTTTTAATTGCAAACGCCGCGCCGCCATATTAAAACTGTTGTCATATTTTCAGCTTAATTTTCCTAGAGAACTGTGTTTTTAACAATTTTTAATATTTTTTAAAATGTATTTTATTTTCTAACGAATTCTCATTTCTTTTTCGTCTACTACACTTTTTTTCCCAAATCTACTCACATATTTTATTTCAAACTCCGAACCCTGTTCAAAGATGTACATACATCAAAATTTTTGAAGTTATTTAAGTGGAAAGATGAAAATCTCCACGGTAATATTATTTTCCATACAAATTATTTTGATTAGAGGTAGTAAAATAAAAGGCGGAATTTTTCAAATCATGTACATAAACATAATTTTGTTCTTTGATAAATCAAAAGAAAACTGTGGAAGAAAGAATAGAATATCCTAACAGGTTAGATATTTATGATTAAACAAATAGTAGAATGATGTAAATTAATAAGTTTCTGATTCAGCTTGATGCCACCAAGATTGAGTACATTAGAAATATGGAAGGCGAATATGGTATTGCTGCTATTTACACAAAATATATTTATATTCTACCTTAGTTTAAAAACAAAAAACAGCAATTTAATTTAAGGTTTTAAAGTAATTAGCCAACAAAATTTAGGTGAAGTTTTTTGTTGAGGACAAAGGACAATTTTTGAAAATACCTCAATGTGATAACAGAAGTTAAGATATAATATTTTTCAGAGATGTGAATATGCAATTTTAATATTTTTAATAATACGAATACTCATTTAAGGAATAATATTTAGTTTGATAAGAAGCTTCCGTAGGATGAAATTATTCAATAAATTCCAATACAAAAGTATGGCTCTATTCTCAAAAAACACTCAATTGCGAAAAAATGATACTTTGTCCCCTATTTATGATATAAGACTTATTAACTTCCCATAGGAAGTTATTGTAATCGGTCCGATTTGTCGAATTGAAAATGTTGACATTTCTCGACGTTTCAAGGTCCCTAGAGTCGAAATAAAAGATTTTTAGAGAGATGTCTGTACGTCCGTACGTTCGCGACGTTTTTTTCGTCGTCCATAGCTCAAGAACCAGTCGAGATATCGACTTCAAATAAATTTTGTTAAAGATAATAATGCAGAAAGATGCAGAAAGGACTCTCAAAAAAATTGAGTGGTTGGTTTTTTACCATATAAATTTAAAAAAAAGGTGAAAATTTTGGTTTACCCAAAATATCTCACGAACCAATAACGCTAGCGAGTTGAATTAAATTTTATATTCTGACGTAATACCAAACTATGACGTGATACCCAACTAGTATATTTTTGGAAAAAAATCCCAACCAACGGATTTTTCTTTTAAATCGAAAAAACTAAAAAAAAATACTTGTCACCTCGAATATTTTACGAACAAAAAATGATTTTATCTCCAAAATAATGTTGTGCAACGAATACCTAATAACGTTTTTGAAATTCTGTACAATTTTGAGAAAAATCGAATGGGCAGTTTTTTTACAAAAAAATAAAAACCTAAAAAAAAACAATACTTAAACTTGGTAAAAATTTACTTTCGACTCAAATATCTTTTCAGAAATTAAAAATATTTTCTTCAATTTAATTTTATCTCACAGAAAACATTTTTTTTCGACATTAAGTAATTTTTTTTTATAAAAATCCAACAGTCCGTTTTTTCATAAAAAAAAAATAAAATCTACAAAAAATAGTACGCAAATTTGGTAAAAATTGGTGTTCGATTCTCAATATCTCGTGTACAATAGAAGATATTGACTTCAAATTAATTTCATTCATCCAATTTGTATTTGTTTATATAAGAATGTATTTGTTTATATTTAAGAAATAAAAACTTTTAAGAAATGCTACTAAAATAGGTAAAAATTGGGTTTCGACAAAAAATCTCATTAATAAAAATAGTATTTGAAATCAAACTATTTCATTATATGCAAAATATTGTTGGTAATTTTTAATTTTTTTAAGAATAATTCAACTGACAACTTTTTTAACAAAACACGAAGACCTACAAACTTTTAAGGAAGACAAATCGACAGACGGGATGGGAAGTTATCAGTGTGGGTCGCATCCCAGTCTCTTTTTTTAAATGTTGTTCAATGCATTACAAAACAGATTGTAACCATTATTCAAAAATATCAAAGGTATTTGAGATATTACAGAAAGTATCCAAGTCTTCCTAAACCCATTTTGAAATAATGAGTCAAACCTCAATATTTTGCCACCATTTTTCTTCAAATAATACAACAAATGTTAAAACTATGTGTGTGTAGAATTAGAACAGTTACAGTGTAAACAACTTCCGGGTAATTTCCACTAACTTCATACCTTTTACACCAATCCTAAAATTGCTTGTTTAGGTCTAAAAGAAAAAGAGCTTTGTAGGCAGTGTTATTGTAAAGAAGTCTTAAGTACAAATGAAGCTCTCTACCAAAATTCAGCTTTGTCGGATTTTTCCTTGGTTCTAGAAGTCTGGCTATTACGGTTGAATTATTTGAGGGGGGAAGAATATAAGTGGCTATTTTTTCATGCACATACCTAGAACTGATAGCTGTTCAGTCTCCTCAATGCAAGTACCAGGCCCCTATTTCATAAACATTGACAGGTGACAATTCTACAAATTCGTCATACCTATGTGACAAGTTTTCATTGCATAACGTATTGACAGGTGACATAATTGTAAGTTAAATACAACGACAATTTTATCGTGACAATTTTTGTCCTTGTCAAAGTATGACAATTTTGTTGTGACCATTATCATCATTCATCATTTCAGATGGTGTATGTTCACTTCTTAAACGATTTTCCAAGTTCTGAAGTACTGTACAAGTCAAAATAACCTTGCATGCAGTTGCTGGTGACAATCTCAAATAGTTAAGGCAAGGAAATTTTTCCTTCAGAATGCCCAATGCATTTTCTACAAGCCTCCTCGTTTTCTTATGAGCCCTCAAAAATCTTAATAATGCTTCAGATTGTTCAACTTGGTGTGGAATAACTGATGTTTTCAGCCAACTTTTTTGTCCATAACCGCTGTCTCCTAATATTAGAGCAATTGGAAATGGCCTCCATCCATTTTCCCAGCGTCGTGCTAATGAGCTATTCCTTAAAACCCTAGCATCGTAAACGGATAAAGGCCAACGGGCAGAAACATAAAAAAAACTCAAAATTTGGGCCTCATACAAACATGGCATTAATTGAGTGGTCAACAAATGCTGACTCATTATCAGCTGGAGTATCAATTCTTATTAATGACCCATCAACAATGCCAGCAATACATGAAAAATAAGCAAAATGTCTAAAACGTGTAGGTATAGATATAATAGTTTCCGAAGGCCAGCAGATTTTTCACCTTACGACCAAAATTCAATTGCCTGTCACAATTGTCAACTACATATAGACAAAATTGTGTTTTGTACTATTTTTTCTGTTTCATAAAAAAATTGTCACTACAAATTTGTCGGGGAATTTGTGACAATTTTAAAAAATTCCCGAAATCTTGACAACTGTGGTAAATTCCCCAACAATTTTACAAAATTGCCAATTTTTAATAGGACAAAATTTAGACAATTGTCAGGTTTGTCATTTACGAATTGTCACCTGTCACACCTGTCAATATTTATGAAATAGGGCCCAGATATGGATAGTGGCATTGGGGGAGGGTTACACTTTTGCGACAGTAAAGATCAATGAGTTTTTGAAGAATTAAATAAATACCGTTTTTGATTCCCCATTGGATAATGCTGTCGAGATCAGAATTTAATGATTCAAAAAACAAGGACGAGAATTAAAAAAAACGAATATGAGAAGCTGAGGGTAATGTCATCAGCGAAACAAATGTATGTTAGAAGTTTTAGACAAAATATCGTTTATAAAAACGAGGAAGAGTGTCGGAGACAAAACGGAGCCCTGGGTCACACCAGCGTGGATATCAGATTTGAACACATTCAATACTTCTTGAATTGAACGGTCTAAAAATTTCTAACCCAACAAAGAAGCCATTCATCAATACCAAATGAACGCATTTTACATAAAAGAGCTTCATGCTTGATGAGAACTCTGTAAAATGCCTTTGAAATATCAATTACAATAATCTTACTTTCTCCAAAGCAATGTAAGGATGAGATCACCAGTGGACCTATTGCTACGATAGACAAACTGCCGGTCATAAAGAAGATTTCTTTCTGCATGATATATCTTAAGCTGAAAATTGAAAAGAGTTTCCATGACCTAAAAAGAAGGGACGTAGGTGCAATTGCACGATAAAAGAGAGTCCGCCTCACTCTCTTCAACTTTTTTTTTGGGACAAGCTTACGCAGTGGTTTAATATATCTCTTCGAAACAAAAGGTTCTTACACATAATTCTATATAACCTATCAAAGTCGTGTTTCTGCTATAAACACAGCTTAGGATATTTTTCTATCGTTTAAGGACACAACGAGTTAAAAATCGTGAAATATATCCACTGTTGATTTTTTAAATATTTGTTGACTATAGTCAGTGTAATTATTCATTTGACTATAAACCTTTAAGGAAAATATATAATTTTAAACTTATTAAAAGCTTACATATATAGTAAGCATTTATTAGTCAACCCAAAAAGTTCAATTGACAATGAAAAATTATTAACTCTAAAATTATTGTGTACATTTTTTACCAAATGCAAAACACTCTAAGGTTTTTTTCAAAAAAGAAATATAAACTTCCAGTAATTGAGTTTAAATTTCGGAGTTAAGCTATTTTAACTTAATTTTCAGACACTTTTAAGCTTCGGTGAAAAAAAGGTAAAAATAAATCACAATTTAGACGTACCATAAAAGTATCTTTTTAGCTACAATACTAAATGTATCTATTGTACAAAATAGTGACAGTTAACCACAATCCTCAGGCTTAAGAAGAAATTAGATGCTATGGGATTAAATTAGAAAAATGAAAACAGGAAATTAACTTAAACTGTGGTGTTTTAAGCTCTTTAGAATACTTCTTAAATTTACTATTTCTGTATTTGAAGTTGGTGGTTTCTTTGAGTTGCACAACATCACAGTTTATTGCTTTTTCAAGCAAGGGATTCATGTTGAAAATTATTTACTTTTCGAGGAAATATAAGATTTTTTTCTTTAATAGTCACTATTGTGCATTTTTGTATCTTTATATAGTGATTGAATTATTTTCGTTCTAAGATAAAAATCAATAACCTAAAAAAATGACAAAATTTACGGAAAATGAAATGAATAACTTTAAAACACCACATATGTGATCTCAAGCATCCATTAGGGAGACAAACTAAACACATATGTTCGTAAAAGATTCAAAAAATCGATTAGGGGAATTCTATTTCAATGTTCTTTGACTAATACACTACACAAATAACATTAGAAAGATGTAAAAACCATCGAAAGCCAACTTTTTATAAGTAGATAGTTATAAATAAACTGTTGCCAAAAGACCACGAAGACACTTCGGGGATATTACATCAGCTATACTCAAGTGACATGACATATAGAATATTCCCACTTATAGATCTACCTGTTTGTTCTTTTGTCGTTAAAAGAAAATCCGTAAGGAACTCAAGTTCTATAAATGTTAATTTCTACATTTTAAAATTTGTGTGGGAAGAAAAATATATACATGTGTAAGGTTTTATGCACTGCTAAATGTTATTCTTTGAGTCCATTAGGATTATTTTCTAATTTAGTTTCAAAATAAATATTTCATAAAAGTAAACGAAATGTCTTCTCTCTACTTTAAATTTGGCAAAATATTATCCACCGAAGTTGTTAGGTAAATAGTTTGCTTCTAAATATAGGGTGTTATTTTTAGATGCATGAAACTTTCTAGGGGATTTCAATTGACTTGTTTTTAAGTATATTTTAGAAAACCATCACTATACAAAAATTAACATATTAATAAGTTGACATGTCATGGAAATTTATATATAAAAATCATGTTCTATTTGCAAACTTATAAAGCACTTCCTCAAGTTTACGGTGAAGCTGATTTCGGGCTTAAGGGATGTGTAAGCAAATAGAGCTGTCAGTTTTGGAGTGATACTTTTAATACTTCGTTATATACTGAAAAATCACTATTTGGTGTGGTTTACAAGATAATTATCTCTTAAAATTGTACGTTTTCTGACAGCTGTTATCTATAAACAAGAGGTTGGGGTAGAAATACTGTATGAAGCAATTTTATATTACAAATTTTTTTTTTCAATTTTAAAATTTATGTAAATCAAAATTCTGTATTTTAAAATTCTGTTAATAGTGTGAAAAAGAAAAATCGTTTAGATAATGTTATATTTTTTTTAGGCAATTTTTCTTTTTGTTGTGATTTTGTAAATTTTTAACTTTTCATAGGAAGTTATTGTAATGGGTCTGGTTTGTCAAATTGAAAATTTTGACATTTCTCGACGTTTCAAGGTCCCTAAAGTCAAAATAAAAGATTTTTAGAGAGATGTCTTTGCGTGCGTCTGTATGTACGTTTGTACGTCCGTGCGTTCGCGACGTTTTTTTCATCGTCCATAGCTCAAGAACCAGTAGAGAAATCGACTTCAAATATATTTTGTTATACAGATAATAATACAGAAAGATGCAAAAAAGGACTCTCAAAAAAATTGAGTGGGTGATTTTTTTATCATAGCAATTTAAAAAAAGGTGAAAATTTCGGTTAACCCTAAATATCTCACGAACCAATAACGCTAGAGACTTGAATTAAATTATATATTATAACGTGATACCAAACAAATATATTGTTGTACAAAATTCCAACTAACGGTTTTTTTATAAATCAAAAAAACTAAAAAAAACAATTTGTCACATCGAAAATTTTACGAACAAAAAATGATTTTATCTCCAAAATAATTTTGTGCCCTGAAGAATAACGTTTTTAACATCTGGTAAAATTTTGAGAACAATTGAATTGACAGTTTTTTTAACAAAAAATTAAAGACGTACAAAAAATTAACAAAACTTGGTAAAAATTGATTTTCAACTAAAATATCTTTTTAAAACTTTGAGATATTGGCTTTAAATTAATTTTTTCTTTTAAAAAATGTTGTTTTCAGCATGCGGTTAAATTTTGAGAAAATCGAATTTACAGGTTTTTTACAAAAAATTAAAAACAAAACAAAATTAACAAAACTTGGTAAAAATTGATTTTCGACTTAAATATCTTTTCAAAACTTTAAGATATTCTCTTTAAATTAATTTTATCTTTTAAAAAATATTGTTGTCAACATTAAGTTAAATTTGGAGAAAAATAGAATTGACATTTTTTTTATTAAAAAATAAAAACCTAAACAAAATTTAACAAAAGTTGGTAAAAATTCATTTTCGACTCAAATACCTTTCAAAAATTTGAGATTAAAGCTTCAAACTAATTTTGTCTTATAAAAAATATTGTTTTCAACATTCGTCAACATTTTAAAAAAATCGAATTGACAGTTTTTTTTTATAAAAAATAAAAACCTAGAAAAAATTACTAAAAGTTCGTAAAAATTGATTTTCGACTCAAATATCTTTTTAAAAATTAAAGATTATGGCAACTTTCAACTCAAATATGTTTTTAAAAAGGAAAAATATTGGCTTCAAGGAAATTTTATCTCACAGAAAATATTGCTTTCGACATTCAGTAATTTTTTTATAAAAAGCCAACAGTCCATTTTTTCATAAAAAAAAAATAATACGCAAATTTGGTAAAAATTGATTTTCGGTTCTCGGAACAAAAGAAGATATTGACTTCAAATTAATTTCATTCATCTAATTTATGTGTTTATATAAGAAATACAAATTTTTAAGAAATGGTACTAATATTGGTTTTCGACTAAAATTCTCGTTAACAAAAATCGATTTTGAAATCAAATATGTTGTTGGTAATTTTTAATTTTTTTAAGAACAATTCAACTGACAACTTTTTAAACAAAATACGAAGACCTACAAACTTTTAAGCAAGACAAATCGACAGACGGGATGGGAAGTTATCAGTGTGGGACGCATTCCAACCTCTTTTTATAATATTAGTTGCATGCATTCTATGTTTCATAGGATCATCTTTTATATGAATTTTGATACGACACTATTTCCACCCGCTCTCTTGAACGAAAAGAGTCACTTTAGATTAAAAAAAATTTGAAAAATATTTAAAACTTATATCCAAAGATTTTTTTGTTTACAGAAGTATTGGGTGATAAAGTTCGTAGGACTGGTATGTTTGTAGACAACACTTATGGTCCTTGTCGTCGATTGGTGCTCAAAGACAGTGATGTAACTGCTATAGCCGAGAGTTTGAGACTCAATTCAAGAACATCTTCTCACCATACATCTCATGAGCTCAACATTTCACGAACTTCCCTAAGGAGAATTCTTCACGAAGATACCAGCTTATTCGTTAAAAGGTCCAATTGAAAATGCAAGTTTTGGGCCTTAGAACAAATTTAATAGGTTGACGGGAATTTTGTGTGATAAATCATAATTTTTACCGAATTTTAAGACATCTCCCAAAGCTTGTTATTAACGATTCCAATTGGTTGACTGTTGGACTGTCATGCAAGGGTTCTTGGGTTCAATCCCTGCCTGCGCCATCTTACTTTTTTCACGGATACTGCCTCTTGCGAGGAATTGACAAATCCTCTAAGAGTAATTCTTGTCATGAAAAGTACTTTCTCAAATTTGCCGTTCGGATTCGGCTTAAAACTGTCCCTGTCCCTTCCAACCCTGACAAGAGTACTCGCACACAGGAATGGTTGAGAGTTGTAAGCAGAGAGAAAAAACTAAATGAGAGAGCCAAATTTCCTCGTCTCCGTCTCTTCGAAACCTCTTACTCTCATTTTTTATAGCGTGTTGAATTCGTATCGGTATATACATGTTTTTACACAAGTACACAAAAAAACATCAGTTACGGGAAATGCGACATTTCTCATTTTTGTTTTTTGATAGCCAAGAAGGCTATGTTTTTTAAAGTCTCATTATAATATTTGTAATTCTCATGAATTTCATTCTTTAATTTTACTAACATCTTGTCGTTTTTATATCTACAAAAATACTAAATATAATTCAAACTAATTCTAGCAAAACATTTTTGTTTGTCAATAAATAACGGGAGAAGTTATACCGGAAGTTGGTGGTGAATTTGTTTTTCTCTTTTATTTCTCTAAGTTGCAGATAGATGGCATTAACAACCAAAACAAGAAAGGATGTGTGCAGAAAGAGTGTAACAAGGTTAAGGTTTTTTAGACTAGACTTTATTTGTATATACTCGTATGAACGAGTACATGTTTTTTATAAATGTATGTTATGTTTATTTCAATAGTAATACTTTAACTAATAACTTAACTACTGTATTATCTAAAATATACTGCATTAAATTATTTTACATTGAATTATAAAAGGCGGAAATAATAAAGTTCTATACAGTTTACCGGGAATATTTATATAAAATATCCATATCTTCTGCAATTGCGGTATCAATCGATATTTTCTGGAACTTAGTGTTAACGTAACATTTATTTGTCATGAATTACTTTATCAGCTTTTTTATCCACCATAAAAATCAATTATGAAATTTGGCTGCGATAATAATTACAAATATTTTTACTTTAGTACAAAAGTACTTTTCGGCTTATGTAGTTAAGCCTTTAAAAGCAACACACTACCTTAGTTGAAAGCAGTAAGAATAGCTTATCACCTATTCACAAATCTTATGCAATGAAAATTGGCAACAGAAGTAACAAGTTGACGGTCTTTTTATTTAGTCTCTACTTAAATCACTTATTTTCAGCATTTTGGAAATTTCGTGAGTAATGTAATGAAAATAAACAACGAGTACACACAAATGAAATATTAATGGAAAAAAGAGATGAGTATATACAAATGTTTTCAATGTTCCATGTTTACATTCTGTAAATAAAGTCGATAAACTCTGAAAATTGAAACAAATCTGAGTTTTTTTTGCATTTTTCAACAGTCTGAGCGAAAATTAAACGCATAAGCGAAGCTAATAATAAAAATAATAGTTGTAGTGCTTTCAGAGTCTTATGTTTCTAGGTCCTAATTCTCATTGGACTGTTGCACCACCTAATTTATTTTACTTACTTAATGATTAAAACTGGCTTCAAATAACTAAAATATTTCTCTAAATGCGTAATTTAGAATTGTTTCTAATTCTTCATTGTTCTGGCACCTAACAAGAGTAATTAATTTTACTTCATATTCGAATGATATTACTCTCAAACGAACACAATGAGAGTACCAAAAACTTTTTCATTCACAATTTTGAATTTTCTTTAAACACCTCTGAACAGCTGACTACATTCGCCATTTTTCAAAGGTGGTCGCCATTTTTCAAAGGTGCTGAGCAGAGTGAAAAGAGAGAAAAGTTTATTCTCTCTCGTGGTGAGTATGCACACAAACTTGCATAAGTATTTGTTCCCCACATTTTTTTTATATGGAGTTAATACATATGCAAGTTGGTGGCCAAATCACAGCTTGTAGGCAAAAAGAGAGCAACCGTCGAAGTTGGTTCTCTCTATTAGTTTTTTTCTCTCTGGTTGTAAGTCACTAGGCCCTGGTTCTTCATGGACTGTTGCGCCACGTAACTTATTTTTTAATTGGTTGACCTGGAGCTGCATTTTTACTTCATTGCAGTTTTTTGTTAATCAGGAAAGGCTGATATTTTGCCAACAATTTAAAACCGATTCAATCACTTAAAGCCAATATTATCCAAGAAATCAATTATATGTTGTCCAATTCCAATAACAATCGTATTGGAAAATTGGAGTGACAGAATGCGCTTCTGCTAACCAAATTAATCGAAATGTTCATAATACGTCATAATACGTGGACAAAATATACAGAGTTATCCATTTTGCGGTTTCAAAAGAAAACGTAAATAAAACACATATTATATATTTTGTTTCATAATATTTATTTTTAATTATAAAGTTTGTATTTTGAAATAATGTTTGAAACACTACATTATTTAAATGACCACCACGAAATTGTTGCAAACATTGATTCTTTTGAGGTAATTTTCCACCACTTTTTGACACATATTGGGCAATATCTAAGACATAACTTAACGAATGTTGGTTTTTGAGTGCTCAAAAGTTAAAGGTTTATCTGCATAAACACGGTTTTTGGCGAAACCAGTTAATCGCCACGACGAGAAATTACGCGGCCAGGAAATTTCTCTTGCAATAAAGCCATATCCGCTTGAGTTGTTTGGCATGTGCCATCGTCTTGTTGAAACCACATATTCTTCAAGACGTATTCTTCAATATAGCAGGCAAAAAACAGTCGGTTATCATATGACCATAACGCTCCGAATTGACGGTGACAATCGTTCCATTGTCGTTTTCGAAGAAGTAAGGTCTAATCACACCTCTCCGGTAAGGGCCAAAGAGCGAACCAAACAGTGGCTTTTTGTGGATGTAATGGGCTCTCTTCAATTACTTGAGGATTCTCAGAACAACAAATGTTTATTAACATACCCACCGAGTAAGAAATGTGCTTCGTCGCTGAAGAAAAACTTTTTCAAAAAATCGCAGTCCACTGCCTAGTCCGTTGTTCAAGCATCCATTCGACGTGTCAACGACGTTGTGAATGGACAGCTGGCTGCAGTTGTTGTGTGAGCTGGACTTTATATGGATGTAGGTGTACATCCAAATGGAAAATACGCCATAATGTGCCGTAAGACCGTCCTATTTCCTGAGAACGATATTTTCAGTGGTACGAGCGAAACGATGATGCACAGGCCTTACAATATGTGTAACCAATCCAGTATCTTCAAATTTCTTCACAATGTTGCCAATTGCTTGGGTATTTGGACGATTATGTAAGCCATAATCTCCTCTTTAAGCCCGATACGGGGCTGTGGCAGAATCACAATTTTTGTAGTAGGTTTTACAAATTGTATGCTTTGTACGATCCATTTTCGTAAATGACAGAATTTTAACTGAAAAAGAAAATTGGTTTAACAACTTAGATAGATGTCGAATTCCAGCCCTATACATTTGAAACCGTAAAAAGGATAACCCGTTACAAGCAATAAATAATCTACATTTTCAACCAATTAATAAGGTAATGGAAAATTGGAGTGATAGAATGCCCTAATTCAAAGCCAAACTAATTAGAATTCAGTTCAGTTCAGTTCAGTTTGCTCAACCTTTGTATTGGAAATTGTAATAACTATAATTTTTTGAAAATTTTAATATTAATATCAATCAATCAGGTTATTATATTCATATTCTGAAGCTTTAGCTTACAAAACGTTCGTTTTTGACATTTAAATATAAAATTATAATCTGTAAGAAAATAAAAAAACGATCAATGGCATGGGAGCTTTGCCAACTCCCACTTCGAATGTTTCTTACCCTACGGTACGATGTCATTTCATTTCCGTGTCCTGCTCAGCTGGTGCCACAAAAATGTTTTACAATCCAATCCAAACCAATTTTAGTTTTGTTTTATTTTTCTCTTCTTGTCCTCTTGGAAAATGAACACCAAAAAAAACCTTGTCTCGTCTCATCATTCTATGTCCTCTGATCCTAATCCTCGACCATGAGACATATTTATAAAAAGAAAAATAACCCAAAGGCATTCCATTCCATTCCATTCCAACCATTTTCCCACAAAACACCCATCTTCAGTATACAATAATCCTTGATCATGGGCATTAGTAAAACTCCATCACAAATCCTCTCTAGTGTAACCACACAAAGAGTCCTTGGTTCATTCTCCAGACTGTGAGAGACTCGCCAAACCCCGGTTTCGGATGAGGACAAAATCGAAATTGTGCAAAGTTTTCCTTTTAACCGATTATAGATTTTCTATCAGAGTCGTATATTAATTTGTAGTACGTTGGGTTGGTCATGGTCTACCAACCAACTACACACAAGTTTCCATTTATGTGGGTGGCATTCTGGGGTTAAAAGTTTGGACAGTTTTTATTTCCTTCTTCTTCTTCTTCTTCGTTTTTCTAGTTTTTCTTTTTTACATAATTTGATACGTTTTAGTTGGAATGGTTGTGTATATATACAGAGACCAATGACGATAGATTTTAAGGGATGGACTCTAGGGATGGGATTTGTGGAACGCTTTTATCCAACCGAATAGATTCAAGTGGTTACTTGTTGACATGGGATTAACTTTACACAGAAAACTATGATGTAGAGGTATCCATGGATGCACTCTGGATGAGTAAGTTTTTCTATGGAAAATTGAGGAAAATGAATTTTATAAAACCCAAATAAAAAGAAAAAGTGAAAACATAAAATGCTAGGTGTCAAGTTTGAGAACAAATTTTACCCATACATAGTCGTATAAGTTATGGCATCTAAGTGCTTATTATATACTTTGCAGCTTTTCTTATGTGAAACTTTGTCATAAGAACAGTACTAACCTGGGTAATAAAGCAAGTGTAATGAAAGTGCAGATGCAGAGGTATGCATTTTAAGTTTGATTTTGTGTACTTAGACAAGTCCTGTTGGAGAAAGTTGAAATGTATGAAAGTTTATAGTAAGTTTTGAGTTTAGAAACATAAATAGTAGTTTTAAGTTATGATATTCTATGATATGACAGCAAAAATTGAAGCGACGAGACGGATTTATTCGCTACTTTAATTTTACTTTTCAAAATTCTAGTGACTTCGTATTGGGCGCCATTGTGAATATTTTGAATCTTTTGAATCATTTTGATTTCAAAAACACTTTTAAACTGACAAATTGGGTACAAATACATAACTCACATTAAATTAGAGTCTAAAATCGACGAAAAAATAAAATGGGTCACCAAGGTGTATACTTACTTTTTTTAAATAATTTAATTTTAAGTTCTTTTAAAGCACTTACCTTGAGTATATAAAACATATTATATAAATCTATATTGAATTCCTACTTTGTTTTAAAATAGGTCAATATTTATTCATAAGCCATAGGCGACAATTTATTTAGCCCTTATTTTATCTAAAACTATAAAATTACACACCTACTTACATTACAGGTGCTCAAGAAGTATTTATTGAATATTTTGATTTATTGTTTACCTTTTCGTTTCATATAACTTTCGAAAGGTTTCCACTTTAAATTTAGCATAAAACACTTAAAAAGTTCACTCAAGGGTTGTTTAATGTTTCTGTTTACGGTTATGGAGACAAGTTGTTGAAGTTCAAACTATATTCCTACATCCGTCGTCGCTAGTCGTCGTCATCGTGTCGGTCGCCTCATCCGGCCAACCAACAGAAACATGCTGTGTTGTTTTTTCTTTTCTTACTATGCTTCTTCTAATTAGCAACGGCCATTGGACACTATAGTGCTGACAAACTTCTCGTTAAAACTTTCCTGTTGAGTTGTTTTTGAGAGGCGTATTATATTGCACCCAGGCAAGTTTTTCAACGCTAATATATAGGTTGGTAGGTAGGTATGTTTTTGTTTGTTGTTGTTTAATTTGGTATTGTTGTTAGTTGAAAGTTAGTTGGAGATTTTTTTTTTCAAAATGGTTCACAGCTTCATAATTATTATGACTGCAACTCTAGAGAAAGGGGAAATTAAATTTAAAATAGTTGCATTTATTCTCATATAATTGTGGCTTATGGATAGCTTAAGTGCTGGACTTAGATTTGTGTGAATAATTTTGTGAGTTGCAACTGAAATGTATATCATATCTATATGGTTTCATAATTAACATATAATTAGGGAAGTTGTACCAAATTTGATACAAAAAAGGGGCTACCAACACCAATGTCTTTCAATCGGCGCCCTTGAATACTTTCACTTTTATCTTTGTTCTAATTTTTGTAATAAACATTTTGAAATAAGAAAGAATTGTACAAACTTTTCAATAAAGTTCCCATGAGAAGTTAATAGAAAGATACTTAGACCAAACAATTATTGAGCACATAATTTTTAAGAATAGTTACTATTTTTTAATTTTAGACGCACTGTCTGTTTTTAGCCGTACATCAAGAATGTTTAATGCTTCATTCAATTCTGTTTTTTGATATTTAAAACAAATGTTAAGACCAAGTTGTATTGGTATCTCCTCTTAAATCCCTCCCTACTTTTCTAACTCTAAAACTGTGCTGACATGCTAAGGGTACTGATAACCCCTTTATAATATGCAAATTATATATGTACGAAATTATCACACATACATTGTTTTTTGTAGAAAGCGTACATACTCGTAGCATGTCAATATTGTAAACACCTCAAGGCCAGTCAAATAATTACATACACACACTTCATTATACTTTTAATTATTCAGATGAAAAGTATGAACATTATATGAAAAATTTATTTAAACAAGAAATTTATTTTATTCCTAGAACAAGTACGTATAATTTTTCATTAATTTGGGTAATTATATTTCTGCCAAAAACATTAAATTCTGGTGAAATGGATGTTCATATTTTACAATACTCAGAACTATTTACGAAACATCATTATTTGATGGAGTTCGTCATGAGCATCGAATTTTTTTTTTTTTTTGAAAACTGTATTGCAATAATTTGTTTATGGAAAATAGCCAAAGCAACAAAATTAAAAAGGGTGATTTTTTAAAAGCTGTAGGAAAGTTTTTCAAAAGAAAACACATAAAATTCAGAAAAATTCTTGAAATCTTTATTTGAATGCATATAATTTAATTTTTGAATATTATTTCATGCAAATGTTGACCTTGACTGCGCCTCAAATGGTCTATCCGCTTAGTCCAATTTTGGCATACTCTTTTCAACATTTCGGCCGGTATCTCACGAATAAATGCTTCAATGTTGTCTTCTAATGCGTCAATTGAAGCGGGCTTGTCTGTATAGACATGAACTTTAACATAGCCCCACAAAAAATAGTCTAAAGGCGTTAAATCGCACGATCTAGGCGGCTAATTAATCGGTCCCGAACGTGAAATAAAATGTTCTCAATAAGATCATTGTTGCGCGTGCTGTGTGGCATATGGCAAGTCAAGCTCTTGCATTTTGGGCAAAAACAAGTTGGATATCATCTCATGGTAGCGCTCACCATTCACAGTTACGTTACGATTCGCATCATCTTTAAAGAAGTACGGTCCAATGATGCCACCAGCCCATAAACCGCACCAAACTGTGACTTTTTCTGGATGCATTAATTGGTAGCTCTTGCAAGGCTTCTGGCTGATATTCACTCCAAAATCAAAAATTCTGCTTATTTACGTACCCATTGAGCCAAAAATGGGATTCGTCACTCGCTGAAAGATACGCGCGATGAACTTTCTTAACAGAGCACGCATTTTGATAATAAAATTCAATAATTTGCAAGCGTTGTTCGTTTGTAAGACGTTTCATGGTTAAATTATAGAGCAAACTGAAGATGTTTTACAGTGAAACAAAACACGAAACGTGTGTCAGCTGTTTAAACCAGTGTTGCCAAAAAGATAATAGCTTAAAAAATTATCCTTTATAAAAACCAATCACTTACGATAAATACTAAAGAAGTGTCTTTCTGCATTCTGTAGGCTGACGTCAATCTGTGGGTCAATGTGTATTTTTGTCTGGTACGTCCAGCCCATGTGTCTGCTCTAAGTTTTACTGTATGATTAGGGGTGGACAAAATTTGACTTTAAATTTGAACCTCAGAACCTCGATTGGATACGGTTTTCCAAAGAAGGAAAACGATATTTTGGATCTCAAGGCTACGGTTGAAGGACCATAATTCTTTTTACAAAATTGTACATGAAACATTTTCACATCTTCTATAACTTCAGGAATTTCATTTTTAAGGTCGAAAATCGATTGTAGAACATTTGCATAGACCTAATATTTCACTTGGACCCAAATACAAAATCTAAAGGTATTAAATCAGAAGATAGCTTCTTCGAGAAATGACACGGTCAGGAAAATTTCTTGCAAAATTGCGATTGTTTTGTTATGATTGTAAAATTGTTTTAAATTTTGTTGGGATTTTTAACAATTTCCATCCACCATCTGGCGCAGTTTTTACGTGTTAAAGGCAAAAAGTGATATCTTCAACATCAGAAGATTCCAAAATAGCAAGATATGCTAAATGTAACCTTTTATTGGAAAGTGCTTTACCTCTTAAAAAATGTTTCAACCATTGCTTTATTTCGAATGGTTTTTCTGTAAACAATTACTTGTAATTGAAATCTCCATACAGTTTTCAATTACTTTAAAGTGCAATTAAATAATTTTAATTACTAATTACATGTATGTAATTGAAAAACGTCAATTACTTGCAATTTAATTTAATTAATTATAATTATAATTTTAATAATTACAAGCTAATAATGCATTAAGTATTTAAATTAGTTATAGATCGTCTTACTTATTTACTTAAGGTGGCGGACCTGGGCCTCGACCAACATGCGTCTCCAGCCAGCTCGGTCCCTAGCTAGCTGTCTTCAGTTTCGCCCGCCAAGTTGGTTGAGGTCTTCACTCACCTACGTGTGCCACCTGAGTCGAGGTCTTCCTCTACTGCGCCGTCCCTCGAGATTGGATTCGAAGACCTTCCGGGCTGAAGCGTTGATGTCCATTCGCTCTACATGACCTAGCCATCTAAGCCGTTGGACTTTAATTCTGTTAACTAGGTTAGTGTTGCTGTACAGCCCGTACAGTTCGTCGTTATATCTTCTCCTCCATTCTCCATCTATGCGTACGGGACCAAAAATCATCCGAAGAATTTTTCTCTCGAAGCATCCTAAGACGCTCTCATCTTATAGATCGTCACTCCATATCTTTTATTGGGTCGTCCTGCTGGTCTATTGTTGCCTGGTCTCCACCTTTGGTCCGGAAGTCTAGATATAATGGTTGATTTTTTTGAGGTTAGGATTTTCATGCATTAGTATTTGACAGATCACGCGGGATTTCAGACATGGTGTCAAAGAGAAAGATGCTCAGTATGCTTTGACATTTCATCATGAATAGACTTACTAACGAGCAACGCTTGCAAATCATTGAATTTTATTACCAAAATCAGTGTTCGGTTCGAAATGTTTTTATCGACAAATTTTGTTCAGCGATGAGGCTCATTTCTGTTTGAATGGCTACGTAAATAAGCAAAATTGCCGCATTTGGAGTGAAGAGCAACCAGAAGCCGTTCAAGAACTGCCCATGCATCCCGAAAAATGCACTGTTTGGTGTGGTTTGTACGCTGGACCGTATTTTTTCAAAGATGCTGTTGGACGCAACGTAACGGTGAATGGCGATCGCTATCGTTCAATGCTAACAAACTTTTTGTTGCCAAAAATGGAAGAACTGAACTTGGTTGACATGTGGTTTCAACAAGATGGCGCTACATGCCACACAGCTCGCGATTCTATGGCCATTTTGAGGGAAAACTTCGGAGAACAATTCATCTCAAGGAATGGACCGGTAAGTTGGCCACCAAGATCATGCGATTTGACGCCTTTAGACTATTTTTTGTGGGGCTACGTCAAGTCTAAAGTCTACACAAATAAGCCAGCAACTATTCCAGCTTTGGAAGACAACATTTCCGAAGAAATTCGGGCTATTCCGGCCGAAATGCTCGAAAAAGTTACCCAAAATTGGACTTTCCGAATGGACCACCTAAGACGCAGCCGCGGTCAACATTTAAATGAAATTATCTTCAAAAAGTAAATGTCATGGACCAATCTAACGATTCAAATAAAGAATCGATGAGATTTTGCAAATTTTATCGTTTTTTTTTTTTTTTAAAGTTCTCAAGCTCTTAAAAAATCACCCGTTATATCCAGCCCAGCTCGATTTCCGCCTTCTTCTTCTATTTTTGACGTCGATAACTGTTGGTTCTATTGCGAATATCTTCATTTCGTATCCTTTGACCTGATCGTATGTTCAGAATTATTCTTTCCATTTTGTTCTGACATATCCTTAGCTGGCAAGTGTTTTTGCTGTCAAGTTAATTGTTTCTAACCCGTAAGTGGGGATCGGAAGAATCGCAGAGTCCAAGATATATTTCATTGTGTATGCACTTTGGCCCAATTGTAAAATATGTTTAAGGCTCCAGAATTGTTTGCAGCTATTTGTGATACGTCTATTAATTGCCTTATTTTGTTGGTCTTTAAATGATTTTAGCTGTTCTAAATATATGTTATTTTCTATTTAATTAATTTTGTCTCTCTTCAACGTTATATCGCCTTTTGTATAATTTGTCATGACTTTAGTTTTCGATTTGTTTACTTGAAGTCCATAATTTTTACACAAGTTAGTTAGTTCCGTCAACATGTCTTGAATATGTTTAGCTTTTGTAGAAATAAGAACTATATCGTCTGCACATCTTAAATTATTACAAACTTGTCCACATATCATTATTCCATATTTTGTCTTCCAGTTAGTTTTTTTGGAAAATGTCTTCCAGGACTGAATTAAATAGAAGTGGAGAAAGCGGATCTCCTCGTCTAACTCCTCTTGGTATATTAAATTTGCGTCCTGTATTCTCTGTTTTTATTCGTGCTACAAAAAAGCTTAATAAACTAATTGCTTGTAATTACAATGAAAATTTAAATGAATTAAAAGTGATCATTTCTCTGTTTGAAAGCTATAATTGTTCACCTTGAACCTCTTTCTAACAACCTTTTAAAGAAAGATCAAAAAATAAAACAAATATAAATAAAACACATGTAACATGTTTTTTTTAATAACTTAATTTTTGTTTTAATTTGACATAAATACTTGTAACTCAATGTTAAGAATTAAGTCTTCAATTTAGATTCTTACTTCCACATAATATTTTGATATTCATTTCATGTTCATCATGATATTTAAAGAACATGTAACATAATTTAAATTGCCATCAAAAGCTTATATCAATTTGAAAACGATTTAAATTACTTTAATATGCAGAAGGAAATAAAAGCCCCATTCATAACTTAACAAGAAAACCGTATAACCTTAATATTTATGGGTGTTATGTGGAGCTCTTAAGGTTAACTTTATAAGTGAAAAAAAGCAAACCAAGTATAGGTTGTGTATGGGTTGATTTTCTATTCATAGCACGTTAAGTTCAATAACTCTATGAGGTATTACTAAATAATAACCCCAAAACATATCCATAAAACTCAAAAAATTAACTAAAGAAGGAAAGAAATCTTCCTCAACAATATTAAGGGTGAAGTGTAATTTGTGTTAAAATTTTCAAGTTCAACAGTTTAATAAAATCTCATCCCTTTTTGTTCAATCGTGATTGCTTCTTCTTTAGAAAGATTTCTTTAATATTCTTTTGTTTTTTTTACTAAAATATAGAAACTTACATACACATGTACAATGTTTAAGAATGAAAAATGGATTATTTATTTATGGTAAATATTATCAAAGTGCGTATCTTTGCTTTTAGAAAGCCGAAAAAGGGGGATTGATGATTATTATTTGAGTTATTTATGGAACATCACCAGACGATAGGGTTATAGTTGAAGGTTTTGAAAAAGGAATTTAACTTAAGATGATGTTTTCTAAAGAAATAGAATTTGTTTTGTTGTTCTAAAGAATTTATAAATCCCTCTCTCACTGACTGAAGAAATGTTCGTAGATTGGCGAATTTAGCAACCCTCATCTTTTAAGAATGTTTTATTTTTCAAATAAAAAAAAGGTCAAGTTTAATATTGTAAGTATTTTAAATAAAATAATTTGAATAAGAATATGAACATAAAACTATTTAAAAGAAACAACTAAAAAGTGTGAAACATGTTTATTGCTTCTCACTCGTAGGTTTTTCCAATAAGAGGTTTCATTATGATATTAATATTTTTAAAAGAGAAAGGGATGTGATGGAAAATGATATCAGCCAAATAGTCATCAAGAATACTTTTACACCAACCATACTCTTTCATAAAATTGAATGTATCTATATGTCTTCGTTAACTATAAGCTAACGTATTTTATTGTTTTTGATTTGATTGATTGTTTGTTGCTCATTGGCATAGACCTTTTCGTCTTGTTGAAAATAAACTCTTTTCACATCAATATCTTCAAATTTCAGCCATACAAAATCATGGTCGAGAAATCGACGAACTTAGGGAGCTGAAAAATATCTCCGGAAACCGCACACGATGGCGCTTTGGCGTAGTAGAGGCCATTTGCCCCTTAAGGGGTCCCCAACGGAATTAACACTTCTGAGGGCCTATGTAAAGTAAAGTAACTTTGCACCTTGTCTTTGCAAAATAAGTTTCACCAGACTAAAATTTGCAAATTTTAAGCAAACAATTAAATTTGCAAAATTATTTAAGAATTTTGAAAAGCTTTTCAGTAACATGCAAAGAGAAATTTTCATTTGCAAATAACAATTTGTTTTGAAAAGTTGTCGAAAATTAATACAAAAAACAAGAGGCTGCGATGCGACCCACATTGATAACTTCCCATCCCGTCTGTCGATTTGTCTTGCTTAAAAGGTTTGTAAGTTTTCGTGTTGTGTTATTCTTAAGAATTTAAAAATTATCACAATACTCTGCATAAAATAAAATAATTTGATTTCAAAATTTCTTTTTGTTAAGGAGATTTTTAGTCGTTAACCAATTTTTACCAGTTTTTACCAATTTTAGTAGCATTTGCGTACTATTTTCTGTAGATTTTAATTTTTTATAAAAAAACTGATTTTTGGATTTTTATAAAAAATTTACTGAATTTCGGAAACAATATTTTCTGAGATTAAATTAGTTTGAAGCCAATATTTTTAATTTTTGAAAAGATGTTTGAGTCGAAAATACATTTTTACCAACTTTTAGTAATGTTTTTTTAGGTTTTTATTTTTTGTAAGAAAAACTGTAAAATCGATTTTTCCCAAAAAATGTACCGAATATTGAAAATAATATTTTTTATAAGATAAAATTAGTTTAAAACCATTATCTCAATTTTTTTAAAAGATATTTCAATTCAATCAATTTTTACCAAATTTTATTAATTTTTTTTAGGTTTTTAATTTTTTTGTAAAACTGTCGATTCGATTTTTCGCTAAATTGTACTGAATGTTGAAAACAATATTTTTTAAAAGATGAAATTAGTTTAAAGCCAATATCTCAAAGTTTTGAAAAGATATTTGAGTCGAAAATCAATTTTTACTAACTTTTTATTATTTTTTTTTTTAGGTTTTTATTTTTTGTAAAAAAAACTGTCAATGCGATTTTTCTCAAATTTTTTTCCGAATGTTGAAAACAATATTTCTTATAAGCAAAAATTAGTTGGATGCCATACCAACTTTTGTTAATTTTTTTTTTAGGTTTTTAATTTTTTGTAAAAAAAACTGTAAAATCGATTTTTCTCAAAATTTTAGCAGATACAGAAAACGTTATTCTTCGTTGATCAAAATTGTTTTGGAGAAAAAATCATTTTTTGTTGGTAAAATTTTTTGATTTATAAAAAAAACCGTTAATTGGATTTTTTTCCAAAAATATGTTTGTCTGGTATCACGTTACAATCTATAATATAAAATTTAATTCAAGTCTCTGGTGGTTCGTGAGATATTAAGGGTTAACAAAATTTGCACCTTTTTTTTAAATTTCTGTGGTAAAAAAACCACCCACGCAATTTTCTTGAGAGCCCTTTCTGCATGTTTCTGCATTTTTATCTGTATAACAAAGTTTATTTGAAGTCTCTAAAAATCTTTTATTTCGACTCTAGGGACCTTAAAACGTCGAAAAATATCAAAATTTTCAATTCGACAAATCTGACCGATTACGATAACTTCCTATGGGAAGTTAATAAATGCATTGAAATCTGGCTTAAAATCAAAAATGACACCTAAACCCTTATGGTTCAAGACTCTTTACGGTATTAGAAGAAAATAGAACTAAAAGATATTGTGACTTTCAATATACAGATAATTTAACAGACACCAGTTATTAAATCCAGTTAAATCTTTTTGAAGTTAGTTACAATCAAAAACTAAATTGACTGTTCGGTATATCTTAAAGTAATCTGCAAAACACAGACATCGTGAGTCTAAAATAAAGTAACGTAACAAACATTAACAAAAAGCAAAAACAAGAGAGAGCCTAGATGACAACCTTGGGTATTCCCGTAGCCAGGGCCGGACAAAGCATATGTGCAAGATGTGCAAATGCACAGGGCGCAGAATTCTGGGGGCGCATTGCCAGGAGCAAGAAAATGTAATCTGATCTTGCAAACAAATATGTACTACTACATATTTGCCATTCCTTAACCACAAACATTCTTAAAATAATCTCAAAAAAACATCCATCACAACTGTCCTAAGTTATCTCTTGCGCACTAACTAACATCACTTTCATTGTTGCATTCAATGAAAATTTAACTCAAGATATCGCAGAACTAAAAATTCTACCTACCTCATTTCCAAATATTTCACCCTGTTCGTACAAGAGAAAAAAAGAAAAAAATCTCAACACAAAAAAATTCCATGCAAGAGAAAAGAAGAAAAATTCTCAACACAAAAAAGTTCCATGCCACCTCATATGTGCAAGATATATTTTATGCACACCGAGTCCCAAAATTAACATAGAGAGTATGACGAAGCAAAATACTTATTCATATTGAATCGTATGGGCTAGAACGTGCAGGTTTTGTATCACGCACCGTACCCTGTATGTGAGACTCACATGAGACATTGTGAGTTCTCATCTACAAAGAAAACAACAAAAAAATGTCTCTGAAAAAAGAGAGCAGGTAGGTTTCTGTATTCTGTGCTACTTTCTACTACAAATCAAAGACACAGTAAACAGCATATATTTTTTTTGTTGTTTTCTTTGTAGATGAGAACTCACAATGTCTCATGTGAGTCTCACATACAGGGTACGGTGCGTGATACAAAACCTGCACGTTCTAGCCCATACATACTCTCTATGTTAATTTTGGGACTCGGTGTGCATAAAATATATCTTGCACATATGAGGTAGCATGGAACTTTTTTGTGTCGAGATTTTTTACCTTGTATGAACAGGGTGATATATTTGGAAATTAGGTAGGTAGGTGTCTTTGCTACAAATGGTGAATGGATGTTCAAGTTTTCTTTTTTGCACACTGAGTATCGAAACTAACATGGGAGATATTTAAAAAAAAAAACTTATTTATACGGAATCATATGGATCAGAGCGTGCAGGTTTTCTTATTGCACTTGCACACTGTGTAAGAGTTAAGTGCCTGATTACAGGAGATGAAATTTTTAATAGAATGGAAAAGGAGCATAGAGCTTAAAAATTAAAGAGGGATGATTCTATTTGGAGTCGAATTGTTCTTGCGCAGGCAGTTTGTTTTTTTTTTGTTTGAAAGTTAATGACTGTTGTAACGGCTACTTTTAATGTATATCTAGTCTGGTGCAGAATGCAGATTGTTTAAATTGTTTTTTCGCTTTGTTGGTTAATTAATATTAAATAAATAGCTACCAGTTTTTAATAGAAGTGACGTATTTTGTGACAAGACCGTAATGTGACTGACTCAGTTGATTTTAGACAAGCTTGAATTACATGGAATTTTAATAAGTAACTGTTGAAGCCAAAGTTATGATAATGGTTCGAATATGAAAGGAAAAGAAGCGGGTGTTCAGAATCGAATTCGAACCCTGGAACCAAGAGCATTTTTCGTTCCATGTTGCCCGCATTCCTTAAATTTAGTGGTTAATGATGCTGCTCGCTGCTCATTTTATGCAGTTAAATTTTTCGATACAATTCAATGTTTGTATAACTTTTTTTCAAGTTCCACAACGAGGTGGGATATTTATAAGAAAAAAATTCCAAGTCATACTTTGAAACCCCCTTCTAAGACTAGATGAGAGAGTAGGTTAGATGCATTGAGGCCTTTAAAAACAAATTAAGAAGAAATATATGAAGCCCTTTTAGAATTAAGAAATCTAGAGGCAAAAAACATTGCAGAATCGTTAGGAAATAAAATTTTTGATTTTACATTTATTTGCTGCCTGCTAATTTGGTTGGATATTTTAGAAAATATAAATTAAACTAGTAAATATTTGAAAAGTCCGTCCGTTAATCTATCAACTGGCATAACAGTTTAAAATACAAAAAAACAGTTTGATTTTAATGCGTTCCGATGAAAAATTTAATGAGTAGGTATGTTCAATTAACCGAGCGTATTGCTAGTGCCCTAGAAATACCAAATATGTTTCCTGTAGCTTCATCATTGTGATCTCAACGGAGAAAAATACTTTATGCTGATGAATGTCCTAAAACTATCTATTAGACCCGAAACAAAGATTTAAAGTTGATTTTTTTTTAAATACTTGAAAGGTTTGATACGTATACATAGTATCAATTTTTCATTTTTAAGTAACATAAGCGAATGTTTAAAAAATAAAAATGTACGTGCTTCATGCCTTAATTTGCAGAATGTTTTAACATAAAATAGTTTTAAAGATTTAGATGGAGAAGAATTGTTTCAAGAGCTAACCGTAGGTAATATCCCAGCTTGTTACACCACAAAGCTCAAGTTTAGATGTGTTAAATTTTATTTTTAGTTCAAACCTTGAAGATTTTGCTCCGAATTTAGTAATTGCTCTCCACATCCTTAATACAATCCCGGTCACGGTAGCTTCAGGACAACGTAGTTTTTCTAAACTTAAAATTATTAAAAATTATCTTAGGACAACCATGACTCAAGAGAGATTGGTAGGTTTATCTATAATGTCCATTGAAAAGAAATTATTAAATTCTTTAGACTTTGATGATCTCATTTCTGAATTTGCAAAATGTAAGGGAAAAGTAAGTTTCCAAGTTTAAAAGTTTCCCCTCTGCTCATTTCTTCGCTGCGTTTTAGTTTATTGGTTTAGGCCTCCTGGGGATACCTCAATAAAAAATACTCATTGAAAGTCTACCTCCTGGGTAATCTGGGAAAGGCTTATGCTTGTGTATCAGTTTATGTGTACAAAAAATATAAAAAAAGGGGCGCTTTCTACAAATCTTGCACAGGGCGCAAGTTTGGCTGGGGCCGGCCCTGCCCGTAGCATATGAGAAGTCAGTGTATATAAAATCAACTTGACTTTTTTTCTCAATAGCATTGATACAATTGTTTGTAAATAAAGCGAGGTTTGCTGCTGAATATTTGCCATGGACAAAGCCATATTGGTGTATTGAGATGTGTGTTTTGACTGCGTCATAAATTTCAACTTTAACTAATTATTTGAAAGAATCTTCTCTTTAAATTCAAATACTGCCAAAAGCATTTAAACTTTGTTTTGATATTTGATTCCAATGAAATAAACATGCTGCCTGCAACAATTTAAAAAAAAAATCATATTCACGACGTTATCGTTTCTTAAGCTTGTATCGTCCATACCCCTTTTTGCATTTTATTCATTGCTTTTTTTAATGTTGATAAACTTTTCATAAACCAATTATATTTAGTAATAATTGTTTCAATTCTACAATTTAGTTTTCAATTTCTTTCAGTTTTTAAATACTTAAATTTGAATTTTCTTACAACTAAATATATTTTACCTTGAAGCCCAAAAAGTACACACATGTTGAATTTATATATAGTGCATACCAATTTAAAAATTTAAAGCCTTTCCACTTTTAGAATTTCTAACGACCAATCTATGCCACAAAACACCTGCGCTATATTGAGCTTCATAGCACAGAACATTCACTGCATTGTTTCATATTTCGCAATATCTCATAACCTAACCCTACTGGAATATTGTTTTCGGTAGGGTATAAAAGAAAATATAGTGTCTATTGTTTTAAAGGGCTACCTCAATTTACCTCCTTCAGGAATACCAGCAACACTGTGGTTTCTTCATTGAAAAAGATGTTCATAAGCATAACAAGTTCGAGTTAAGAGGACACTTTAGGTTCTTCATTAGAAACTCTTCCATGTTCATTTTTACTATTTATGCAATAAATTGTTTGATTAAAATAAAAGATATCTCAACACCGTTTAAACTTAAATCTATCTAAAAAGAGGAATGCCATAAAATTTTTGTCTACAGAGTTACAAAAAATTGACCATTATGGATATTTGAATGGTATTAAAACCTATAAATGTCAAAAATGAAATTTTACTGATGTATCACTTAAATTTTGTTTTATTTTAACTAATTAATACGTAATATTTTTTCCCTTCTATTCAAGTTGTTCTTAATTTCATATTTTTGTTTATACATATTATTGAAACTCAATTAAATCATCTCTCTCGAAATAAATCTGTTTTCCAAAATACAAATTCGTTTGGTTTGTTAAACTTATTTAGCTCATATGATTATGGGATTATGTCTAACAAAGCCATAAGTCCTTGCCAACCAAATATCCATAATTAATCCTTTAAAACAACTGCAAAATAAATATATATGTGAGTTAAAATATCACAATTCAAAAAATTATTCCTTTTGTTATATTTTGTGTTCCATGCGGTGGTCGGTATGTTAAATTTATGAAAACCTATTTGTATGAAGTATTTAGTTTAAGCTTCTGCTTTTATTCCCCCTTTTGATAACACTCATTATTATGTTAATAAAAGGTACCTACTATATACATTGTTAGTACATGTTAGGTACATATTTGTCCTGCATTTAGTCTAAAAATAATCTCGAGGATTAAAATATCATAAAGTTGTCTGAAAAAGCGAAATAAAAGTTTTTAATTTATTCGTTGCTCTATAGAGTACTTTTAATTATTATGACAGAATTCATTTTGAAATGATAATCATTTTAGTTTTAACTTAATAAACAGATTTTTCCAAAGGAACATACAACATTTAGTATGTGTTCCTCAACTATGTAAATATATGATCAAATAAATGCTTTTCCAATAAGAAGTTTCATTTTGATATAACAAATCGAGAACTTTTTTTTTTTTTAAATCACCTTCCTTTTCAAGAAATTTTAAATCACCAGCTTGCACATTGTAGTTCCTGTGGCATGATTGTTAGTGTGATGGACTGTCATGCAAGAGGTCTTGGGTTCAAACCCTGTCTGTGCCATCTAAAGTTTTTTTTCAAGGGTACTGCCTCTTGCGATGAATTGACAAATCCTCCAAGAGTAATCCTTGTCATGAAAAGTGCTTTCTCAAAATAGCCGTTCGTATTCGGCTTATAACTGTAGGTCCCCTCCATCCCTGACAACAGTGCTCGCACACGGGATTGGTTGAGAGTTGTAAGTCACTAGGCCTTAGTTCTCAACGGACTGTTGCGCAACCTAATTTATTTTATATATTTTGAGCTAGCACATTTGGGATTGTATGTCCTCAATGATGAATGCCTTTTTAAAGGTCTTGATCCGTTTGTGGAATATTGGCATAGACCTTATCTTTCAAGAGCTTCCAAGGAAAAACTACATATATTAAAGTGTGTATTACTGCATTTCTTACAATAGCGTTGTATGTACCTATCAAAAGCCACAAAATTATAGCGTCAAAAGTGACAGCTGCCCCGATAGTGGCATATTTAATATTAAACAATATATTGGAAAATGTATATAGAGTTAACATTCCCATTAATTTTGTTGTAGTACATTCTGTCATTCTAATTTTTCAAGACTTTGTTGATGGTTTCGGGCTTTAGCTCATGGATTGATTGGATGATATTGGCCTTAGAAGCTTGAATCAATTCCAGATTGTTGGAATAAAATCATCCCTTATGTGGTCAATAAGAGTTAAACCGCAGCTCCAAGTCGACCAATTCACATAACCTAGAGCTAGACTGATAACAGACCTGTGAAATTGGTGTGGAAATAGTCAATTGTAGCTCTGTGGTATAACGGCCAATCCTGCACAAACCAGAGGCATCAAAATCCATGTCTTTAATTTCTTTTTTTTTTAAAGTAGGTTATAATGGCTTTGTAACAAATAACCTTGCTGCAAACCTTGTTCCTGTCCTCAGCTTAATTTTTGAAGAAAAATAGCCTTATGATGATTACTTTATCAAATAAATATTTAAATAAAAGAAAATCTTAATAAAACTTAAAAGTGACCGTAACAGTTGTGCCAGAGATAAGTGAAAGTAAGAGTGCCTTTGCTTTAACCAAGACTTCCCCCAACAAGTGGTAAGGGGTCTCGCTTCTAGTAAAGAAATTAAGCCGGTTAAATGTCGCTGATAAGCCGGTTAGAATTCGTTGATAAGCCGATCAAAATCCGTTGATAAGCCGTTTAAAATCCGTTGATAACCCGGTCAAAAGGCATTTATATGTAACTCGGTTAACCCAGCTAAAAGCTGTTGATAATCCGGTTAAAAAAGTTGATAAGCTGTTTAAAAATCGTTGATAAACTGGTTAAAAGCCGTTGATAAGCTGTTTAAAAATCGTTGATAAACTGGTTAAAAGCCGTTGATAAGCTGTTTAAAAATCGTTGATAAACTGGTTAAAAGCCGTTGATAAGCTGTTAAAAAATCGTTGATAAACTGGTTAAAAGCCCTCATCATCATCACCACCCAAAAAACACTAGTCGAAACGCCTGAGATATAAGGGAAGAGCAAGAAATTGAAGGCGAATTAACAAGAAAGCAAGCAACCTGAATGAAATAGCCCAATTGAACAAATACTATAGCAGAACACTGATACCGTACCAAGGAAATTAATTTACAATTTATATTATTTAAAGTTGTGAATCAAGTGAAATAAGAGTAATAATAAAGAAAATACTTTTATACTTAAGTTTTTGTGTACAACATTTGAGCCCAAGGTACATCACAAATTGGCACAATCCATACCAAACTTTCTCTTCTGATATTCGCTTCATGGGGATAACTTGGTGTTTTTTTGAGCCACAGATGAGTTTTGTCGAAATGATTTTTTTTGCCTTGTCAGAAAAATGATTTTTGGCTGGAAATTGTTGGCTTGTTCAAACTACTAACACTTCGGACACGAAGCGATAAAGTAGCGGATATTCAAGCGCTTTCAATTTCTAAGTCAATTGGACTTTGTAAGCGAATAATCCAAGCTTTCGTTGCCTTTCTCCTAACTCATGGCTAGTGCTTGATATGTTGAGCTGTCGAGATTAACGGCGAGTTGATGTTCGTGAATTAAGTTTGACACAAATTTTCATACAACAAGAGTGGTGGCTTCATTTTGGCCAAAAATTCTTTTCAAAAAAACGCACTGCTTGGAGAATCACTAGGACGTCACATTTCTTTCTGTTTACTTACTTTCAAGATTTCAAGCGAGATAGCTGTCAATTTCAATATTTCTTGCGTCTTCAAATCACTAGCTTGGCCAACTTTTAAAAACCATACGACACTTTGGCATGAATTAATGACAGAAAAGCCAAGTTCGCTGAACAATTTAGATTTAGATGATTTTGATTGTTAATTAGCATAACTCTTAAAAATTGTGTTCTAAGAGAGTTAAATAGTTTATGATTTACTTCGTGTATTCATCTACATATGTAGTAACCGTGGCATGATAGTTGTGCGTTGGACTGTCATGCCAGATGTATTAGGTTCAATCCCTGCCTGTGTCATCTAAAGTTCTTTTCATCTGTACTGCCTCTTGCAAGGAATTGACTAATTCTCCAAGAGTAATTCTTGTCATGAAAAGTGCTTTCTCAAAATTAGACCTTCGGTTTCGGCTTAAACCTGTAGGTCCCCTCCATTCCTGAAAACAGTACTCGCACACAGGAATGGTTGAGAGTTGTAAGTCGCTAGACTCAAGTTCTCAACGGACTGTTGCGCCACCTAATTTATTTATTATTCATCTATATATAGTAAAAACTTACTTCGCTTGCTAAAAAGTGAAATGATCATCCACTTGTGGTGAAATTCATAATTTCTACTTTGAAAATATTTAGTTTCATCGTTTCTAGACATTGGTCAACAATGCAATGAAACAAATAAACAAGTACAAACCCTTCCTTAAGAAATTTAAAATCAAATTTCTATTTTCTAATTCCTTCATATAACATCGACTTTCATAACGTAAATGTCTTACATTTTCTCATGGATCCAAGTATATACCCTATGTGCCATACCTTTTTGACTTGTTAGAGGTTCGAGACGATAACTGTCTAACTGCAACCTTCTTGACAAGAATACGTGACAGGAATTAGAACAATGATTTTCAACTCAATCTCTTAACTCCACACACACACACAATCTAAACGGTATTTTGACATTTACACGTCCTGCTTACAATCTTAATCTTGCATTCAACAGACATTGTGAGATTTCAGTTAAAAGGAGGAGAATATGTAGTTAATTGTTTTGTGACTTTTAAAACGAAACCTGTTGATGATGGAAAAACATGCAGAATGTTACAAGAATTCCTGTGGGAAATTTTAGTCTTACTCTTTTTGTTTTTTTTTGTTTTTCAAGTCAACTTTTGACTTTTAAAAAGTTTTTATCTTAATCAAGCTATGAAAGGTTTTCTTCATTTTGTTTTGGCAAATAAAAATGTTTAAGAAAGAACGTTACAAGAGAACACACGTTTTTGATTGTAACGGGTGTTTTTCTTAGACGTGTGGTTTTAAACCTGGCAATACCTTTTTTAAAAGTTCTTTTGACAGCTGTCACTTGATTTATGCTCGGTTTAGTTTTCCATTTTATAGTAAATAGATTTACCCCTGAACAATGTTTGCAAACCTTGAAAATTTATCACTCAAATAATGGGTCGGTTGGCGCGACGTCAATAAAACAATTCATTTATTGAAGGACATTTTATGTGAGCGCATTATCTATTGTCGTGGGCTTGTGGAGAAGCCTCCAAGATCGTGAGATTTAACACCGCTGGACTATTTTTTTTAATTATGTAATTATGGGTTGCCTACGTAGATGAGATGGAGACTATTGACGCCTTGGAGTAGAATATTTGGAGTTTTATTTCGGAAATATGGCCTCAAAGTGGCTCCATGCATAAAAAAGTGGTCGGAAATGGGACCTCTCGACTTGAATTTATGCGTGACAGCCGCGGTAACCGATGTTCAAATGGTATACATGTGTATTCAAGAGGAAACAAGCGTCCACAGGTTTTTCTCAAAACCCACCTCTTCCTATCAACTCCTACTATCACCTCTCAGTGGTGAACATCGGGTGGCTAGTACCTCAACTAGAGATTGGGTTCCAACCCCAGTAGTTTTTGGGGGTAGCAAACGAGAGAGAGGGGAGAGGTGTTTTCATCAAGAACGCAGCGGAGGAATTCCCAAGATGGAATCAACGGTAACGTCTACAGTTCCAGTTAGGTTGAACTATTTAGTGAACACCTTATAGGGCTACAACGACGACGTACTCGGAGCCCAAGCCTGTAAGGAGCGGTTATGCTGGCTTTCGCCTTGGAGTTGAAGGTCGTGCGTCAGGGTGACTTCCTGACCACATAAAGAAAATTCAGTTGCGAAGCCCCAACAAGCATCGGATATGGATGGATTTACTGTTGATAACCCACGAAAACGAATTACGGACGCACACCCCCACAGAAGAGAAGGATGACAACACCATGGATATGTTCTTCGAGCTCTTAGACAAAACATATGAGCAGTGTAATAGCTACGATATTACAATTTTCCTAGGCGATTTGTCTACAGCGCAGTAGAGGAATACCGCGGAACAGTTGGCTTACACAAGTGGAAAGTGACCTCACCCAACTTGGAGCTCGAAACTGAAAACATCTAGCTAGGGACCAAGCTAGATAGAGAAGTTTGTTGGGTGAGGCCCTAGTTCACACAGGACTTTACCGCCACCTTCAGTAAGTAAATAAGCCGCGGTAACCATTTGCCAAAAACAATTTGAAAACGTATTGGCAAACCCTTATCTTTAAAATAAAGCTAAATAAGTAAGAATAAAAAGGGTAAACCGATGCAACTTAGTCTTAAAGTTTTGATGATCAAAAAGGGAGAGAAAAACAGAAATTGGCAAATCTTTCCATATTCTTGTTGTGTGGCTGAAAAACGATTCTCTATACTTGACAGTATGTCCAAAATTGAGGAATTTCAGGACATGCGAAAATCACATAAGAACTTTTTGAATAGGGAATGCAACTCTCTAATCTTTTACAAAATTGCTTACATAGTTATAACGTCTAACATTTTATATCCCTTTTTTAGATTCTTTGAAATATTTAATGAAAATACAAATACGTAGAAATAGTTTTATTTAGGGAAATAAGATGTGATTTCCGAAGAAAAATTGTCTGTTTAGTTTTAACCTTTCCGAGAAATATCCGATTTAATTACTTCATTTCCTAACTACAACATTTCTAGTTTCAATCAATCAAGCAAAAAAGAACATACCTAATGGAAATATTGTAAAGCAGTCTAATTATGAACCTTATTAAACTTTGATTTGAATTTTTATAGCATATAAAAACACTTTTTAACATTGAAAATCAATTACTCTACTACCTCCATCCACGTTGCTTCTTCTGTATTATTTTGTTAATATTGACTTTAAGAAAAAGCTATTTCACACTTTTCATTTCAATTTATTTCAATTTAAGACCAGCAAAGAAAGTCTTTACAGAAGTCATCATGTCATAAGGTAAAAATCAATAAAGAACGTTTGTGAAACAGGATAACAAAAGAAAAATACGCCACATCAATATCAGTCTTCAGTTCCAGAAGTTTAAACAAACTTATAACAACGGTATATTGAAGGATTCAATTAGATGAATATTCAAAATACTGTTCAATATGCAAATTTTGATATTTTGCCAATTTGCCTAGCCAATATTTAAGTTATGACAACAACTAAAAACTACACACTCCAGTATCCAGATGGAGGACTAAAATGCAAAATGATTGGAAGCTCAAGAGGTATATAAAGAAGAAAACAAATTCCCTTTTTGGGCTAATGGCCAACACGGAAACATAATATAACTTCAGTTTTCTATAGAAAACTCCTTGAGTACACGAGGGCAAGGATATACGATACAACAAGGTGGAGCACGTTCGTCGTCTTCGGCGCAGTACAGTACTCTCTGCCAGATAAATCTATTGTACAATCAATTACAATATAAAATCAAACAACAAAAAATACAGTTGCTATTTGGAATTTAAAAGAAAATTGAATGTGCAACATGGTACAATGGTTTGAGTTATGCACTTGGCAATCGAAATGAAAGATCAGGTAATTAACCTAAATTTTCCTTTTCTTTAAAAAAGACAAAATAGCTTAAAAGTTTTCTCTGAGATGTGACTATGCAATTTTAATAGATTTTATTAAACATACTCATAAAAGGGTGTTTTTTTAATATCTTCTACCCATTTAGAAAATAATCAATTACCATAATGTTAATTTCGAAAAAAAAAACTCGTAACGGACTTACCCGATTTTTTTAACTTTGCAAGAAATTCGATTTGTAGAATTGAAAATGTTGACATTTCTCGACGTTTCAAGGTCCCTAGAATCTAAATAAAAGGTTCATAGAGATATGTTTGTGTGTGCATGAGTACAGTTCATACGTTATAACGTTCAGGATACCTTTTTACGACGACTACACACTACCAACCACTAGGATGAGGCTACACAAATTGGAATACATTTTCGTTTCTTATAGCTGCTGGAAGTGTTGTACAAGGAAACTTTTACTACATGTGCAGTGTATAGGTACGTATTGCGCCATTGAAAATTCATAAAATTCAAGGAAAATTAGAAACGAATGTTGGAATTTCAGAATATCAAATAATAAACTACTTAAATAGCGTATAAAGAAATGCTCCACTAGGATGGGGCTCTGGAAAGACTTTAACAGCTACAGAAAGAGCAAAAAGAGCCTGGGATGCGACCCACACTGATAACTTCCCATCCCGTCTGTCGATTTGTCTTGCTTAAAAGTTTGTAGGTTTTCGTGTTGGGTTAAGAAAGTTGTCAGTTGAATTATTCTTAAAAATTTTAAAATTACCAACAATATTTTTCATATAAAAAAATAGTTTAGTTTGAAAATCTAGTTTTATTAAATAGATTTTTAGTCAAAAACTAATTTTTCCAATTTAAATTGCATTTCTTAAATTTTTACAAATTGGATGAATGAAATTAATTTGAGAGATATCAAGAACCGATCATCAATTTTTACCAAATTTGCGTAGGTACTATTTCTTGTAGATTTCATTTTTTATGAAAAAAGCGGACTGTTGGATTTTTATAAAAAAAAAACTACTGCATATCGAAAACAATATTTTCTATGAAATAAAAAAATTTTGATGACAATATTTTTAATTTTTGAAAAGCTTCTTGATTCGAAAGTAAATTTTTAACAAATGTTTGTATTGTTTTTTTTAGGTTTTTATTTTAAGTAAAATAACTGTCAATTAGATTTTTCTCAAAATTTAATTGAATGTTGACAACAATATTTTTTAAAAGACAAAAGTAGTTTAAAGCCAATATCTCAAAGTTTTGAAAAGATATTTGAGTCCCAAATCAATTTTTACCAACTTTTGTTAAATTTTCTTTTAAGTTTTTATTTTTTGTAAAAAAACTGTCAATTCGATTTTTCTCAAAATTTTACTGAATGTTGACAACAACATTTTTTAAAAGATAAAAGTAGTTTAAAGCCAATATCTCAAATTTTTGAAAAGATATTTGAGTCGAAAATTAATTTTTACCAACTTTTGTTAAATTTTCTTTTAAGTTTTTATTTTTTGTAAAAAAAACTGTCAATTCGATTTTTCTCAAAATTTTACTGAATGTTGGCAACAACATTTTTTAAAAGATAAAAGTAGTTTAAAGCCAATATCCCAAATTTTTGAAAAGATATTTGAGTCGAAATTCAATTTTTACCAACTTTTGTTAAATTTTGTTTAAGTTTTTAGATTTTTGTAAAAAAACTGTCAATTTGATCTTTCTCAAAAATTTTACTGAATATTGACAACAATATTTTTTAAAAGACAAAATTTGTTTGAAGCCATAATCTCAAATTTTTGATAAGATATTTGAGTCGAAATTCAATTCTTACCAACTTTGAGTAATGTTTTTTTTTAGGTTTTTATTTTTTATAAACAAAATTGTCAATTTTATTTTTCTCAAAATTTTACCAGATGTTAAAAACGTTATTTTGCGTTGCAAAAATTGTTTTGGAGATGAAATCATTTTTTATTCGTAAAATTTTTGAGGTGACAAATTCTTTTTTTCAGTTTTTTTGATTTATAAAAAAACCGTTAATTGGATTTTTTCCAAAAATATATTTATTTGGTATCACTTTATAACACATAAATTTAAAAATTTAATTCAAGTCTTTAGCGTTATTGGTTCGTGAGATATTTAGGGTTAACCCAAATGTTCACCTTTTTTTAAACTGCTTTGGTAAAAAAAACACCCACGCAATTTTCTTGAGAGCCCTTTCTGCATCTTTCTGCATTATCATCTGTAAAAATTCTTTCTAAAAATCTTTTATTTCAACTCTAGGGGCCTTGAAACGTCGAGAAATATCAAAATTTTCAATTTCGACAAATCGGACCGATTACAATAACTTCTTATGGGGAGTTAATAATCAGCCTCTCACGTTTCGTAACAGACTCAAACTGGTTTCATTAAGCTTAGAAGAAAGCCTCAAGATTCATAAGGTAGCACAATGGGCCATTAAACTGGCCTAAGTGTGTCCTACTCCATCACGGACAGCCACTTTAACCTAACTCGTTGTTTTTAAGCAATCCATTATCGTTAATGGTACTTGAAATTAAAGTTGAATTTGACAGCTGTCAAATCAGAACATTACCAACTTGGAACCACGAAATGAATAAACCTTTATAAGCTATAGTAATGGTATATCTGATAAGTCTGCTTTAAACACAAGAAATTGGAAATTGTATGCATTTTTCAATAGTTTTAGGATACAGCGAATGTTTTTTGTTTTTCTTTTTATTTGTGTTCTAAATATTTTAAAAAGTTATCTGGAAACCATTTATCTAAGGATCCTTAGGATTATTATAATTGTAGACAATCAGCACCGGATATTGTGTATGCAGCTTACATTCATTTGAACATGAATACTAAATTAACTTTTGACCTATTGCATATAATTTTGAAATTCATTATTCTACCGTTGAATATTACTAACCATACAGCGGAATAATTTAAATAATTGAACTACTGTTGCAAACTTTGAATAACCGACTAGATTTAGTATACAAACTTACCTTAAAGAAAATTAGTATGCATCATGTATAATTTTAACAATGCAAATGCATAATGTCCAAATTATTGATGTTGCTATATCAACAAGAACACGTGAGGGATTTATTTGCAAGGATTGATTATGCATAATACTAAAAGCGCATTATGTAATAGTTAAAGTCTTCAGCCTCATATATATTGGGTAATAAGTATTGTTGCAAATATAATTATAGTTATTTTGAATTCTAGGTGTTGAAATTTCGAAAGGTTTCAATATTGTGAAGCTATTGTAACCTAAAACATTTTATTTTAAGTATCAGAAAGCTTTTTCATATTGAAATCTGTTCCCAAATTTTTTAATATCTCTTCCAGAAATACTCATCAGTTTACCCTTAAACTCAATTTTGAACACACTGTCAAGTTTAGATATCATTTTTTCAGACGTACATCAAGAATGATGAATGTTTAACTCAATTGCATATCGCTATCTTCTCTTAAATCCTTCTTTATTTTTCTATAGCTCGAAGAGTGTTAAAACTTTAAACATAATAACCTTTAAATATGCATGAAATGTCAACAAATAATTACTTTGAATTCATTTTCAGAAATCCCAAAATATCAATTTAAAATATTTGTTTTGAAGAAATGAAATAATTTCGAGATTCAAAAGAAAATCATCTTTTGGTTGCATTTTGTGACTTCACGTTGTAGTTGAGTCTTCAAATTCTATATTCACAATTTTGTATAGGCATTTAAACCATTGTAATCAACAATTTAACTGGAATCAATGGAGGAATTTCAATCATTTGATTTCATACTTTCCTTGCATTTGTTTGTATTATTTGCAAATATTTAAAATCTTTGCATTGCAAACAAATATAATACAGAGACTTCAAATAACTGCGAAGACTTTAAATATCTTCAACTATCTGATACCAAGAAATGATTTCGTATAGTCTAAGAATAATAAAATTTTTGTGGAAGTTGCTTTAGAATGATAAAAAAAATAGTATTGCAATCTTTTAAATTTCAAACAAATATTAATTTCGAAATTCGAAGTTTGCAGTTTGCAGTTTGCAGTTCTATAGGTCAGTTTAAAGATAAAATATAAGTCAATGCCGAAAAGTATCTGAGTATATAATTTACTGTGTTTATTTTTGACTAGAAATTTAAATTATGTACTGATCGATGAAAATTACTCAAATGATTTTTGTTCAAACAAAAAAATGTTAACTGCACAACAACTTTTTACTAAAAATTGATATTCCTTTTTTTTCTGAACAAAAGTAAATCGAATTGGTCCACTGATTTCTGCTTTAATTTTTGTCGAAATATAGGAGCTGATTTTGGAAAAAGTAGGAGCTCGAAAGAAAAGTTCATAGATTTCAAGATTATAAGACAGTTTTAAACCGTCCAAACAACAAACTTAAACAAAGAATCAGTAAGTTTAAAAATAATTCACTACCATAAGTTAATATTTGAAAAGTCTGACGACAGATTCTTCTACCGAATGGTCTTTAGAAAACCCGCCAATAAAATCCCAAGGTGGCAAATGGATCAAAACCCGAAGCAAAAAGCTGGCCTTTTGCTGCAGCAAATACGGTTACAAATCCCTTATAGTTTGATGATAGGAACGACGAATTTGAAATTCCTTTTTAACGCTCAAAAAAGTAGGAAGAATGCATCAACATAAATTATTACTGCTCAGGTTTTGAAAAAAATCATTAGCATTCAAAAAACTCCATTTTATAATAAACGCTTGATTTATATAAGACTAGCGGCCCGTCCCGGCTTCGTACGGGTAGACATAAATAAGTACAGATATTTAAGTTATAAGCATGCTAATTAAAACGACCATGAATCACTAAATTAAAAAACATTTTTTTGTCCTATCATTAATACTCTTCGCAGCGTATGCGACGAAAGACATTTTGTGACTAATTTTTACACCTTCGGTTGGTTTTAATAGGAATTTTTAAAGATTTCTATAGTAATCTAGTTCTAAATATAGCCTATGTGATAATGTAGCTTTCTAATAAAAAAAGAATTATTAAAATCGGTCCAGTACTTTTTGAGTTTATTCGTTACATACAAAAATACAAATCTGTGGACGATGACTTGGTTTAAAAGATTTTTATTCATTTAAACAAGACTGTTTCGTCTCACAGATATTTTATTTATAATAATTTGTTTAATGATTTTCTTATTCTTATATTTTATTTATAATAATTTGTTTAATGATTTTCTTATTCTCTATTTTTTACTCTGACATATATACTATTATATAAAAGCGAAACCATTTTAAAGTTTGTAACGCACGATCTCAGAAAGTAGTCAACCGATTTATTTGAAATATATTTTATTATTTTCTATATTGTTATGAGAGTGTTTATGGCTTTAATTTTTTTTCATTAATTATTTGTCAAACTTAAATATTATTAATTTTACATTTTGTGTCCATTTTTTTTCATTAGTTGACTTATACAACCACTCCTATCTTAAAACCTATACAATAATCGACAAAGATTAGCATTGCTTTATAAATTCAATATTGTTGCTCAAATTTTAAGCCCAAAATCACTTCTAAGTTAAACATACAACCTGAGAAAGAAATAAAAACAAATTATAAAATTATAAACTTTTTGAATTTATTTTATCCATGAAATTAGATTCCATCACAATCGCGAGGTCGCTGCTTTGTTTCATTTCATTATCATTCCAACATTTTTAATTTTATTTTCTTCCCATGCTCTTTCTCTCTTAATATGTGTTCCATTTAATAGTTACGTTTTTTCTCTTACCTACCTACCTACATATTCAATTTTTCTGTATTGTAAAGTTCATCAACTAACCTACACACACACATTATTTTTTTGTTTCTCTAATTCTATCGTCACATCGCTGAGCAGTGTGGCTGTGGGCTCTTTTTTTTAAGTTACTATGGACATTTAATTAACTACAGTGCATGCCGTGCACATGAAAAGAAAAATTAGATCTTTTTTATTTTTCTGGTTCGAGGAAGTGAATAGATTATAATTCTTCCAATTTAAAAATAAAAAAAGTTCTATTAAAATAGCTTGAATTACCAATTTTGTATCACTTGCTCGAACAATAAAACTGAAATTAAGTTAAAATTTTCTTTACAAATAACTCGAAGGAGGTACTTACAATGACGTTGATAAAAAGAGCACACAAATGTGGGTAGTTTAAGTCAGTTGCACTGCACTGAACATGAGCAGATGAATAAAAAAATGTGTCTATGGATATTTACGCACGCATACCTATAGATGTATGAGAACATTAAAAACACAAATTTGTTTTTTTTACCGCAAACTATATTTTTCGGTTGCAAAAAAACGTTTCTAGGTATAAATAAAAGAAAGAAAAGAAGAAAATAGACACAAATTTCGTTCTGTTTTCAACTAAAAAATTGAAATGGTTTTGTTTGTTTTCACGTGCGGCTTGGCCTTTACTACGTAATATTTTACTTAAGTTTTTTTTTTCTAAAGTGTTAATTTCGGTAAGGAAGTGCTTTTTGATTTTTTTATTAAATACGAGTACATAACAAGCTTAAATTCGTTGTTTTTCTTGTATCGCATAGACATATAAAATGGGTAAAAGAAAGGCTAACATCGGAAGAAAATCCATAAGCACAAAAAGAATGTGTTGGTTACAATTTGCGAAGCAACGCGAGCACGGGTCGGCTAGTTGATTTAATAAAAATAATAAGCAGCAAGTGAAAATTAAACAAGTAGGTAGTTAAAAAATGTATGAATGTGAGATATATGTATGTATACAACTTAGGATGGTATAAATACATATTTACAAATCTTTTCTCTTTATAATATTAGTGTAGATTTGAATTACATCCCAGCAAAATTGCAAGTCATTGTTATATATACACCACCAGAAGTAAGTATTATACCAATCATGGTAAAAGTTTTTCGAAAAACTGCTATAAAAAAGACAAAACAAAATAAGAGATGAAAGAAGACTAATTCTGAACCATCAGTTTGAACTAAGAATTAAACATCCCACAGACCAAGAACACCGAACTACAAATGTGGTGGATAAGGCACTTGGTAATGCCTTTGATAAGTTTTGGCACTTGGACTTAGTACAGGCAGTACTAAGAAATACTGAAGTCTCATGTTACGTAGCGACTCTTTGGAGTACGATACGACCAAAATTACTCGGAACTAAAAATAATTGAAGCCGGTATATGGTAATGAATTGTTCTAAGGCCAACCTTGTATCTTGAATAAACAAGTGGTGTACCGCAAGGAAGTGTCCTAGGACCAAACTTTTATTTTTTATATACAAGGAATATTCCATTGAATATTAACGCTATCATGGCCACCTTTGCTGATGATACTGAAATATTGGTGCTGATGATGTTTCAATTTCTATACAGTACAGAAGTATCTTAATATTTGATATTTATTTATTTAGAAAGCAGCTGTACATCAAGTAAAACTTATAAATTCATTAATTATAAACAAGAATATGAAATTTATATACATAGCTGTGAAAAATTAAAGCAGATTAAAATAATAATTAAAAAAATAAATTGAAATAAAATTGTCGCAAAAAGAAATAAAAATGAGTATATATTAAAAGTGTATTTCAGTTCAAGTTCAAGAAATATTAAAAACAAATATATTGGGACTTTCTGTTTTCGATTTTGAACCTCATATGACTGGGAAAATTATTCCACCGTCTGACAGCATACACAAACAAAATTGCTTGTGCCACGCTAAACACGTATGGGTGGACCGGCGCAATAAGATAAAACGACTTAAGAAACAAGAATGAGGTCTATTAGATAGATAACTTGGAGTCTTCTTAACAATTAAATTAAAAAATAAGATACAACACCGATACTTGAAGAAAGCTTCCAGGTAACAGTTAAAAAGTTGACGAGCCCGAGACAAGACATGATCAAATCTACGCAGGTTTAAAACAAATCGAGCAGTGGCATTAAATGCTACCTCTAACTTCTGAGCCGAATAATAGTCAAGGTCTCCAAACAGCTCGCATCTATACTTAATTATAGAGAGAACGAGTAACTTAACGAACTCTTACTTAGTACATATGAGTGGGTAGAATTGATCTAATAACAGATAGACGTCTGAGCAACATAATAAATTATGAAATTATTTAATAGAACGATAGGGAAGTTTTCAGGTTTGAGTTTTGCATTGGATATTGGAAGAGCTTTAGTTTTTTTCAAAATTTAGTTTAAGCCCGTTGTGGGTCGACCAATCATATATAGACTGTAGATCAATGTTCATTTTAGCTTTTTGCATCCTTAATCATGCTCTCAGGGAAGTTAATATATAACTGAACATCATCAGCGTGGATATGGTATTGAGAGAAGGACAAAACGGAAAACAGATCATTAACGAACAACGAAAACAGTTAAGGTCCAATAATTGACCCTTGAGGAACACCAGTATGAACAGAAATGAACGAAGACAGTTTACCATTACAAGATACGGTTTTTATACGATTGGTCAAATATAAATAAATAAGGTTTTTAGTTGTGTAAGAGAAGTTAAGATACCTAAGTAGTCAGTTTATCACAGAAAAGATTATAAATCACGCAATCAAATGCCTTTTAAAAATCAAGTAAGGTTATAGTAATTTTTGTGACTAAAGCCTGCCTCATGTCATCGGACTCATTAAGCGAAGCTGAAACGCAACTATGTCAAGACCGAAATCCTTGTTTGCAGAGATGTCAAACATTGTTTGCCTTTAATATGTTTTTTAATTTGTTACTTATAAGAGTTTCAAAAATAAATAAATCAGGTGGCGCAACAGTCCATGAAGAACCAGGGCCTAGTGACTTACAACTAACTCTCAACCATTCCTGTGTGCGAGTAATGTTGTCAGAGATGGAAGGGACCTACTGTTTATATGCCGAATCCGAACGGCTAATTTGAGAAAGCACTTTTCATGATAAGAATTACTCTTGGAGGATTTGTCAATTCCTCGCAAGAGGCAGTACCCGTGAAAAAAGTTAGGTGGCACAGGCAGGGATTGAACCCAAGACCCCTTGCATGACAGTCCAACGCACTAACCATCACGCTAGAATTTCAAAAGCTTTAGATGAAAAAAGTAAATATTTACTCGAAATAATGCCGAATATTACCAATTCTATTTCGGACTCGTTTATTTAAGGAGATTATATTCTGAAAAAATTCAATAACAAAGGTTTATTGTATTACTAAAAGCCCATTTTGTGAGAATTTCATAAGCCATTTTTGTGAGATTTATTTATAAGCCAACCAATACATTTTTATTAATAACAATTTTATTCGTTATACTTTTTCCAGTTCAGCGGCAAATTGAATACCTCTATATAAAATTGATAAAACTCACAGAGCCATTTACTTAAATTAATTAAATACCAAACAAAAATGTATTTCAGTTTTATTTAATTTTTTAATTTTCTATCCTCTTCCATCAAACAAACAAATCAGGCTTAAAATAAATTTCCAAATAACCAACATTTCAATGACACGATATCATCAGGTAAAAATACAAATTAAAATAAAAATAAAAAATAATAAATCATTACCAAGGTTATTTAATTTGTATTGAATTTATTTTATTTTGTTAATTAGTCCACAGAGATTTAAGAGGATTTGAAATAATCAACATTTCTCAATCAAATTTATTTGATGTGTGTGTGTGTGGGAAGTGTGGAAGTCAAAATCAGAAGTGGGATGTAATCGGAATCTCAGTTGTGGCATCATAGTGTGATTAAAGCAAAAGTGCGTGTGGATATGTGAATGGGCACGAATTGGCATTCAGAGACTAATTACTCTTTGGATTATTTATTCACATTTGGATTTTGCTGGCTCTGGATTTATGTACGTACAGCTATGGACAAAATAATAGGAACATTTCTTAATTTTGAGATTAAATGTTTTTTGTTTTCACTTAAGATGGAATGATCCAGAAAAGGTAGTATGTGTTGACATACTATAAAATGTAACTTATTATTATTACAATATTATTTTTTGAAGTTTAAATCAGGTGTTCTTATTTTTTGATCAATCTTGTATAAAACCTGCAACAAATACACTCAAAAACCTTTTAAATATCAACAATTAAAAAATATGAACAAAATATTTAATGTTTAAATTTAAAATTTGTTGTCTCGCACAAGTTCTTAAAACATTTGTAATTAAAAAAAAAACTAAGTATTGTTCCTTTTATTTTGTCCATAGCTGTATGTATGTAGGTTAAGGCTCGTTGTCGTTGTCGTCATCATCATCATCGTGTCTGGATTGTGTATAATTGGATTTGTATGTTGTTTACATGCAACAATTTTCACTGGAACAAAATCAGACATCCCATATTCTCATCCAGGACTCTTTACTTTATAGCCAACATCAGGACGAGTATATTATTACTTCTGTTCCTACTTAAATGTACTTTGTTCTACATATATGTACATATGTCATAATATGTATATATAATTTTAGCAAAACAATTAAATTGTTTGAAAATGAACGTTGTGATGGTGACAAATGGAAATGTTTGTTGAATTTGAATAAAACAATCTCACAGAACGATGAACCTCGAAGGGTGTAGTCATGTTTTGAGATGGACTTTTATTTATTATGTAAACATAGAATGTCGTAGTACAAATTATAATTTGGGTCCTTGAGCATCAGCATATGTATGAAACATATTGAGTTTATGAGTATTTTATATAATGGTTGCCAGTTTCGTTGAATTCGAAGGTTATTTCCTTGTCTTAGTTTGGAATTTTATTATTTTAATTTCCTTCTTCTTAGGTTAAAAATGTATCAAAACTTATTTACATTAAATTTAGTTGTTTCATTTAACTTAAAAAATTTTTGTTCCAAAGAGTAGACAAATAAAATAATACCGGTGTTCTTTTGGAAAAGACATAAGCAGTACAGTAGAAATATGCCATCCGCAGTAGAATCACTCCCAATAAAACCTGAAGTGAAATCCTGCTGCGGATAGAGATTTGACAACAATTTGAGTATATCGAAAGCAGTTGTCGAGGTTTATATTTTTAGACGTTAATATACGCTTAACATACTTTCTAACGTTTCGGTGACTGTGTTCGTGGAGTTGTGTCCAACTTTAATTTATTACAACTATTTTTTGATAATTTAATTACTTTTGTATTTTTCCATGTTTTTGATTTCCTTACAGCCTCACAACATTTTGTGGCGACTACAGTCCTATATGAACTAGGGCCTCACCCAACAAACTTCTTCATCCAGCTCGGTCCCTAGCTAAAAGCTTCAAATTTCTTAAGTCACTTTCTACACCTAGTATGTAGCCATCTTCTACAGTGCTGTCCTGATGTAGTGGATTCGAAGACTTTTTGAACCGGAGCCTTGCTTTCCTTGCGCTCTACGTGACTCAACCATCTTAAGTAATGTATACTTTTATTTCTCTGGCTAATCTACGTCGCTGTACAGCCCGTAGAGCTCGTCGTTCTATCATCTCCTCCGTTCACCTTCTTTGCATACGGGACCGTAGATCACACGAAGAACTTTTCTCTCGAAACGACCTAGGGTGCTTTTATTAACTTCCCATAGGAAGTTGTTTTAATGGGTCTGATTTGTCAAATTGAACATTTTGACATTTCTCGACGTTTCAGGGTCCCTAGAGTCGAAATACCAGATTTTTAGAGAAATGTCTGTACGTGCGTGTGTACGTACGTTCGCGACTTTTTTTTCGTCGTCCATAGCTCAAGAACCAGAAGAGATATCGACTTAAAATAAATTTTGTTACACAGACAATAATGCAGAAAGATGCAAAAAGGACTCTCAAGAAAATTGCGTGGGTGGTTTTTTTACCATAGCAGTTTAAAAAAAAGGTGAACATTTTGGTTAAACCTAAATAACTCATGAACCAATGACGCTAGAGACTTGAATTAAATTTTATATTATATATTGTAACGGGATACAAAACAAATATGTGTTTGGAAAAAAATCCAACTTACGTTTTTTTTATAAATCAAAAAAAATGAAAAAAAAAAATGTGTCACCTCGAAAATACGACCAAAATATGATTTCATCTCCAAACAATTTTGTGCAATGAAGAATAATGTTTTTGACATCTGATACAATTTTGAGAAAAAACGAATTGACAGTTTTTTTACAAAAAAATAAAAACTTAAAAGAAAATTTAACAAAAGTTGGTAAGAATTGATTTTCGACTTAAATATCTCTTAAAAAATTTGAGATTATGGCTTCCAACTAATTTTAACTTATAAAAAATATTGTTTTCAACATTCGAAAAAATTTTGAGAAAAATCGAATTGACAGTTTTTTTTACAAAAAATAAAAACCTAAACAAAGAAATTAATAAAAGTTGTTTTTCGACTCAAATATCTTTTCGAAAATTGGAGATATTGGCTTTAAACTACTTTTATCTTTTAAAAAATGTTGTTGCCAACATTCAGTAAAATTTTGAGAAAAATCTAATTGACAGTTTTTTTTACTAAAAATAAAAACCTAAAAAAAACAATACAAAAATTTGTTAAAAATTTACTTTCGAATCAAGAAGCTTTTCAAAAATTAAAAATATTGTCTTCAAACTCTTTTTATTTCACAGAAAATATTGTTTTCGATATTCAGTATTTTTTTTTATAAAAATCCAACCGTCCGTTTTTTCGTAAAAAAATACAATCTACAAAAAATAGTACGCAAATTTGGTAAAAGTTGATGTTCGGTTCTTGATATCTCTCAAATTAATTTCATTCATCCAATTTGTAAAAATTTAAGAAATGCTACTTAAATTGGTAAAAATTAGTTTTTGACTAAATATCTATTTAATAAAACTAGATTTTCAAACTAAACTATTTCTTTATATGAAAAATATTGTTGGTAATTTTAAAATTCTTAAGAATAATTCAACTAACAAATTTCTTAACCCAACACGAAAACCTACAAACATTTAAGCAAGATAAATCGACAGACGGAATGGAAAGTTATCAGTGTGGGTCGCATCCCCAGCCTCTTTTTTACGTTTACTTTTGAAACCGTAAAATGGATAACCCTCTATAAATTAAAATTAAAATATGCTTTTATGTTGAACATGTTTTTGTTTTATGTAGTGACAGAGAAAAAAGATGTATCATTTTTTGACTCTTTTGCAAAAATTTAGTGTCGAAAAAAAACTTACATATTTATCACCGATAGCGCCCTCTTTTTAACGTGACGATCAACGCACCATTTTAGTTTGACCATACGAAGAAACCCCTTTCCTTCAGTTCGTATTTCATTTGCAAAATGAAAATGGAAAATGGAAAAGGAAAACAAACTAAATATAAATTATTTTTTATAAAAGAGGTTTGTCATAATACAAATTCTATATACTGTTGAAAAAATTCAAGCAAAGTAGAAGACAATGCACTATATTTCGGACTTGTTGAATTATTGATTCAAAATAGCTTGCAGCCTTTAGTCCTTGAAAAATTTTTTTTTTTTTTTTTTTTTGGACGAAACGCCAAATTTTTTCAAGGACTAAAGGCTGCAAGCTATTTTGAATCAATTATTTTTAATATTTTCTTATCATATTCTTCTGACCTTTTGTTTTTTAATTTGTTTGTTTGATATTTTAAATTAAAATGTAAAATGGCAATTTCTATTTGAATTTTCGAAAAAAAAAACACGGGTAATAAGATAAATTCTCACTTTAAAGTTCGAACCTTTCAAAGTTTTACTTTTCCAAAAGAATTTCTCTATTAGCACAGAAAAAAGAAAGTTGGCAATTATTTCAATGACAATGAGTATTCAAGATGAAATGTCAATCTTCTAGGAACTATACGTTGGCTAGCTGCAACAAATGAGTGCGAAAATTGTATACACAATAGAAATTATTATTGTGACTACAATTTGAATATCTTTGTCCAAAATGTATATTTGCATTTTCATGTCCTGATGTCCTGATGTCCATATCAAGTCCAGAATCTAAATTTTCATAATATACGACCTAAAACCTATGTACATATGTACGTTCGACCTACAAAACGATGTGTTTGTGCTTCTTGGAAATTTGTAATTTAGAGTGACTTGACTTTTGATAAGATGATATTAAGTCATGTGAATAGACAATTTTGTTGTGTGAATTTATGTCTTGATGAGTCAATTAGATTTAAAGGAGTGAATGTTAATTAAGTGAAACACATACATATGTGCGTAATGTCGTGTACATTATACAATATACATATATACTTAATAATGTATATGTAGGTTATGTTTTTATTTAAAATGATTTTGTTGTTTCAAAGAATAAGAAGAAACGAATTGGAAACTTTTGTAAACATCAAAAAATAAATTTCTTGAATTTGAAGTTAAATGACACAATTCAAAAATACTTATTTTTAGAAATACATTTGTGAATTATTAAGATCAAATAACTTGGAATAAATTTAAATGTGATACATCTAAAAATTGAAAATTCAAAAAAAAAAATCCTTTTGAAAGGAAATGAGATACTTCATATGACGTTTTGTATTCTTTATGAAAGGTTTAGCTATTATATCATGTTTTATTGTGTGTATGTAAGTAACATCTGTCAATAAAGAGCAGCAAACTCAATTTTGACGTTCTACACCTCATTTTGAAATATTATGTTGCTGTCATCAAATTTCTTAAGCTTTAAAATGTAAAGACAAAACAAAATACTCCCATATTTTATTGAAATACCAACATTCTTGTACTTTTGTATATTTTGTTTTGGAAGAAAAAAAGACTTTTTAATAAAGCTCTAAAAAAATAACCTACTTATCTTGTCACTCAGAATGTTACACAAAAATCATTCTTATTCAGATACTTCATATTTAATTTATTCTATATCAATCTTTAAATCAATTTATTTTCTAAAAAATAAATTTTAAATTTCATAAATTGCACACGTGGTGTATGCTCCATCAATTTGCTTCCATTGAGAATATTTTGACAACAGACAAAAAATGTCGCAGTCATTCTTTTTTGATATTTTCAAAGAAATAACTGAAAACGTCCCATTCCGTCTGTCTTGCATAAAACTTTAACAAAATATTAATAACAATATTTTGTGTTGTATAAATAAATTGAAATCAATATTTGTCTCTGTTCTCTTAATATTTGAGTCGAAAATCATTTCTTATCAGTTTTTTGTTATGTTTTTGTAGGTTTCCGTGAAACAGTTTGATTTCAAAAATTTTGTTAACGAGATTTTTAGTGGAAAACCAATTTCTACCAATTTTACTAGCATTTCTTGAAAGTTTTCATTTCTTATGCAAACAAATACAGATTGGATTTTTCTAAGAAAATTTACCTTCATTTGTTCACTAGATATCGAGAGTCGAACTTAATCGAACTTATTTTGCATGACGATGGAATTTGGTACAGACCCTGTGAAAATCGTTATTGTCAAGTGACAGCAAGCTCTCAAAAATCTCATGTGAGTATACAAAGTTATGAAGGTCGAAAAATCTCGTGTTTTATGTTTTAACTTTTGAGCGGAAAGGGCTGGACAATTTTTTTTCAGCTAAATCGCGAGATTTATTTTAAAATAGCTTTGGTAACTTTTTTTCCTACGAGTAAATGTTTTAAAAATTGTCAAATGTCGAATATATTGATTTCTCTATCGGAAAACACACATTAAATTTTTAAGTTCATTGTTTTTAGTTATAACTTTCTTTTTCATATAACTGAAATGATTTCCAAAATCCGACTCTTAAATGACAATTTTTTTTAAATATGTACGTAACTGTCTACAAATTTAGCCTAGACTTTTTTAACGAACAAGCAACACACAATAAAATATTGCAATAAGAAATTGTTGAAATTTCGAAAGTTTCATTTTTCGCGAACAATGTTTAATTTGCTCTTTTCATACAAATTTTATTTTCTTATTTGCAGTTGTTTAAAACCATATTTATTTCTACAAATCTAGATTCCGAAAAATTGTAATTTCTTATTTTGATTTTAAATTTCAAAATTAATACGCATTTATTATTTAAAACATTTTCTTTTAAGAAACAATCAATTTCTATTTCATTACATGAATATCTTAAAAAATATGACCATTTCAAACAAGTTATTTTTATTTGTTATTTTTTAACAAATCAAATTCAAAAAAACTCGAACATGCTTGCTTGAAGACTTTTCATAGTTTCTTAATATTGATATCCTAAACGTCTGTACAAATTTTCATCAATAATTGAAATATTTCAAACATAAGTATTCTTTTTTACTAAAAGTTATTGATTTTGGGTTTTCAACAAAAAAGATACAAGACTAATTAATTTATACTAAAATGTATTATGTCTAAAAATATAAAATGCACGACTGGGTAGCACGAACTTGCTCCTGTATGCAAAGAGTCTGTTTAAAAAAGGACCTATATAAGATTTAAAAATTACATTACATTACATTACATTACATTACATTTCACACTACTCAGCACATAAATGTATTAAGTAGAGAACACAGCACCTTGAGCGACAAGACTATATAAGGTGATAACAACACAACACATTAATACAAGACAGAAGGACAGAGGAGAAAGAACAACAGACAGAAAGAACACATGACAACAGCACGCGGTAGGTTTCGAGACGGTCCCCATCTTTCTACTAACCACGCTCACTGATGCTTGATTTCGGTGATCGATGGGAACCGAAACTTTTTTTTTTTTTTTAAATTCATTTTTATTAATTCACTCTTAGATCTATCTTAAAGCTAGACAAAAATTCATAAAACTAGCCTAATTAACCATAACTTACAACTAACTTACTGGTCCCATACGGACACTCTAAGTTAAACAATAATACTTAATGCTAATGCCTTTCGGCCCTAAGATCTATTTTAACTTCAATTCAATTTTATTTTTTTTTATATTTTTATCTTTATCAGTGACTAGGCCGTTGCCCAAGATTGTCTTCAAAAATTTAAATGCCATTTTTTTTTTTTTTTTTTTTTTTTTATTATTATTTGTAATTTTGTAATAAGTAGTATATAAGAGCTGTGTACTCTACTTGATGAAATATATGTAATAATTAAATGCCATTTTATAAATAAAATTATAAAATTTTTTTCAAAAATCGTTTGAGCGTTTTTTTTTTTAATTTTTTATATATACAATTTTTCAATTTTGTTTTAAAAATATTTTTGGTATGCAGTTGTTTAGTGATTGTAAATATACATACGCTCTACATTTTAATTTCGTAAAAAAATGTTAACCCGTTTTTGAAATATAGAATTTTGAAAAAAAAAATTCAATATTTTTTTAAAAATCCAAACAAAAAAAAATTGCACTTTTGATAATCAAATATTGTGAAGACAATATAAGAGCTTGTTCAAAAAAAAATTATTGAAATCGGTTCATAAGTTGCTGAGAAAATTAAAAACCAAAATAACCGGTTTTATGAGCGGTACCTTTCCAGAGCAATACAATCGAAAAATATGTTTTTCTTATTAAAAGAAGCCAAGTTAAAAAAATAGAATTTTGAAGAAAATTAAAAAAAATCAATCGGTTTGTTTTTGAGAAAATTCAAATTCTCATTTTTTGACCAAAAAAAAATGTGTGGGGCCACTGTTAGTTTTGATCTTAAAAAAAAAATTAAAAAAATGCTTAACCCGAATCTGCTCAAAACCTTACCTTTCAAGTTTGAACTCAATCGACCCAATGGTTTAGGCTGTAGGAGCGTGGACAGACAGACAGGACAGCCGGACGGAATCGCGGGACCCACTTTTTTCGACTTCTCTACCATCGTCATATCATGTTTGATTAAAATCTCGAGTTCAAAATTTCTCACGAATCCAAAACTTGTCGCAAGTAAAAAGTACGTACATATACGCCTGGGTATAATATACTTACTTTTTTCTTTGTAAGAAGTAACCACGATTGTTGACGTTCAACATAGGAAACTATTCACACGTCACGCTCGAGAGAAACATACGTCATCACATAAACGAGAAGACATGTGACGTCATCAACACAAATTGAAATGAAGACTTTGCATTAATTAACTATTAATTGTTAATCCAAGGTATTTTTACAAAATATAAATAAGAATTTAAAAAAAAAAACTATTTTAATGAAACTGAACACTGTCTAAAGAACCGAGACACAAGAAAACGAAAACTAAAAGAAACTATGTAAAATATAAAATTCGTGAGTATAGCTTTCTTACTTTAACCCATTAATTAAAAAGTGTTACATTGTAATGCAAAAAACTTAACGATAACTTAAATAAAGGCATTTCTATTACTTAAGATTATGTTTAAAAGGAAAACAAGAAGAATTGCATACATGTGTAAGAATATAGAATATAATTCAAATGAACTATTTCCCCTATTAAGGGTTGTTGAACTTTTATATTAAATCCGTAAAATCAGCTGTATGGATATTAAATATTATAATATTAATATTAAATATTATAACGTTTTTACAAAACTAAACGGTCTTTTCATTTTAAATAAAGCATTGAACTATAACTTAGTTCAAATGAAGATAATTTCTTTGTTCATGATATAATCCTTTTGGAAACAAGAACATTTATATTTTTCTTGAGTCAACGCCTTTGACAAAAGAACAACGATCACAATTAGAAGTTTAAACTAACACTTACAAAATTACACTCGTTGAAAAAATAGCTTTTTTCCGCTACACAAACGAAAGAATACTTTTTTAAAGGAATAAGATGACCTGAATTCGAAACTCTTGTTTAAAGTTTGTCTATCGAATCAGGTTTTGAAAATATACCATTTTTAAAACGCTAAATAAAACCAAACACTTAAAATACAACATATCCCTCAACAATTAATTATATGATGATTTTGTAAAGTACAAATCTTTATCATCAAGATACATTTCAATTCATGTTAATATTATCACCTATAGTCTTCGTAATTTCTTATAAGTTATGAGATGATTCAATTGACTTTATCTGAAGTTTTGAAAAACCTCGAATGTTATTCCCTTATGATTTTGACTTATTCGTTTTAGAGTTCATTTTAGGGCTTATTCCGAATCCAAACTACCTGTTTTCAACATTACTTATACATTTGTTTTAATATATGTATTTCAAAAACTTAATGTGAAAACCCTTAGACTACTAATTCGTAAAAAGAACAAAAATTGATTGTATATCGTTTTCCGTTTATTTGTTAATAAAGATTTATGTATGGCAAATGAAGGCTTACTTCTATGAGAAATAAATAAGATACTGGAAATTTCTTAACAGAATATTAAAGTAAAGGATTGTAGATTTGGAAAATCATCACAATCACAACAAAAAAAAAAAACAATTTCATAAATTTACGTAGCCTCAGAAAGCTTAATACAAGTTTTTTTTCTTATTATGAAAGGTTGTATCTACTAAAATTAAAATTAAAAACAAAAATAAAAATATTTCAACATAGCTTAAATTGGTTATGTAGATGCGTGGTTATTTCAATTCCATTTTTATAGTTCGTTCATTTATAATTAAAATTTGTATCTATAAAAATATGACTCATATCATTCTAACAAAAGCAATTCACTCTTTTCCATACAAAACATTGTCCTTAATATAACCGACATAACTCAGCTCAACAAAACATGAAAAGATGAGATTTGTATTTTAAAGAATTTATTACAAAAGTACTCACAAAGTCAGATTGACTGACAATGAATGAGAAATTTGGATAAGAAAAACCCAGAACAAAGATTCATGACAGAAAAATGTAAAAAAAGAAAAGTGAAAAATGTGAGAGAGGTGAACAAATTTGCATACATCCTTATTTGATTTTGTGAAAATCCCTTTGCCGAAAGCAACAGGAACAGGATAAAGGATGGAAAAAATAAATCTTTTGTCGGTATACAGTGGTGGAAGTGATGGTGGTTGGTGCCGCTTGTGGCGCTGCTGATGCTGGTGGCGTGTGGTGTGGTGTTGTATGGCTTTGAACAATATCTTATTGTTTCCGGTTTTTTTTTTCGTCCTTTTTGGGACTTAGGAATATCATACACATACATTGTTAGGATCCAACAAAAAAATATTTGTTTTTGCATTTTAGTTTTTTTGAGTATTGTACAATTCACATACATACATATGTACATATGAGAGATCTTAATCTGGCGTTAAAATTTTATAAAGTTTGTATGGAATTGACCCTTTTTATTGCATGAATGAACAAAGAGATAAGGATTTAAAAAATGCTTTAAACTTCTGTTCATATTTAGTTCATTTTTGGTTTTTCTTTAATCTCTAAAGTTAATAAAATGAGGTCAAATATATCGATTTTTGCAAGTATACACTTTGTATTTATTGTATATTGTAAAAATCTATAACTTTCTTTTTAAATCAATAAATTAACTAAAAATTTTAAACTTTAATTTCTACACCAAGGCAATTATGGAAACTGAAAAATTTATAAAAATCAAAGATTAATAAATATTAAGTCATGGGGAAAAACCAGCACTTGCTCCGTTTTATTCGAGCAAGTTCTCTTTTTGGCATAGATAAAACACAAATGTTTGCTATACCTATGGCGGAATAGTTAATGCGTGTGACTGTCATTGAAATGCCAACAAAAAACACTTTAATACATTGTTCAATACACTTTTACATTCTTGGACTTTTAATTTTTGAATTGATTAAAAAACACAATAGTTATTCCAAAAATACTGATTCCACCAAAAAGGATTAACTAGAGGCAACAAAATAGAATTCAATCTAAAATCTAATTTCAATAATTCGTCAATACTGGCATTGAATCGGAGAAATCGGTATAAGTTGTTACATTTTCTATCTTCTATAAACCTTCCAATGAATTTTTAAAAGTAAATTAAAAAAAAAAAAAGTTGTCTTTCATTAATATTCTTCTAAGAAACTAATCTACAAAGCTGTAAGACTCTGACTTATTTTTCTTTTTATTGTCTTGAGATGATGGCTAAAATAGTCCAAGGCAATTTGGATTATTTTTTTTTTGTCCTACAGATTGGCTTAGAAAATATAAAAATGTACTAAAAGGCAAACAAAAAACACCAACGATACTGAGTCTATGGCAATTTGAAGCAACAGATTCATATACTTTTAAGTCGAAATCGAAGAAACATACATAGCTGTATTTACTAGGTAGTTGAAATAATGAATAGGGCGCATATTTTCTTTGAAATAGACGTGAGTACAACAATTCTAAATTTAACTAGGGGAATGTTTGTTTTTAAGTGCTCAAGGGTTAAAGATTTATCTGCATAAACACGGTCTTTTGCGAAGCTTTACAAACAAATGTCCATCGGTGTCAAATCGCATGATCTTGGTGGTCAGATGATGTCGCCACGACGAGAAATTACGCAGCCAGGAAATGTCTCTGGCAATAAAGCCATATTCGCTCCAGTTGTGTGGCATGTTTAGATTAGATTTTTTAGATTTATAAATACATTTATTTTTTCAAAAGGTGAAATATGTACAACAGTTCATATTATCATAATGTATATAAATATAAGAAATAAAGTAGTGGCATTTTGTATTTTAAAAATTAAAACAGTGCTAAAAGCCACTTCAAGATTAACAAATAAATCAAATTATAATAATTTGGGTGGGGTGACCCTTAATTGAGAAAATATGTACATTTCAAAATGAAAAAAAAAAGAAATATTAAAAATTCAAATCAATTATACAAACCAAGATAAATTAAACTAAATTGATTGCAAAAGTTATACGGAATAGAGAACAAAACTCTCTTTGATAATCACCAGAAATATTGAGTCTTTTATATCACTGGAGATAACATTCTTTCTAAATCTAAAGTGAAAAGTAAACAACCAGCTCTTTACAAGTTTCTCGAAACGATTTGGTAATATAAGTGATCTCATCATAATCGGAAGTTTATTAAATAAACGAGAAGACAAAACAGAATAGAAATTACGGAAGGCAGTAGTGCGGAATTTAGGAACAGGTACCATAAATTGCATGTTACCACGGAGGTTATGGCTGTCCAAAACTCTGAAATTTAAATTTCCTGAGCGCTTGAAAAAAGTTTTCAGGACTTTATAGCAATATAAATGTCTTAATGGAAGAATCTTCAACCCCGTGAATAATGGAAAACTATGATGCAGTCTATGTTTTCTGCTTAATTTTCTGATAACATATTTTTGAAGTGTCAAAATCGGTTTTATTTTGTTTAAATGTATTCCACCCCAGCATGCTACACCATATTGCAATTTAGATTGAAAAATTCCATAATACATTTTTTTAAGCAGATCAAGTGAGCATACTTTTTGGAGGTAGAAAAAATGCCGAAGTGTGGAACGGAAATACTTTTTTAAATTCTCAGATTGATTACTAAAAGACATTTTAGAGTCAATTAGTAGACCTAAAAATTGAAATACATCGACTTTCTCAAAGTTGAAACAATAATCACTGCAATTGAAGTTGTGAGAGTATGTAATCGAGGTTGGATAACATATACAATGGCAACTTTGCAATTTGAATCTAAGACATTCAGGCTCATGGGAGAAAATATCCGGTTCCAAGGAGTTCTGTTGAGTAAGACTAAAGAACATAATTTTCGTTTTTGCACTTATGACTAGCTTATGTTCAGCGAACCATGACCTAAGCATATGTAGATCCCAGTTAATTTCACAGACGAGGTCCAGGAGGCTTTCAGCACCAAATGCACAACCAACGTGTGGCACAATCTTGTTGAAACCACATATTCTCCAAGTCGTATTCTTCAATATCTCTCCGAATTGACGGTGATAGTAGTTCTATCGTCGTTTTCGAAGAAGTAAGGTCCAATCACACCTCCGGTAAGGACCAAAGAGAGCACCAAACAGTGACTTTTTGTAGATGTAATGGCTTCTCTTCAATTACTTGAGGATTCTGAGAACCCCAATTACGACAATTTTGTTTATGAACATACCCAGCGAGTGAGAAATGTGATTCGTCGGTGAAGATAATGTTGTTAGAGAAATCGCCGTCCACCGCCTATTGTTCAAGCACCCATTCGACACATCTACGACATTGTTAATAGTCAGCTGACTTCAGTTGATGTGTGAGCTGGACTTTACATGGATGTAGGTGTAGATCCATATGCAAAATACACCATAATGTGCCGTAAGACAGTCCTAAATCCTGAGAACGACACTTTCACTTACAGCAGCTATATTTTCAGTGGTACAAGCGAAACAATGATGAACAGGCCTTACAATATCTGTAACCAATCCAGTCTCTTCAAATTTCTTCATAATTTTGCCAGTTGCTTGCGTAGTTGGACGATTATGTAAGCCATAATCTGCTCTTAAAGCACGATATGTGGCTCTGGCAGAATCACCATTTTTGTAATAAATTTGAAAAATTTGTATGAATTCTGTGACAGTTAAGCAATCCATTTTCGTAAATGTCAGACTTTCGACTGACAAAAAAAATTGGTTTAACAACTTAGTTTGACAGATGTTGAATTCCAGCCCTATACTTTTGAAACCGCAAGATGGATAACCCGTATCATCGCATTTATAGTTTTGAATCGTTGCCGTTTAAATAGTGACAATTTTTAAAAAATCGACAGCTTTAAGTTTGATAGTCTATAAGAAGCATATTCATACAAAGTTTTCCAATAAGAGGTAAAAGAAGGTATGCTATTTAAAATAGAAAACGATCATCGAAACATCACATCGTTACATGAAATTAACCATAAACAATTTTGCACATTTGCAGTTGTATGTCCTCAAAATCTTGAATCAATTGTGAAGCAAGGGCATAACCCTTATCTTTTACGTGGATCAAGGACAAAATCTGAAGGTGTTATATTACAAGATTTCGATTTTGCAATTGCAATCATCTCTTCGAGAAAATTCAATGTCCAGGAAACTATTCTCTTACAAAACTGCGAACTGTGAGTACAAAATGTTCTATATTTTTGTAGTGAATTTTAACCATTTAAGTGCGTTCTTCAAAGGCGTAACATTTCATTTTTGGCAATGACACCTACAAAAATAACATTTGTCTAAATTAATAGTTTTTCATAATGAAATATCTCATTGATCCATCTAATTCGGTAAATCGAATATACTAGAGTTTGTGTGGTTTGGTCCCACTCTTCTATTATAATCCTTTTAAATTCTAGTTTTAAAGAAATCTTGTGTTTTCTCAATGCTTTTTCCAAATGATTTCATACATTTTCTAAAGGATTTACGTCAGGAAATCGGGAGGGAGTTTTAAATTACCTCGGAGAATTAGAGGCCCAGCAGACTGCAGACTTTTTATCGGCCGATAGTTTGGTCGGCTTCTTAATCAATAAGGAGAGGAATGCATATGCGCACACTACAGTGATTCAGTATCGGCCGACACAAAAGTTTGATGGGCTACCCGATTACATTCAAACTAATCTGTCGGCCAACTATCGGCCGACTGTTTAATTAGTATTGGCGCATACACGCCTGCGCATACATGATGATTGTTTAGTCAGCCGATAGTTCAGTTCGCTCTGTGATTTGGCGTCGTGTGCGTGTATTTTGAATATGTCGTCGCCCAAATCACAATTGTTGTTGTTGTCAGTTACAAGTTGGCTCGGTGTGCGCACTTTCAGCCCAACCCGACTAAACTATCGGCCGATAAAAAGTCTGCAGTCTGCGGGGGCTCTTATAGAGCAACTGTTACCGAGTTTTTTTTTTCAGTGTGCTTAGGATCATTGTCTTGTTTAAAGACAAATGAATTCCTAAGACCTAGCTTGCCAACACCGTCGCGTCATTTAAATTATTACGCAAAATGTCAATGTTGGCCTTCATATGACCTTCAATAAAAGTTAAATTGCCCACGCCATGTTTGACGGTAGATACACAATTTTTACTGTTCTGCTCCGTATTTTGTTTTCGTCATACATATTGCCTTCCATTGCTCCCAAAAATATTATGGCTTTTTTCTCACAGCTCTTCCGTAATACTTTCAATCGTGCAAAGCATTACGAAGAGCCTGCACACTAAAATGTTTACTAATAGTATTTGCCACTTCTTCGGCCAAGTTTGGAACACTTACTTAAGAGTTTCTTCGCACTTCTTTCGGAATTGCGTATTTTTATCTATCAGGAAAAATACGAGATCACCCTGTTCTTTTAATGTTTTCAAGCCAGTGGGTGTTTTCCAATTTTTTGATAACACTTCCAACCGTGAATAAACTTATTTTGAGCTCTTTGACAATTTCATTATAGGTTAAGCCATTTTCGCGCATAATAACATCTTTATTTTTAACAGACTCACTTAAGTCTATGGATTTTCACGGCATTTCGATTTGCTAATGTTTAAAATTTTGATTATACATTCAAAGTTCTTTAAATCACTAAATTTGATCTTCTTAAATTTCACAGTACTTTAAAAACCATACAAGTTAAATGATCAATAGATCTTTAATCCAGGTAATTTAGTAAAGTTCTTAAAATGTATATACGTTTTTTATAAGGAAACTTTCAACAATTGCATACAATTTAGAAAAAATGCAATTGCCGATATTTTTTGATCCACTGTATGTTGCACTATTACACTAGACATATTATTCAGACGACCCAAGAGACTTGAAGATAAGTCATTTTTCTAGTATTTGATTGGCCAGCTCCTCCCAATTAAGGCAACTTTATTGGAAAGTTATTCAAGAAAATTTACTAATACTTTCAAGTCATATGAACTTGTCTCAAAATATCAGCTGGTAACATTTTGTTTACTTCTTTGCTCTCTGACTCCATACTTGCATTGTTTTATTTTAACATTTGTGAAGGGTTATTTTTTACAGGTATAGAACTTTTTAATGGAATAAACCAAAAATGATTTCTGTAGATAGACACGAAATCTCCTTTATTCTAAAGATAATCTTTTGTCATTATAATTTAAATATGATTTTTGGAATATAGCTACCACAGCCAGTTCTGACGTAGGCTTATCTAGAGGTCCAATTTTCGATTAATTTTTCCAACATTTGTGGCCGTATATTGGCAAAAACGCTAAAAATTTTGTTCTCCAATTGGTCAATCCTTTCGAGCTTTTCGGTGAAGAATAGCGACTTCACATATTCTCACAGAAAATAGTCAAACGGCGATAAATCACATGATCTTGGAGGCCAATTCACGGGTCTGTTATCTAAAACTATGCGGTTAACTAACTTTTTTTTCAATAAATCAACTGTGGCCAGAGCCGTATGCCAAGTTGCGTCGTCTTACAGAAGCCACAACTTCTGTATATCATGGGTATTCATTTCATTATCAAACAAGTCGAAGTCATAGCACCATTGACTTTCTTGCTGGCCAGCATCGTTTTAAAATAAGTATACGGATCAATTATTCCAGCAACCCATAAAGCACACCAAACAATCAGTGTTTATGGATGTAAAGGCGTCTCAAAATGCACTTTTATCATCATTCCAAATATTACAGTTTTGTTTATTGACGTATTCATTTCATCGCTAAACAAAATTTAAAAAATACGAGTACGTAGTATTTCGAACACAACTATGATTTTTAGAATGTCAAATGTCAGAAATGTCAAACCAACCCAAAAAATAAATCACTTGACAGCTAAAAAAATGGCCGAAAGTTAAAATAGTGTTGCCAACTAAAAGTACTAAGTTTGAAATCAAAACACCTGAAAAATGATCTAGACGCTTAAGTCTAAATTTGCATTCAAATAATACAGTTGACTGCAAATGAAGCTCCTTATTTTGACGGAATCTGCCCACAATGCTGAAGCACTGTCACTTGAAAGCAAACTAACTCTGTTAAACTGTCACTAAGTAGAACCTTAAAAAGAAAGTACTCAAAAATTTCAAACAGTTCTACAATCACATTTAAACTTTGGTAATTTGTTTGAATAAAAATGAATACAAAAAACTGATTAAATTGACTGGCTGTTACTATTAAAACCTTAATAAAAAAAACCTTCCTTACACATAAAATTTATATATAAATGAGAGGAGTACAGCTTTTTTCTCTGCCATAAATCCCGCCCTGACTTACAGACAGGCAACTTTAAAGTTTGCCAATAAAATCCAGCAATACAAAAAACAAAAACTCTTCCAGCTCAGATAAAATTGACAACCAAAAACATAGACGTTCAGTTCAGACTGTAAACCCTTTTTATCGGCTTTTCTTACCATGACAACCACCTTGTTGGGCTTTCTATATACCTACCTATACACAAGTACAAATATAGTTATGGTGGAGTCCTTTGTTTTGTACTCACAAAACAGAAAATATACAAACATATATAAATATCGACATATATGTATGTACTGTACATATGTAGAATAAAAATACTTTTACATGTAAAATCTGTTGTATCCTTGTGTAATATGGTCGTCATGGTATACCTCTACAACCTACAACTTACAACCTACAACCTCTAGACCTATAGGTACTTTTACGAAAGGGAAGCTAAAGCTATCAATCTTTTGATGGCAGGAATTGTTGGCTGTTGCTGTTGTACATTCGTCGTATAGTACTAGAAAAGTTTTAATATTGCACCACCTGGTTAAGTACTTCGTCAAAATACTTGACGTTCTAAGTGCCGGAATGATTTTTCCGCCCTACTTGAATCAAGTGGTAACTAGTTGACAAGACGAATTAATGGCCCGTAAATAAAAACGTCAAAGTTCTCTCATCACAATGTTACTACATGATATACACATATGTACATTGTACATTGTACATACCTATCCACATATATAAGTATGTTCGGTATATATGTACATATGTACAGAATAGACGACGAAATTTGTTTGAATTGTATTTTTATTTAAGAATGCACAAGCAAATTGGGGAAAAGGTTAAGTTAAAAAGTTTAGATAATTTCCAGTGTTTTAATTTTAATCCATTTTGTCTACTTTTATTTCTTTTCTTTTTGTATTTATACTCATGAGCATGTGTAGGTGTAGTAATATTTACACGTCTCTAGGGTTGCCAGATTACTTTGCGCGACAAGTTTTTTTAACGCACAAAATCGTACGTTATGTAAGAATAGGTACTAAGGACACAGTCGCGCATTTTATTTTCCTTGACTCCTTACACTAGAAAAGTTCCCACGTTGGGTGCCACTTTCAATGAATTTTTAAAAATTTGTAAAATTTCAACTTACTCATCGATTAACAGTTCGTCTGGGATATGGAAGAGAATTAAATGTTCACAAATATTGATTAATTAACACAATAGTTTCTTTTAGACGTGTATACAATACTTTTTTCGGAGATGGGCCTTTTGACAGTTGTCACTTGATTTATACCCAATTTGGCTTGCCATTTTATAATGTTGTTAGGGATGGGGGGTACATACAGCACTTTTTATGAAATTAATTAATCTGGGAGGATTTGTCATTTTCTCGCAAGAGGCAGTACCTGTGAAAAAAAGAACTTTAAATGGCACAGGCAGACCAAGACGCCACAAGTACTACAGACCCTCCTTATTTACATCCTTTAAAAAAAATAGAGGCTGGGATGAGACCCACACTGATAACTTCCCATCCCGTCTATCGATTTGTCTTGCTTAAAAGGTTTGTAGGTTTTCGTGTTTTGTTAAAAAAGTTGTCAGTTGAATTATTCTAAAAGATTAAAAAATTACCAACAATATTTTGCATTTGATGAAATAGTTTTATTTCAAAATCTATTTTTGTAAACGAGATTTTTAGTCGAAAAACAATTTGTACTAATTTTAGTAGCATTTCTTAAAAGTTTTTATTTCTTATATTAACAAATACAAATTGCGTGAATTAAACTTGTTTAAAGTCAATATCTTTTATTGTTCACGAGATATCAGTTTTGCGTACTATTTTTTGTAGATTTAATTTTTTATGAAAAAATGGACCATTGGATTTTTATAAAAAATTTACTGAATGTCGAAAACAATATTTTTTGTGAAAAAAAAGTTTGATGCCACCATTTTTAATTTTTAAAAAGATATTTGAGTCGAAAGTAAACTTTTACTAAGTTTTAGTATTGTTATTTTGTAGGTTATTATTTTTTGTAAAAAAAACTGTCAATTCGATTTTTTTCAAAATTTTACGGAATGTTGAACACAATATTTCTTATAAGACAAAATACTTTGAAGCCAATATCTCAAATTTTTGGAAAGATATTTGGAAAAAAAATCATTTTTTACGAACTTTTAGTACCATGTTTTTTTAGGTTTTTATTTTTTGTAAAAAAATGTCACTTCGCTTTTTTTCAAAATTTTACCGAATGTTAAAAATAATTTTTTTTAAATGAAATTAATTTGAAGCCAATATCTCACATTTCTGAAAAGATATTTGAGTCGAAAATCAATTTTTACCAACTTTTATTATTTTTTTTAACTTTTAATTTTTTGTTAAAAAACTGTCAATTCGGTTTTTTCAAAATGTAAATGAATGTTGGAAACAAAAAATTCTTATAAGACAAAATTTTTGAAAAGATATTCGGGTCGAAAATCAATTTTTACGAACTTTTAGTAATGTTTTTTAGGTTTTTATTTTTCTACTGGTTCTTGAGCTATGGACGACGAAAAAAACGTACACACGCACGCACAGACATCTCTCTAAAAATCTTTTATCTGAACTCTAGTTGCCGTGAAACATCGAGAAATGTCAAAATTTTCAATTCGACAAATCGGACCGAATGCAATAACTTCCTATGGGAAGTTAATAACCTGCCTTGAAGACCAGTCTGAAAATGCCATCCTTCGGAAAGCCATTCCTTAAAATGCGGTTAAGCCCGAGAAGATTGAAAAGAAGAGAATAATCACCGCGCCCCAAAAGTGATCAAAAATTTTGCATCTCGGATTGAAATTATTCGAGTCAGCCAAGGTGTCCATTTGCCTGAAATCATTTCTTAAACATAATGACAAACCCTTATTTTTATAATAAAGCTTAATTCTTGGCCATAACATCAAATCATGTGAGATTTATTTTTTCTTGAAAACCACACGTCTCTAAAAATATCCCTCAATTAAACTCACGTTGGGCGCCATTTTCCGTGGAATCTCAAAAATTTAATCCTTTAACCTGCTTATCGGATAACGAACATAATTATTTCATTTTTCACTTCATCCAGAAATTCTCTGAATTTGTATTCATGAACAACAATAAAAAGTGTCAGTTTGTGTTCCATTTTCCAATATTAAAAAATCATATTGTAATATAAATACGAATATTCGTATTAAATTTCTCATTTTGAAATTAAAAAAATGTTTTAACACTGAGCTTTGCGTTGGTACAGGAATTAAAATAAGAAGAAGACCAAAACTGAAAACAAAAAAAAAACAGGATAAATTTTTCATGAATGGCAGTGAAAGATTTTCATTATTTGCAAAATTCCAAGTAAATTCATTTTAACCATTGCTGCACCCATAACCACACCACGTCCGAATAACCTACCTCTATCCTAGTCCGGTCTTCTTCAACGGAATAACTTATAATATTCGTGATGGTAAACATGACCAACACTATAGCAAAACAGCACCCCATTTGCTGGCTGGGTTTTTAATTTAAAATTCAGCTTAAATCGCATTTCCTAGTTTTATACACTTGGACTTTTCTGTTGTCCGTTGCAATTTTGAATACATATCAGGTGCAGTTTTCGTTTATTCTCTTCGTTTATGCTTCTTTTTTTCCCTCCTTTATAAACTAAATTTTTTGATTTTCTCCCAGAATACAAAAAAAAAAAACAAAAAATTAGTAGAGAAAGTTGGATTTTTGATTAAAATTAAAATCCTTACAATATTAAATGCACTTGAAAGGACATCTAAGGATATTCATTGGTGTATGCATGAACGAACTGCTAATTACGAACATTTTTAATCTTGCCATAACCGACAATAAAAAGAGGAAATTTATGCATTATAAGAGAAGAGATTTGTGGTCAAGTAAGCACGAATTAAATTTTTAAAAATGGAATTTCATTTTTAGACTCATTTAAATTGCAGTGATGAAAATGGTAGTTTTGCAATCTTTAAATATGTGATGTTTCTCGTATGACTGAAATCCTTGATTGTGCGTATTTTTAAGTTAATCATGTGATAATTTAATAGTCATACTATCAAAACTCTCAACTTAATTTGTTCCAAATATCATAAACTTTGTGTATAAAAAAAGAAATTCAAAACATTTTAAATGGCGCCCAATGCGGGGATAGTTTTGCTATGGAGAATAGAAAGTTGATACGTGTAGCAAGTGACAAAAACAGTTAAGCTGTTTTATAGCTAACATTTTTTATTTAATTTAAAGCTTCCTGCCTGTCAACCCATTATTTGCCAAGCTCCAAATATGTGAGGGTAGTGGCCAGGGGCCAACGCAAGGGTTGATGTAAGTACATTTTTGTATCGATTAATTTATGATTTTGTTACAAATAACTATAAAGGTAGAAGTATGCATGATTAAAACTTTTATAACTTTGTGTAACAGAAGGAAAACTACAAATGTTAAATGGCGCCCAATGCGAGTACTGTTATGTTCTAAAAATTACAAAGTTATTGCAGAGTTCGAGTGGAATAAATCGTTAGGTCATTTCAAAATGAATGTTTTAGAGTTTCTGCTTACTTTTAAGCTTTTTGCGCATTAATCCAGAAATTGCCAAGATCCAAATGGGTCCAACAAAAATGTTGAAGTTATGACATTTTAAAACGAAAAATGTATGATTTTGTTACAAATAACATGATAGCATGTACGATAATAACTTTGCGTACACTAAATAATACAAACCTTGAATAGGATAATTTTGATATGGAAAGTAGAAAGTTGAGACGTAGAGCGAGTGACATAAATAGTTACGCCATTCTATTGCCAATATTTTAAGCATTATTTTTTAAAATTTTAAGCTTTTAGCGTGTGAATCCATTATTTCCCATACTCCAAATAGGTGAGGGTAGTGGCCAACACAGGGCTGAAGTTACAACATTAAGTAACGATCAGTTTACGATTTTGTTATAAATAACTATAAAGGTTGTAGTATGCGCGATTATAATTTTGTGTAGCAGAAGGAAAACCGCAAATGGTAAATGGCGCCCAATGCGGGCACTATTATATTCTAGAAATAACAAAGTTATGACAGAAATTGGTAAATCATTTCATAACGACGATTTTTAGTGATTTTGCTTAATTTTAAACCTCTTGCGTATTAATCCATACATTTCCAAGCTCGAAATGGGTGGGTTCAACGAAAGGGTTGAATTTACGACATTTGAAAACGAAAAATGTAAAGCAGAATAGTATACACGACTATTACCTTGCGCACAAAGACGAATTATACAAAATCTTAAATGGCGCCCAACGCACGTGTTGATATTTACGAGTATTTTCTGGAAATTACAATGTTTTTTTGCTTAAAGTTCCAATCTTATGAATATGAAGGACCAATATTATTAAATTTCATTTCAATTTCATTTTATTTATTCGTTAAAGAAGTAAGAGAGATCAAAAATCGTTTTTGAAATCACTACGCATTTTGATTTTCTGGATTTCAAGAAAAGACCATTTAAGTTAGACCGGTTTGAAATTTTGTCAAGGTCTTCATTTATATTAGAGGCTGCCAATGAATTCAAGAGGACAATTGAAGTAAAGTTGAAAGTCGTCGGCATACAGATGATAGGAACAGTTTCTGGTAAAACTTGGAAGCTCATTGAGATAGATACAGAATAGTAGAGGACCTAATATGGACCCTTGAGGAACACCGGACGAAGTAGGTAAAAAACTGGACAAACAGTCACCAATTTGAAATGCTTGTTTCCTATTAGTCAAATAAGAATATACAAGCTTAGCGGAACTTGCAGAAAAATTAAACTTAGTTTTTAAGTTTTTTACACAGAATGACATCTTTGACAGTCTCAAAAGCCTTAGAAAAATCAAGCAAAACTAAGAAAGTTACATCCTCCTTATCCAGCGCTTTTTTTTTTAATAAGCACACACTCCAGGGGGTATTACTACCCTTATTTTGCAGACACAGTGTGAACACTAGGAAGAGGAGAGAGGGTCTGAAAGGAGATGTCGGTGCACATTGATTTTGAATTCCTGAATATTGCAATGACTAGGAAAAACATAGTGTGGTAAGGCATTCCACATTCGCGTAGTACGGCTAAAAAACGAATCTCTGTATTTGACAGTACGGCCGAAGTTGGACTAGAGGATTTACTGATGAGCATCCCTAGAAGCGCGAATATTACGGTTGAATTGTTTAAGGGGAGGAATGCAGCTGGCTATTTCACTAGAGCATAAACCGTTAAAATAACGGTAAAAAAGGGTCAGACAAGAAACCTTAGGGCGATGTTCAAACGAAGTTAAAGAACTTATGATGATATAACCATCTATCAATTTAAATGCTCTACGTTCAATACTATCCAAGAGGCTTAAGTAAGTTGCAGGAGCACCAGCCCAGAGATGGGAGTTATTCTCAAGCTTTGGACGCATATTACTCTTGTAGATAACAGCCAGATCAGAAGGGGTAAAATATTTCTTGCATCGCTTAAGAAAACCCAAACACCTTGCGGCATTTTTGGCGACATCGCGCATATGATCGTTCTACAAGAGGTGGTTGATGACACACATACCGAGAATATCGAGATGTTCAGTCTCATTGATGCAAGTGCCATCCATGGATAATGGCAAGGGGGGTATAACTCGCTTTAAGGATACAAGACACCATTGAGTTTTCGAAGCATTGAATTCCACGCGGTTTTTTACATAATCCCCATTGTACAATGCTGTTTAGGTCGGAATTTATTGAGCTTATCATATTTTGGAGTTGCAGTTCCACATCCGAAGAAGAGGGATGTGAGTCTGAAAACGAATATGAAAAGCTAAGAGTACTATCCTCAGCGAAAGAATTTATTGGATTAGATAATTCAGACAGGAGATCATTAATAAAAATGAGAGTGTTGGAGATAGAACAGAGCCATGGGGCACACCATCATTTATTTTATGGTTTTCAGACTTGAATCCATCCAATACTATTTGTATTGAACGATCCGAAAGGTAATTACTAATCCAATAAAGCAGAGATTCATGAAAACCGAAAGCACGCATTTTCGATAAGAGAGCCTGATGCCAAACCCTATCCAAGGCTTTTGAAGTATCAAGTGCAATAATATTACTTTCTCCAAAGCGATCTAAAGATTTGCTCCACTGTTCGGTGAGATGAACCATGAGATCACCAGTGGACCTATTGCTTCGAAAGCCTTACTGACGGTCATTAAGAAGCTTTCAAATTTCAAGATATTTCTTGAGCTGATAATTAATTAGCGTTTGAATGACTTTGGAAAGAAGGGACGTAAGTGCAATCGGTCGGTAATTAGAGGGTGAGGAAGATTCGCCTTTTTTGGGGATGGGCTGGACAAATGCAGTTTTCCATCCTCTCGGAACGAGACCTGAGGAGTAGGACAGATAAAAAAGCTTACGCAATGGTTTTGCCAGCATTGAAGAACACCTCTTCAGAAGAATAGCGGGAATGCCATCCGGACCAGCGGATTTATGTGTGTTTAGATCTCTAAAGACTCTTGCTACAGTACGATTGCGAAAAAAGATTGGTCAAATAGAATCACTAACTCGCTCAAGTACAGGCGGAGTCATAACACTCACTGACAGCATAGAATTCAGTGAAGCAAAGGAGTGCTATTGTACAGGTGTGTTTTTTCCAGAAGCCAGATTGTTTTGGATTGAGCAAAGAGTTTGCTGTAAGAAAAGCGTTGATTTGTATCTGCAAAATTCTCTCAAAGACTTTAGACAAGTAGAGTCGAATAGATATAGGTCTATATTCAATTCCTTTAGCATTTTTAGGAAGTGGTACGATTTTTTCTATCTTGCAAAGGTCCGGGAAAATTCCAGACATCAAAATAGTATTAAATGCATATTTAATGTATGTATGACAACAAAATTGGAAAAACCATTTTGAAAAATTTAGGGTTAATATTGTCCAGACCGACAGCACTTGACTTCACAGAAAGCAGACTTTCAACAACATCAACAGCATCCAAAGAACGAAAACTGAAACTAGGGTGATCTAAATTTTCCCTAAACAAAATATTTTCCTATGAATCAGACAAAAGCGTGGTTAATGGGACTGAGAAAAATGATTTGTTAAGTAAGTTAACATCAACATCGTTAGCAGGCATATTGCTCTTGCCTTACCAATACCAACGTTAAGCAGCTTCCTCCACAGTTCAAGTCCATTCAATGAAGAACTCAATTGATTGCATTATTCTTTTGTTGTAGTAATCTACACTAATATTATAAAGAGGAAGGATTTGTATTTTTGTATGTAACGAATAAACTCAAAAAGTACTGGACCGATTTTAATAATTCTTTTTTTCATTAGAAAGCTACATTATCTGTACCTATTTATGTCTACTCGTGCGAAGCCGGGACGGGCCGCTAGTAGTCTTATATTTTGCGTAAACCATGGTTTATCATTTTGTTTAGGAATTTTAGTTTTCAAGGAAACGTGAGTATCGTTAAGGTATTGGATATTATTCGTTAGGAATTGCAATTGTTCGTTAAGGGACGGAAAACAAAATATATTCTTTTCAAGAAGCTGACCTTTAATATTTCTTGAAGTCACGGTATGATATTTTTTGTCAGAATATTCAAAATTAAATTTGATTGTCAAAAAAATTAAGTTATGTTTTGAAAAAGCAGGTGAGCAAAAGTTGATCATTTAAAGGTCAGACTTGGGAAAATGTGTGATGTTTTGAAAAAGTTGATAATTTTTAGGTCAAACTTGGAAAATTATTAAGTATGTAGGTACTGCTAATTAATTACAGGTCCTTTAAAACACAAATCATTAAAACAAAAATTAAAGACAAAACAAATGTTTAAATATGAAAAAAGGAATTATCAGAAGTGTCTTCTTTTCATTTCAGCTTTATTTACTTGCATCTTTACGTAAGACAGAAAAATAATATACTCCATGCGTGAATCGCAAGTTTTTGTTTGTTGGAGCTAATGAAATATTTACCAAGCTAAATATAAAAGAAATACGTGTATGATTATGTGTATGTGATGTGTGCTGCTACTGTGTCTTGAAGGTAAAATCAGACTTGAATGAAAGGACAAGTTTGAGAAGATGAGTGAGAGGTCGGAGGAAGAGGTTGTGGTGGCTTACGGGCAAGGTTAATACATAATTGAGACAGAAAAGTTCAACAAAATTAAGAAGGTAATTACCTACCTGGTTTGTGTTAACTTTTTCTTTTCAAAAGAAAGCACATCCACAGCACACAAAACAAAACCAACAACAAAATGTAATAGAAATAAATACGAGTATATTTATTACAAAACGTCGTCGTCGTTCGTCGGTCGTCTTTTGGGAGGAATTTTGTTGAGATTCGTTTTGAACTTATGAGCTTGACATGTTTAATGATTAATTTCATTTGGAGAAACTTTATTTCGTGACTTTTTGTTTTCTTTTTCTCTTCTGTTAAGGTCTTATTAAGCTATTTAAGAAAGTTGAAAAAGATTTCGTTTGCTGTTGACACTTTTCTTACTAATCAAATATGGATTGTGTATGTCAAAAAGTTATTGCTCGATTAACTATATTAAGTCAGAAGTTAACAGAACAGAAGAGGGTTCAAATAGGTTAGGTTAGATTATTTTAAGTGTTTGCCATTAGTGGACAATATGCTTGACAATTGACGTGACGTGACGTGACACCGACACGTGACCGTATTTTTCTTATAATTTAATAATTGGTATGTTTGATTTGCTGATTTCGGGGCTACAAGTAGATTTACGAATTAACTCTTCGAATGTTCAAGTGATAGATTTTTTTAAATTAATGATATTTTTTAATTAACTTCCCATAGGGAGTTATTGTAATCGGTCCGATTTGTCGATTTGAAAATTTTGACATTTCTCGCCGTTTCAAGGCCCCTAGAGTCAAAATAAAAGATTTTTAGAGAGATGTCTGTGCGTGCGTGTGTACGTACGTTTGTACGTCTGTACGTCCGTGCGTTCGCGACGTTTTTTTCGTCCTCCACAACTCAAGAACCAGTGGAGATATCAACTTCAAATAAATTTCGTTATACAGATATTAATACAGAAAGATGCAGAAAGGATTCTCAAACAAATTGCGTGGGTGGTTTTTTAAAATAGCAATTTAAAAAAAAGATGAAAATTTTGGTTTTTACCCGAAATATTTCACGAACCAATAACGCTAGAGACTTGAATTAAATTTTATTTTAAATATTATGACGTGATAGCAAACTAGTATATTTTTGGAAACAAATTTCAACTAACGGTTTTTTCTATAAATCAAAAAAATTAAAAAAAAAGTATTTGTCACCTCGAATATTTTATGAACAAAAAATGATTTTATCTCCAAAACAATTTTGTGCAATAAATAATAACGTTTTTGACAACTGGTAAAATTTTGAGAAAAATTGAATTGACAGTTTTTTTTATAAAAAAAAACATTACCAAAAGTTGGTAAAAATTGATTATGGCTTCAAATTAATTTTGAGAAAAATCAAATTAACAGTTTTTTAACAAAAAAAGAAACCTAAAAAAAAATTATAAAAGTTCGTAAAAATTGATTTTTGACTCAAACATCTTTTCAAAACTTTGAGATATTGGCCTCCAATTTATTTTTTTTGTTATAAAAAATATTGTTTTTAACATTCGGTAAAATGTTGAGAAAAATCGGATTGACAGTTTTCTTACAAAAAATAAAAACCTAAAAAAAAAACATTACTAAAAGTTCGTGAAAACTGATTTTTGACTCAAATATCTTTTCAAAAATTTTAGATCTAGGCTTTAAACTAATTTTTTTTATAAGAAATATTGTTTTCAATATTCAGTAACACTTTGAGAAAAATCGAATTGACAGTTTTTTGACAAAAATAAAAACATAAATAAAAAATTACTAAAAGTTCGTAAACATTGATTTTCAGCTCAAATATCTTTTCAAAACTTTGAGATATTCGCCTTAAGCTAATTTTGTCTTATACAAAATTCTGTTTTCAACATTCAGTAAAATTTCGAGAAAAATCGGATTATCAGTTTTCTTACAAAAAATAAAAACCTAAAAAAAAAACAATACTAAAACTTGGTAAAAATTTACTTTCGACTCAAATATCTTTTCAAAAATTAAAAAATATTGGCTTCAAACTTATTTTATTTCATAGAAAATATTGTTTTCTATATTCAGTAATTTTTTATAAAAATCCAACAGTCCGTTTTTTCATAAAAAAATAAAATCTACAAAAAATAGTACATAAATTTGGTAAAAATTGATGTTCGGTTCTCGAAATCTCGTGAACAATAGAAGATATTGACTTCAAATTAATTTCATTCATTCAATTTGTATTTGTTTATATAAGAAATACAAATTTTTAAGAAATGCTACTAAAATTGGTAAAAATTGTTTTTCAACTAAAAATCTCGTTAACAAAAATTGATCTAGAAACCAAACTATTTCATCAAATGCAAAATTTTGTTGGTAATTCTTAAATCTTTTAGAATAATTCAACTGACAACTTTTTTAAACAAAACACGAAAACCTAAAAAGCCTTTTAAGCAAGGCAAATCGACACACGGGATGGGAAGTTATCGGTGTTGGTCGCATCCCAGCCTCTTATTACAAAAATCATTAAACTAAAACGGTGTTTTTGAGCAGTATTGAAAGTGGTACAATTTCTTCCAGAAACCTCTGCTAAAAATAGTACGTTTATGAAAGTTTCTTATAACTTTTGAATATTCACGAGATCTGAAGTATCTTTACTCACCTTAAAATGGATAAGGTTCCTTGGAATATTAATTAGTCATATAAACCTGTCATAAAGACTATCGAGTTAATTTAACGTTGAACTTAATTTCTAAACCGCTGAACGTATTTTTAAAAATTTGTATTGCCAATAACAGAAGTATTTGCATGTTGTAACTTCCAAAGGCTTTATTATACTCTTGATAATTTTAAGATCTTTCATTTTGAACAAAGCAACCAAAACCATATTATTTGTTTTCAAATTTGGAGTTTGTCTTATTAGAAATGGTAAGTATAGAACTTGGGGGGACATAAGAATCAGATTTCCGACCATTATTGTGGACTTATGTCCTCTCGAGTTTTATCTCAACTAGAAATTATTGAGATACAGATCAGAGACACTACTTTTTATAAATGAGATAAATATATTTAGAATGGTGAGGAAGATTTGTCAATTTTGTTTAAGCATAGTCTTTTGCCTTACGAGTCTTAGCTTAGACGGAGCCTGTGATAAAGCCGATTGGTATTGACAAAAAAATTACTTTCAAATCTGTTCGATTGGCTAAACCAAAATACATGAAATATATTACAATCAAGATTTACATATAAATACATATGTATATATACCTATATATCTGTTTTTACTTTAAAAAACATCAATAACAAAACAAGAAGAAAACATCGAGATATACAAAAGCCCTCACCTTTATATCCACTTTCACCTACATCAAAAGTAGTTTGTTAGTTTGGTTTTTTTCCCTTTTTTCATAAATCCTTTTTTGTTAAAGGATATAAAAGTCCTTTAACGAAACCAATCCTTTTATATGTATGTATATGCCCGTACTTAATGCAAAAAGGTGATGGATTTGAAAATGCCTTTGAGCTTTTCTATTGAATATTTTTAATAAAACGAATTTACAAACAGTTTATCGGTCCCAATAAAGTCTTTATGTGATGTTGAGTATTTGTAAGGACGAGTATCGTTTTCGACAGAGACGATATTGATGATGGAAAAAAGGGGGGGTAGAGAAAAAGGGAAGGTGTTGTTGCTAAAAAGGAACAAGCATTTTCTAAGCACTTTCGTGTATCGAATGCATTCTGAGAAAGATATTAGAGAGGTATTTGACGAGAATTTATGTGAAGTTCAACTTAAACAACTTTGTATATACTTAAAGCAGATATATTCCTGGCACAAAGTACTTAACTGGTTTTGAGATGGAATAGTATATTAAGGTGATTAAAGATAAAAGAGATTTTGAATCAGAACGAAGGTTTTCATAGGAAATAAAATGCATCACCTAAATACTAACTCTATCGTTCTTACGTAGAACTAAATATATTGAAAGACAAAAACAGGCTTTTCCAACGGTAAGATTTAAAAAATCTTATTTCTAATCTTATTTATGTAACTTCTCAAAGACTTATAAGTCTTGTTTAATTCGGGAAAATTAGGCGCTAGTCTGCTAAAAAGATAATAGAAGGATTCAAAAGCCTCTTAATGCTTTAAAAATTCTGTGGTCCAATTTCCTATGAAAAAGTCTAAAATTAAACTTTGGAAATAATGGATTCAAAAGTTTTATTCTGCTATTTGTGTGCAAGTTCACCCACCTTTATGCGATTATATGAACTCATTAACCCCATTTGTTCTTTGATTCAAATGAAAATCACAACTTACCCCATAGTCTTTAAAATGTACAGAGGCATCAGGTGTTGATTCTTTGTTTCTATCAATTCCAAAGAAACCTAATTTTGTCTTCATAATAAAATGCTTCTTCTTTATATGCTACTCGTTTATTGTTACCAAATTTAAGCTCCTTGTGATAAAAGACTATAAAGTTCACTCATTCTTATACAAAAATGGGTATACTCTTAGTTGATAACAAAAGCAAATAGATTTTCCTTCCTTAGAAGAATTCAACACTATTTCCGCATAATCACAACCTCAAAGATTTCAAAAAAAAAAGTTCAATATATGTAATTCCGGAAAAATACCTTTTTGTAGATATCTGTTTTTGAATATTACACTCTATGAATATTGTAAGGAAATGTTCAGAGAACGATTGATATAAAAGACGTAAAGATGCAGGAAGCCGACGTCGTATAGATATGACGACGTTATGATAAATTGCAAAAAGAGAGAGAAGGATGTGTATTGTGTAGTGCATGATGTGTCTCCTCAGTATTTTGCCTTAAATGCAACCAATAATACCGGAATTTAAATCCTTTGTGTATTTTGAGAATTTGAAAATGATTTCAAATTTTAAAGGAATAAATACGTCTCGAGGATTTTCTCCTTTTCTTTTGAAACATATTTAAATGCGATTAGAGTATAACAAAACAATATTCTGAGAGGTGTTATTTGTTAACTTTGCTTTGAGCTTGGTTTTTGTCATGAATATTCTATTGTTTTTGCAAAATAGAACATCAAGAGGTGAGTAAACAAATGAATGCTGACTTATACTGATAACTTTCTTTTGATGTCTTTAAAAAGTATAGCACTTGATAATTTTAAGCTGCTTTTTGGAACGTTCAAATTCCTTATATTTTTGAATGAGTTTACTTTTTCACAATTCACAAGTCTATCATGGAATTTGTCCTTAAGAACTGATAAGGCAACTTAGAAAGGTTCTTGGTTAATACTCATTTCATTTGTTTGTCAAAAGTTAATTGTTCAACATGTTCTACACATAAGGAAGAATCACAATTGTCCTACGCATATTTCGTAAAAACTTGATACTGTTCTTCACTCAACCGATTCGGATGATATTTTTTTATTCACATTTAACTAAATCTAAACTAATATTATAAATTTGAGACTCAATTTGTTTGTTTGTTTGCTTGTTTGTCTGTCATTCACGTCGCAATGGAGCAATATTATGACATGATTTTGTGTGTGGAGGTAGTTACAAGTTTGGAGATGGTTTAAAGCTACTTTTTACCGCTGTTAAATATCTCATTCATAGCTAATTCGAGGAAATCCAAGATTATCACTTATATGTATGTATTTGGATAATTAATGATTTCCTTTTTTAGAACACTAATTAGTAGTATATCATTAGGTGATTACTGCTTTCAGGCCAATCAACGTTGTCTATCATTAGGTGTTTCTTATAATGAAACTATGCTTAAAAACTATTCAAAAAAAGAGGCTGGGATGCGACAACAGATAACTTCCCATCCCGTCTGTCGATTTGTCTTGCTTAAAAGGTTTGTAGGTTTTCGTGCATTGTTCATAAAGTTTTCACTAGAATTATTCTTAAAAATTTTAAAATTACCAACAATATTTTGCATATAATGAAATAGTTTGATTTCGAAATCGAGAAAATTCGAGATTTTTAGTCGAAAACCAATTTTTAACAATTTTAATAGCATTTCTTTAAAAGTTTTATTTCTTATATAAACAAATACAAATTGGATCAATAAAATTATTTTGAAGTCAATATCTTCTATTATTCACGAGATATCGAGAACCGAACATCAATTTTTACTAAATTTGCGTACTATTTTTTGTAGATTTTATTTTTTTATGAAAAAAAAACAGTTGGATTTTTATAAAAAATTTACCGAATGTCGAAAACAATATTTTCTGTCAGATAAAATAAGTTTGAAGCCAACATATTTAATTTTTGAAAAGATATTTGAGTCCAAAATCAATTTTGAAGAACTTTTAGTAATGCTTTTTTTAGGTTTTTATTTTTTAATCAAAAACTGTCAATGTAATTTTTCTCAAAATTTAACTGAATATTGACAACAATATACATATCTTAAAAGACAAATTATTTAATAGCCAATATCTCAAAGTTTTGAAAAGATATTTAAGTCGAAAATCAATTTTTACCAACTTTTATTAATTTTTTTTTTAGTTTTCTATTTTTTGTAAAAAATCTGTCAATTCGATTTTTCTCAAAATTTTACTGAATGTTGAAAACAATATTTCTTATAACTTAAAATTAGTTGGAAGCCATAATCTCAAATTTTTGAAAAGACATTTGAGTCGAAAATCAATTTTTACCAACTGTTGCTAATTTTTTTTTAGGTTTTTAATTTTTTTTTGAGAAAAAAACTGTCTATTCGATTTTTCTCAAAATTTTTCAGAATGTTAAATTAGTTCAAAGTTTCATAGGAAGTTATTGTAATGGGTCCGATTTGTCGAAATGAAAATTTTGACATTTCTCGACGTTTCAAGGTCCCTAGAGTCGAAATAAAAGATTTTTAGCGAGATGTCTGTGCATGCGTACGTTCGTACGTCCGTACGTTCGGGAAGTTTTTTTCGTCGTCCATAGCTCAAGAACCAATAAAGATATCGACTTCAAATACATTTTGTTATACAGATAATAATACAGAAAGATGAAGAAAGGATGTTGGAGAATTAAACCCAGTATTTTGAATTTACACCTTGGCAACCCAGCTGCGAAAGCTTTCATTACTATTGTCAATTACTTTAGTATTTTTCTTTCTCATTACTTTTAACTAATTCTTTCTTTGACTTGAATAAAATTGTACTTATCGAACAGACGTGTCTTCTTTCCGCTCCGATTTAACCTCAATATTTAACAAAGGACTCTCAAAAAAATTGAAAATTTTGATTTACCCAAAATATCACACGAACCAATAACGCTAGAGACTTGAATTAAATTTTATATTATATATTATGACGGGATACCAAACAAATATATTTTTGGAAAAAATTTCAACTAACGGTTTTTTTAATTCAAAAAACTAAAAAAAAAATTTGTCAGCTGGAATATTTTACGAACAAAAAATGATTTTATCTTCAAAATAATTGTGCGCAATAAAGAATAACGTTTTTGACATCTGGTAAAATTTTGAGAAAAATCGAATTGACAGTTCGACTCAAATAACTTTTCAAAACTTTCAGGTTATGGCTTTAAACTAATTTTGTCTCATAAAAAATATTTTTTTCAACATTCATTTATTTAACAAAAAATAAAAACCTAAAAAAAAAAGTTCGTAAAAATTGATTTTCGACTCAAATATCTTTTCCAAACTTATATTGGCTTTAAATTATTTTGTTTTATAAAAAATATTGTTTTTAACATTCTGTAAAATTTTGAGAAAAATCTAATTGATAGTTTTTTTTACAAAAATGAAAGAGCTAAAAAAATGGAAAAAAGTGGGTAAAAATTGATTTTTTGTTCAAATATCTTTTAAAAAATTTGAAATTATGGCTTCAAACTAATTTTGTCTTATAAAAAATACTGTTTACAACATTCAAAATTTTGAGAACAATGGAATAGACAGTTTTTTTTACAAAAAATAAAAACCTAAAAAAAGCATTACTAAAAGTTGGTAAAAATTTGCGTTCGACTCAAATATCTTTTCAAAAATTAGAAATATTGGCTTTAAACTTATTTTATCTTAAAGAAAATATTATTTTTGACATTCAGTAAATTTTTTATAAAAATCCAACAGTCCGTTTTTTCATAAAAAATAAAATCTACAAAAAATAGTACGCAAATTTCCTAAAAATTGATGTTCGGTTCTCGATAGCTCGTGAACAATAGAAGATATCAACTTCAAATTAATTTCAATCATCCAATTTTTTTTTATATAAGAAATAAAAACTTTAAAGAAATGCTACTAAAATTGGTAACAATTGTTTTTCGACTAAAAATCTCGTTTACAAAAATAGATTTTGAAATTAAACTATTTCATCAAATGCAAAATATTGTTGGTAATTTTTAAATTTTTAAGAATAATTCAACTATGGCAACTTTTTTAACAAAACACGAAAACCAACAAACCTTTTAAGCAAAGGTTGCCGCGGATAACAGCTAGTACTAGAATAATTAAGAACAAAATTTGAAAAACTTAAAATACAAGAAAAAAGTGGGTTAAAACTAGGACTTGACTTATCCCTATCACACATTTTAAAGCAGGAGGTTATTTTAAAGGTAGCTATAGTCAAACACCTTAAACAAAAAATTACCAGATGCTAAATTTAAGTACTATCTGTATTCAATTTATTTGTTTTTAATTTATTAATGGCGATATAATATCGTGTATTGACAATATTAAAAATTAAATATAATCTTTAAATTTATAAAAAACAAACATTTCAATAAAAAAATATTCAATCAGCCAGATAATCCGATATTATTTTGTGTGCGGTTAATTAAGTGTCAAAACCATAAATCCCCTTCAATTGCACTAATTAAATTCACCAATCATTAAAAAGAAGGAAGTCCAAAAAAAAAACAGTGCACACAACATTAAGTGCTTAATGGTGATTCACATTGAACTTAACATTATGATACCCTTTCCGCCTCCAACACACAATTTAACCCACCATTGTTTTAACCATAGCATCATACAAGTAATTGCAAATAGACGAGCGACGACGACGGACATGAATTGCCATCATGGCTCTTCAGAGACTCAAAAGTCCGCAATTTATTTCCAGGACATAAACGCCGCAACGCTCGACATTCGCCACCACCAAACCAACGCTATCATAGCCACACCACAAAACCATTTCACATACAACCAACAATAATTTCTCAGTTCTCACACTCAAAACCTTTTCTGGTCGGTCGTTCATTTTTCATTTTCTTTTAATAAAATGTCAAATGACAAAAATGGAGATCTTTGCCGACAAGAAACGTTAATATTAATGCAAGGAACAAGGATATCTCACATAGTGTATAGTCATTTGTGGTTGATTTATACCTAAGTGAATTTTATGTTAGAGCTTCTTTGCTTAGCCTGTTCGTCGTCCTGGTTCCTAATGACAATTTTGCAGACATGAAGAAGAATAATAAAAGGCTTTTATGATAGATTTATGGCTAAAAAAGGATGTATCATTGCATGCAAGCGTGAGAGAACATAAGAATTGAAATCATTTTTGAGAATTCAAAACGATGGACTTTTTTTTAAATCAAATCAAAAAATCAATGTATCGAATGTAAGGAGACGTAAGATTGAGAAAAAGGGGTAAGTCCTTCAAAAAATCAAGCATTTTCTATAGTCCTTCTTTTAACTTGGGTATCAAATCGACATTCTTCTTGAAAAGAACCCCATATCCAAGTTAATATGACCTTCAAGTAAATTTTAGAAAATTAATCTTTACATTATCGTTAAAACACTGCTCATCCTTTTTTTAACATTGTCATCAAATTAATCTAAGCTTAAGCACATAGCTAGTATCATTTTATGATGTCCCATAATAGCTATCTTTATATCGACATTAAACAATACTTCCACAAAAGCATCATCAGCTTCAGTTCAATGGTTTGGTTGGGTTGGGTTGGGTATGGTTGGTTTGTGGTTAAAATATCTGTTTGCCTTTTGAAAGCATTTTAAAGACTTTGGTAGGTTTATACGCGTTAAGCTTAACCGCTGATTTCCAATGAATGATATACATACATAAATTTATTAAAGGGATAAAACAAACAATATCCCATTAAAAAAGTGCGCCTTATCGTACTCGTATACTCGTATACCTTACCTATCCTTTGACAAAAGCCTTAGGTACTCATTGTTGTGTCGTCTTAAAAGTGCTTAACATTTACGCCTCAGTAAAATTAAGTCCCTTGAGATTTGTCAAACATTACTAAACCTTTTTAAGAAAATGATAGATATTTTTGTTGTTGTTGTTGAAAGATTATCGCCAGGATCATTTCAAAAGGGTTCGAACGAAATTCTTAAAAGTGAAAATTAATTGCTGCTAAATTGGAAATTCCTATTTAAACATTTTTTGTTTACACGTTATAAAGTTTAATCGTATATAAAAGAGGATCTGATGAAATATATTATACCAATGATAAAACACTCAAAAAAGGATACGTATGAGATTTTTCGTTCCATATAACATTTTCAAGGTTAAAATAAACTTTGAAGGTTCGTTCAATGTTCTTATAGCTAGCTCTTCTATGATGTGACCATGACCATCATGTGCTTTTCTTTTTACAAGGATATGAACTTTCTAAAATTCAAACAACATTCAGAATTTTATGTAGAGTCTCATTTTGAGGAGAAATTCATATGCGAACACTCCGAGTCACTGGATTACGATCAATAATTTATTCAGGGAAACTTTACACTGTCAATATTATATCACATGAAGTGATGAATGACAGAAAAAATACTCTAATCGATATTTAACAAAGCTATCAGGATCTAAATTTAATGAGCATAATGTGACGTTAAAAGTCCATATTCGAAGTGAAGGAAATTTAATATTTTTACCAATTTTAGTAACATTTCTTAAAATTTTGTATTTCTTATAGAAACGAATACAAATTGGATAAATTAAATTAATTTGAAGCCAAAATCTTCTATTCTATCTATTCTACATCACTTTTCTATTTTTTGTAGATTTTAGTTTTTTATGTGGATTTTTTCGGTTGGATTTAATGAATGTCGAAAATAATATTTTTTGTGAAATAAAATAAGTTTGAAGCCAATAATTTTAATTTTTGAAAAGCTATTTGAATCGAAAATCAATTTTTACAAACTTTTTTATTTTTTGTTAAAAAACTATCAATTCGATTTCTCTCAAAATTGTATCAAATGTTGAAAACAATATTTCTTATGAGATAAAATTAATTTAAAGCCAATATCTCAAATTCTTGAACAGACATTTGAGTCCAAAGTAAATGTTTACCAACTTTTATTATTTTTTTTTGTAGGTTTTATTTTTTTTGTAAAAAAACTGTCAATTCGGTTTTTCTCACAATTTTTCCGAACGTTGAAAACAATATTTTTTATGTGATAAAATAAGTTGGAAGCCAATATCTCCAATTTTTGAAAAGATATTTGAGTCGAAAATCAATTTCAAGTAATGTTTTTTTTAAGTTTTTATTTTTTATAAAATAAAACTGTCACTTCGATTTTAAACGTTATTTTTCGTTGCACAAAATTGTTTTGGAGATAAAATCATTTTTTGTTCGTAAATTTTTCAAAGTGACAAATATTTTTTTTTAATTTTTTTGTCAGTTTTTTTGTATTTATAAAAAAAACGTTAATTGAAATTTTTTCCAAAAATATATTTGTTTGCTATTTAATTCAAGTCTCTAGCGTTATTGGTTCGTGAGATATTTAGGACTAACCAAAATTTTCACCTTTTTTTTAAATTGCTATGGTAAAAAAACCACCCACGTAACTTTCTTGAGAGTCCTTTCTACATCTTTTTGCATTATTATCTGTATAAAAAATATTATTTGAAGTCGATATCTCTTCTGGTTCTTGAGCTATGGACGACGAAAAAAACGTCGCGAACGTACGGACGTACAAACGTACGTACACAAGCACGCACAGACATCTTTCCAAAAATCTTTTATTTAGACTCTAGGGACCTTGAAACGTCGAGAAATGTCGACATTTTTAATTCGACAAATCGGACCGATTACAACAACTTCCTATGGGAAGTCAATAAATTTACCTTTCAGTGAAGTTGCAACATGCATCGTAGGAAACAAAAATCACTAACTTCCTGATTGGGGAAAGAATGAATCTTTTTTCAAGCAAAACGAAAAAAGGTGAAAAATGGAAATTTTACTAGTACATACTTACTTAAGGTGGCGCTACAGTCCGGGGCGGACCTAGGCCTCAACCAACATGCGTCTCCAGCCAGCTCGTTCCTTAGCTAGCAGTCTCTAGTCTCGCACGCCAAGTTTGTTAAAGTCCTTTCTCAGCTGCATGCGCCACCTGAGTCACGGTCTTCTTCTACTGTGCCGTGACTCGGGATAAGATTCGAAGACCTTCTGGACTGGAGCGTTTAAGTCCATGCGCTCTAGGAATTTTATTCTTTTAACACGTCAGTGTCGCTATACAGCCCGTAAAGTTCGTCGTTGTATCTTCTCCTCCACTCTCTATCTATGCAGACGGGACGAAAAATCACCCGAAGAATTTTTCGGTCGAAGCATCCTAAGAAGCTCTCATCTTTCTTTGACAATGTCCAGGCCTCGGCGCCATAAATGAGAACCGGGTTCATAAGTGTCTTATAGATGCTGATTTAGATGCTCGAGAGACGACTTTACTACTCAATTTCCTTATAAGTCCAAAGAAGCAGCAATTTGCAAGAGTTATTCTTCGTTTGATTTCAACACTGTTGTGGTTATCTGAATTTATAGCCGTGAATATGTAGACAAAGTCCTCATACGAGGTAGAATGGCTTGTACAGTACTATTTCTGGCGAGTTCATCTGCCTTACAATTTCCTGGAATGTCTCTATGGCCCGGCACAAAGCAAAGGTGAATATTAAATTGTTGTGCCATTTCCATTAGAGATGATCGACAGTTATGGAGAGAGATTTGATTTCCTGACTATCTGAGAAAATACGGATATCAGATGTTGATATCACTTTTTCTTCATGCAAGTCTTCTTCTGTTGCCAAAAGTTCCGCCTGGAAGACGCTTCAATGATTGGGAAGTCGGAATGAGAGACACACTTCCACCAACCCCTTGATTTGTTTTGTTTTCTTTTTTGAATTCTATTTACATAAAAGTACAGGGTTTTTCAACAGGGACGCTACAAAAGTAGAGCGACAGTGACAACAAACGACACCATATTTCTTGCCGTTCTTTTGACATTTCTGTTCAGTAAGATTTGCCATTTCATGATGGAAAGATATACGAGCCAACAAGAGTAAAAATTATTAAAATTTATTACACGTCGTTCTCAAGCGTTGAACATCTGTGTGACGTCGTTGTGTCGAATTTTTGCGAAAGGATCTTAGCCTACATCCTAACAAGATTAAATTGACGCAAGAACTGAAGCCGCTTGACCACCAGAAACGTCGCGCGTCGTATGTTCGTGAATTTGGCTGAGCAAGAACTTGAAAATGATTCGGATTTTCATCGAAAAATCATCTTCAGCGATGAGGCTCATTTCTGGATGAATGGCTTCGTCAATAAACGAAATATGCGGTTTTGCTCAGGCAGCAACCCACACGTATCCATGATTCATCATTGCATCAACAAAAATTACTGTTTGGTGTGGTTTATGGGCCGGCCGTGGCAACGTCATTGGGACGTACTTCTTCCGTGATGATTAAGACCGGCACGTTACTGTGAATGGGGATTGCTACCGTTCAATGATAACCGAATATTTTTGACCCCAATTGGATGATATGAACTTGGAGGACATGTGGTTCCAACAGAACGGCGGAAACGAAGTTTAGAGAACGTGTTATCTCACGAAATGGTCCAGTCGCTTGGCCGCCTCGGTCATGCGATTTGATGCCGTTAGACTACTTCTTGTGGGGCTACGACAAGTCTATGGTCTATGCCAACAAGCCAGCGACGACGAATGATGAACTTCGTACTAATATCGAACGTGAAATTGCAGCAGTATCGGACGATTTATGCTTGAAAACCGTCGAAAATTGGGTTCAGTTTCTGGACTTCTGCAAGCGTTCCGTTCCCGTGGTGGCCATGCAGAGAACCGTTTTTTGTTTTATTAAAAAAAAAACTTTTGTAGCGCTCTTATTGAAAAACCCGATATAAGACAAGACAATGGACTGATTCAAAATAACCTCAGAGGCCTTAAAGTCTACCAAAAATTGATGTTTTGGTGATTCGTCCCTGTAATTTCACTTGAACTAATCCAGTTTACGAGTAAGAAAAAGCAAAATTTTTTGATCAAAAGATTGACAGTGACATAGAGTGTAAACGCTCCTTTTTTAAATGGAATGTCATTTATGTATATTCATATTCATATTGTATAATCCATGAAACTTTTCAGTTGATTTAATGATATAGCCAAAGTATTTTATATAAATAGAAGACTACATTTTTGTGATGTGAAAATTGTACATATATTATATAAATTTATAGGATGGATGATACATTCCATTTCTGAACAAAATAATTTGCACTTAACATCCGTTTGAAATACAAACATATTATAAAATCTACTCTTTATCCTTTTCTAAAATCTAAGAGCTATCATCATTTAAACTTTTGGGTATCTATTAAATCTATGCATAGTCAGAGACAAAACTTCAGTTCACACACCGAAATTTTGTGTGTTTATACTTTGAGACTCAGCAGACACAAGCAGGATAAAGTTCCTTCCTTTTTGTTGAGTGTCTGAAGCTAATTTATTTTAATGTAGTCTTTGAGTGTTCATCATGATATGATGCCTGTTAGTCTTCTATATGTACATATGTGGAAATTTATGTTGTTTCCATTTATTTTTATTTTTTAAATAAAATTGATAGACGAAAGAGATATGTGAGTTTATATTTCTAAGAAATTAATTAGAAGATCAAAGAATTGTTCTGTGAAATGAAAGAATACATCATTTAAATTGGAAAACTGTATCTACTTACTGATATAAGAGAGATTTTTGAAAAAGGGTGAATAAACAGTAATTTTATCCAAGATCTTTTATCGATGGCACTATTCCTTGATTAAATACGAAAAATTCAGATGAATTCTAGAATAGTTATTTATGTTTCTACGCATCATGATTGAGCTAAAAACAAGATGGAAATTTTAAATGGTGATTAAGTGTTAAGAAAAAGTCTTTTCTCTCCCTAGTCTGCAATAAGCTTCAAATTTTATGTGTCATCCTTTGAAAAAGACCCACTCAGCCATTCGGTAGCCTCTTACCCGTTTATGTCTAAAGTCGCTTAAGAAACTCATAAAGTTGCAGTTTTGTTATTGATCAATTATAAAGTAGACTGAAAAAAAATCAGAATACCATCGAAAAATACAATTTTTCTTGGTGTGTCGAAATATGGTTTTTTTTTTGCAGCATGAATTTGAATCATGGCATGATTGCAACTTGTGGTTTATTGGCACAGAACACCTCATAAGATGAAACTAATAAAGTTATTTATACAGAAAACGAACCTTGTTGCTTAGCTTGATTTTTGGGGTCAACTTTTTACAGTTTGAAATCCAATCTTGAATCAACCACAAAGTTATTGTACAAGATAGAATGTTAAGTTTTTGTCTATAAAACCTACTTTATCACCCCTTAAAAAGAAACTTGATAGAACTCTTTATTTTTAACTATAAACTTTCATTTTTTCTACAAAGAATGCATTCATTTTTTGAAGAACACAATTATTGGATCAAAATTTTAAACAATTTAGTAAAATTTTGCATTCATTTAAATAAGTTAACAAATTATTTTGTTCATTTCCAACAAGGACACAATCCCGAAAACCCAAAATCTTGAAAATAATAAAAACCCAATATCCCGCAAATCCTGAAAACCCGAATTCTCGATAAGCCTAAGTCCAGGAAATTAAACTAATTATCAACTTCCCATAGGAAGTTATTGTAATGGGTCCGATTTGTTAAATTGAACATTTTGACATTTCTCGACGATTCAAGGCCCCTAGAGTCGAAATAAAAGATTTTTAGAGAGATGTCTGTGCGTGCGTGTGTACGTACATACGTTTGTACATCCGTACGTCTATACGTTCGCGACGTTTTTTTCGTCGTCCATAGCTCAAGAACCAGAAGAGATATCGACTTCAAATAAATTTTGTTATACAGATAATAATGCAGAATGGGCTTTCAAGAAAATTGCGTGGGTGGTTTTTTTTACCATAGCAGTTTAAAAAAAGGTGAACATTTTGGCGAACCCTAAATATCTCATGAACCAATAACGCTAAAGACTTGAAATAAATTTTATATTATATATTGTAACGTGATACCAAACAAGTATATTTTTGGAAAAAAATCCAATTTTTTTTATAAATCAAAAAACTGAAACAAATATTTGTCACCTCGAAAATTTAACGAATAAAAAATGATTTTATTTCCAAAACAATTTTGTGCAATTAAAAATAATGTTTTCAACATCTGGTAAAATTTTGAGAAAAATCGAATTGACAATTTTTCCTACAAAAAATTGAAAACCTAAAAAAATTAACAAAAGTTGGAAAAAATTGATTTTCGACTCAAATATCTTTTTTAAAATTAAAAATATTGGCTTCAAACTAATTTCACTCACAGAAAATATAATTTTCGACATTCAGTAAATTTTTTATTAAAATCCAACAGTCAGTTTTTTCATAATAAAAATAAAATCTACAAAAAATAGTACGCATATTTGGTAAAAACTTATGTTCGGTTCTCGATATCTCGTGAAAAATAGGAGGTATTGATTTCAAATTCCTTCACTCATCCAATTTGTATTTATTTATTTAAGAAAAAAAAACTTTTAAGAGATGCTACTTAAATTGGTAAAAATTGGGTTTCAACTAAAAATCTCGTTAAAAAAATAGATTTTGAAATCAAATTATTTCATCATACGCAAAATGTTGTTGGTGATTTTTAATTTTTTTAGAATAGTTTAACTGATAACTTTTTTAACAAAACATGAAAACCTGCAAACCTTTTAAACAAGACAAATCGATAGACGGGATGGAAAGTTATCAGTGTGGGTCGCATCCCAGCCTCTTTTTTGTGTTATGAATAAAAGGTGTTTAATTATATAAAAAATTAAGACAAAGTCGTGAACTTTCCAGCCAAACCGTTGTATCTTCTTAGAAATGTAAATTCCCTCATTATCCATAGTGCTTTGGTTAATATGCACTAACGTTTTTAGCTAATTTTGCAGAAAACCAGAAGCTTTTCCGAAAATTTTGACCAAAAATAGGCAGTATGTGAAATGTCACTTTTAAAAAATGAGCATCATTACAAAAATAATAATATAAAATTAAAAAATTAAACACATTTTTCATTTTATATTATTTCTCTGGGTTCAATTTTCGGGGTTTTGTATTTTGGAATTTCGGGATCCTCAATTTTCGAGATTTTGAATTTTCGGCATTTTGGGCTTTTGTGATTGCGGATTTCTGGATTTAGTCCCCAACCGCTTCAAACGATGTAAGTACTTTACCACACCTTAACGAAACGTAAAGTCGAGTAATTAAATCTACTGTTCAAATGAATTTTGTTTATTTTGACATCCGAATGAAAAAAATTCATTGCAGAAAATTAACCTTATTGAACCTTATTTTGGAGATCAGCTGTATAAAATAATTTCACATTTTTATTTGATTTAGTGTGACCACATACTTTTCTTTTCTTTCGAAGAATTGTCACAGATTAAAAGTTTCTTAATTAAAAAATTATGTGAAGTTAATGAAGTGATAAAGATGTTTTTCTTGAAATTTTACATTTTGTTAACTGAAGTAACCATTTTTGTTTTCATTTCTATGTCGTATTTGTACCATTCAACATGTTATATATATTCCTGAAGTATGGTCACACTTTTCAATAAAAATGTAGAGAACCAACGATTCAAAATTTCAAATCGTTGTAATTTTGGAAATGACAAAAATGACATTGAACTCGAATCATTCGAAAGTCAAAGTTTTCAAAAATAAATGAATAATTAAATCGGCAAACTTTCGAATAGTTCGAATCTAAGAATAAGATCTTCTCAAATTCGACTAACTTTCGATTGAAAGCGAATCTCAAAAAAATACAATTACAAGATGATTTGTTTATTTGTCTATAATTTTCTAAATTCATATAATTTCTGAGTTTATAGCATTTTACATTAACAGATCTTTTCTCCAGTTTAGGTATGTTTGTTTTCCTTTTTTCACCAACTGTCAATGCTTGGACGTGTTTAGAGTGTTGATTTCAAATGAAATTAAAATTCTAAACCCTCATTGTTTTAAAATCGAAACCTTAAAAGAAATTCATAAAAAACACCCAATTTTAAATATTGTTGGCATAATGTCACTTTGCTTTTTAAGAGATGACATATCCCTCTATTTTCTCCTGTAGACTTCCACGAGGCGAGAATATATTTTCTACCGATTCAACGAAAGTCGATTTGAAAGAATTTTATTCTCAAACAATTAACGCCACTCAAACTTATTCCAAAATTTCTTACTTATAAAATACTTACTATAAACTTTGCATCGAACACCTCTAAAATGTGACAGTTCGTGAAGAAAAATTACAAACTAACCTTAATGTGGGAAATTGACTTATGTCAAAAGCTTAAAAATTGTTATGCATTTAGAAAACTACAAAAATTTAGACTAGTTTTTTGTTAAACGACGAAATGGTAACTTGCTAAGATCATTTAAAAATGGGAAAATCATTTTTTACTTGCCTATTCCCTATTCCTTTCCTTAAAAAGATCTTTTCTCCTCATTTCCTCCTACATACAGAAAAATGAACCTCATATCATACTTAACGATTTTTCATCGTCCTCATTTGATCCTGCATGAATCTTTAGGATTGTTTCCGTTTTTGTACGCATATTTTGTGAACCTCATTTCGTCCTAAATGAGGTTGTTGTGACAACAACGAAGATGATGACAAAGATGGAGATGGTGATAGTGAAAATGTTAACGATGGATTTTGGGGACGAAAATAGGGCCAACATTTTGACTCGGGTATAGGAACTGTATGGCAAGTATTGCATTCGTAAAACATTTCGAACTTGAAGTTAAGGTCTTAAGCAGATTCGCGTTATATGTTTTTTTAGACAAAATTTTAAGACTAAAAATAATAGTAGTCTTCATACAAAATTTGTTGTTCAAAAATCGAACCGATAGATTTTTATTAAATTTTCTCAATATTTTTATTTATTAACTCTCAAAAACTTATGAACCAATTTTAATACTTGTTTGTTGCACAAGCTGTTATACTGTCTTAATAATATCTGATGATCAAAAATGTTAAATTTTACTTTTTGGATTTAAAAAAAAAATATTAATGTTTTTTTTCAGAATTCGATATCTCAAAAACGGCTCAATATTTTTTGTACGAAAATTAAATGTAAACGTAGTTCTAAAAACTGTGTAAATCTATTTAAAAAAAAGTATAAATGAAGATTTTGTTTTGATTGATTAAATGGCATTTATATTTTTTAAGAAAAACTCATTTTATTGGTACATTTTTAAACAGAGTCTTTGGATACGGGAGTAAGTTCGTACGATCCAGTCGTGCACTTTATTCACTTAAGTAACTTATTAAAATCCCTTACAACATTACTCGCACACAGGAATGGTTGAGAGTTGTAAGTCACTAGGCCCTAGTTCTCAAAGGACTGTTGCACCACCTAATTTTTTAACTTATTAAAATAGCTTTAACCTATTATACAAATCGCTTAAAATTGTGTCTCTATTTTTTTATGAAAAAAACATCAGATCTTTGAACATTCCTTAGTCACCAATAAAATTACTTGAACTCTTGAAGTTGTACAAAAACCTATATCGGCAGTCTTTAATCAAGCTATGTTATTATGATAAAGATAACTTCTAATAAATGTATATAAATAGAAGGAGATACCTGTTCAAAACCATCAGAGCATAAGACAGGACCGATGACAATGTAGAAAAGTAATATAATTTCCTATCAATACTTTTTAATATCCGATGTCGTCACTCACAAATAATGTTTCACTAAGTCATTGAAAACATTAAATCCAATAATGAAAAAGGACATGACTTACATTTTCTTGTCAATTTAAAAAGAAGGCGTTTTAGATATTGAAGTAGGTATGAATCAACAAAAGTTACTACAGGGTTATCCATTTTGGACTTTCAAAAGTAAACGTAAATAAAACACATATAAAATATTTTTGTTCATGATATTTCTTTTTTATTATCAAGTTTAAACGTTGACATTATGTGTGAAACACTACATCATTTAAATGACCACCATGCGAATTGTTGCAAGCATCGATTCTTTTGAGCCATAACTTGACGAATGTTGGTTTTTAACTGCTCAAGAGTTATAGGTTTATCTGCGTAAGCACGGTCTTTCGCGTTGTCAATCAAAAAAAGTAAAAAGAGTCCAGATGTGTCAAATCGCATGATCTTGGTGGCCAGTTGATATCGCCACGACGATAAATGACGCGGCCAAAAAATGTCTCTTGCAATAAAGCCATATTCGCTCGAGTTGTGTGGCATGTGGAACCATCTTGTTGAAACCATACCATAACGCTCCAAATTGATGATGACAGTCGTTCCATCATCGTTTTCGAAGAAGTAAGGTCCAATTACACCTCAGCTCCGGACCAAAGAGCGTACCAAATAGTGGCTTTTTGTGGATGTAATGGCCTCTCTTCAGTTACTTGAGGATTCTCATAACCCCAAATACGACAATTTTGTTCATTAACATACCCACCGAGTGAGAAGTGTGCTTCGTGGTTGAAGAATATTTTATTCGAAAAATCGCCGTGCACCGCCCTGTCGTTCAAGCACCCATTCAACGTATTTACTATGATCTGTAACCTCTTCAAATTTCCTCACAATTATTCCAATTGCTTGCGTAGTTGGACGATTAGGTAAACCAAAATCTCCTCTTAAAGCACGATATGTGGCTGTGGCAGAATCACCATTTTTGTAGTAGGTTTTAACAATGCGTTGTGCGATAGTTAAGCGATCCATTTTAACAACTTGGTTTGACAGATGTCGAATTCCAGTCCTATACTTTTGAAACCGCAAAATGTATAACCCGTTATTATAAGGAAAAATGAAGTGGTATTTGTGTATTGTTGAAGGGCCTGGCGTTAAAACCATTTGGATACATGTGCTTTCAGCTATAATTATAGAAGAATTAGATTATGTGATAGTTGAATTGTTTAAAATAGGAAGCAGTTAGGAAAAAAGCTTGACATTTTTTACTAAAGTAATGTAATTTTAACAATTTTTCGTTCTTAAAACTTTCCAACTCAAATGGTAGTTATTTCAATCATCTGAAGTTGAATTCATATGCAATGTGACGAGAATAGAATAATTCCAAAAGAGGCTTGGATACGAACAACACTGATGACTTCCAATTGCTGCCCCCCCTAAAGCTTTCACCTGATATTTGTACTTGCGACATATAGGAACTATATGGCAAGTTTTGCATTCGTGCAAAATTTCGAACTCGAGATTTTAATCAAACATGATATTACGATGATAGAGAAGTCGAAAAAAGTGGGTCCCACGATTCCGTCCGGTCTGTCCTGTCTGTCTGTCCACGCTCCTACAGCCTAAACCATTGAGTCGATTGAGTTCAAACTTGGAAGTTAAGGTTTTGAGTAGATTCGCGTTAGGCATTTTTTTCATTTTTTTTTTTAAGATCAAAATTAACAGTGGCCCCCATACAATTTTTTTGGTCAAAAAACGAAAATTAGAATTTTCTCAAAAACAAACCGATAGATTTTTTTTTGAATTTTCTCTAAAATTTTATTTTTTAACCTGGCTTCTTTTAATAAGAAAAACATATTTTTGTATTTCTCAGGAAAGGTACCGCTCATAAAACCGTTATTTTGTTTTTTAATTTTCTCAGAAACATATGAACCGATTTCAATCATTTTTTTTGAACGAGTTCTTATATCGCCTTAACAATATTTGATTATCAAAAGTGCAATTTTTTTTTGTTTGGATTTATAAAAAAAATATTGAATTTTTTTTTTCAAAATTCTATATCTCAAAAACGGTTCAACATTTTTTTACGAAATTCAAATGACGAGCGTATATTAACAATCACTAAACAACTGCATACCAAAAATATTTTTAAAACAAAATTGAAAAATTTTATATATACAAAATTTATTTAAAAAAAACCGCTCTAACGATTTTCGAAAAAAAAAATTTGAAAAATTAAATGTTTTTTTTATCTTTGAAGGCAAACTTATTTTACAGGTATATTTTTAAATCTTATATAGGTACTTTTTTAAACAGACTCTTTCAATACAGGAGCAAGTTCGTGAGACCTAGTCGTGCATTTTATTTTTAGACTCAAATTGTCAATTTTTGTACTTTAAGAATTTTGTGTATAGAGTTTTCTGTATTTTATTTCTTGTTAAATAAAAATAAATATTTTTCTAAAGTTTTTATTTTAAGTCAAAAACGTAATTTTTTAAAAATTCTGTATAAGCTTATAATGTGTAAAGTCGATGGCGTTGTTTTCTAGTGACATTTTTGAGATTGACCGAAATTTTCAGTAAATACGTTTCGAAAGACGTTTTTGCAAACTCTTGATGTTACTATCTGTATCCCGTCATCTTGAAAAAGCTACAAAGGTAGGTTTTTAAAAATTCAAAATTTAGAACACATTTTTTTTTTAAATCTAAGGTCCCTTTTAAAATCGGTATTCAATTAATTACTCCTTCCTCAATCTTTTATGTAGCCTCTGGTCCTGTCCACCAGCAGCGTTTTCCACTATCCTTTATTTTCTTTAGAACTTTTGTCTTAAGTATTGATATTATTTTTAATTTAGTTTTATTTCAATACATGATGTTAGCCCAATTCTCGAAAGAAAATTAAAATAATAGACACCGGTAATCAGGTGAGTTTCCTTATAATTTCCCAAACGTTTTTCTTTCATCCCATTTCCTTTATTTTCTATATTGTTTCCTCTATATGAACTCGAATCTGGAGCACATCCAATAGTTGAATTTCAAAAGAAGGGATCATCCATAGGTAAGTACTAAAAGTTCATTTTTTAAGAAAGACACAAACAAAAATATAAAATGTCCTTGCATCAGAAGAATATAGAAACGTTTATATACCTATATGTTATGTACGTATATCTGAAGAGATTGGTTGATAAAAGTACGGGTATAACCACTCTTTTGAAATTCTCGAACTCAAACTTTATCTCTGGGGCATTGTTTGGTGAGCATAGTAGCAATTACCTTCGTTGAACGTATAGAAATTTTCAACGACCAAACGAATCCTCTTTTAACACAAACTGCAGGCTATTTGTATAAGTATAGATATACCTATTATGTCCATTTTATGTATAGAGTATATGCATGGGAACTTTATTTTGTTCTGGAAAGGATTGTTTTTTCCTTTTTTTCTGGAGAAGTTTAATACTAATCCTTCGGGAATGTAGAATGTTAATGTTAACGAACTACATGGCGTTGACTTGTTGAAATAATGAAGAACATATGCATTTTGTTAAGCTCTGAATACGGCGAATACCTGCATCAGGATTTTTCGTTCGTTTATTGTTTTAAATTTTGAAATTGTTTCAAAAAAGTTTAACCCATTTTCATCCTTATGTAGGTATGTGCATTATATTGAAATTAACGAAGTTGGAATTACGAATAAAATAGATAATGAGTAAATTCTTATAGAACGAACGTAATAAAGAGTGTTTTTTCAAGAGTTTAAGAAGTTTAAACAAATATTTTTTAAAACAAATGTTTATGGGTTGTTAGAAAAAACAAAGTTTTTGAAATAATTGTGGTTGGCTTATTTAAATTCAGCGCTAGAGCCGTATTTTTGGGGATGAAAATGAGATTTGTGATGAAAAAAAAGGTTTCTTTTTTAAAAATGATATTTCAATAGTCGAGAAAAGTATGGTGTCTGTGTTCAGAGCCATAACACTCAAATTAAAATAATGATATAAGAAACGAACATTTTCATAACTACCAAAAACTTAAAAAACATAAAAACAACTACAGAAGAGGAATGTCAAAACAAAATGTATGGGATTTTTAACCATTTTGTCATTAGTAGTTTTTGTGTTCGGTCCGATTTGCTGAATTTAATTTTGAGAAGATGGTCCCTGGAATCTTAATCCACCGTTTTTGTTTTGCAAAATATTGTATGATATGACAAAAATCAAGGGTTAGTTGTTTTCGTAAATCGAAAAAACTGAAAACAAATATTTTTCAATTCGTAAATTTTAAGAATAAAATAATATTTAAACTTCATAGCCAATTTATAGAATGAAGTAGGTTTTTTTTGACATTTGATAAAATTTTCTATAACTCTTATTTTCCAAAATCTTATCGATATTTTCGCGCTTTTGCGGACGTGGACGTATTGCTGGGAAAATATTGGACTTAAGGGGGTCATCCCATGTGATGAGTTCAAAAAATCGAATTTTTTTTTTTTTCATAAATTGCTAGTTTAATATGTCTAGAATACAATAGTAAAGGGATTTTTCAAAATTCGAAGTCGTTTTAAAGATACAGCAGGTCCATGTTTAGAACCAGTGCTCCACTATCGTAAACGTCTTTATTTTATTTTTGTTGTTCTCTAATAATTCATGTTAAATATTAATTATATTTTGTATTTTGTGCGTGTGTTAGGCTTTAATTGTACTATTATCTTACTAACAACTAACACATGAACTTATGATGAGCCTCTGATCGTAGTTTGAAGCTTGCTATAAGCTAACTACTTTCTGAAAATTCTGAAGTGTAAAAAAAAAATATGGGGTAAAGTATCTTACATACATCGGCGATGGTGAAAGTAAAACTTACAAAGGGATCCTACTTATCATCTTTAATGAAGGTTTTGAAGGTAATTTGAAAGTAATGTCGGTCATGGGATGCCCTATAGGCCGGGAAGCCCATACTTATGTTGAGAAACGTGATGAAAAGCGAATCTCACGTTCTGAGCGGCGCGTAAGTGATGCCGTTAAACAAGCCAGAATTGATTCAAGAGCTGAACAATCTGCTTTGAAAGAGTTTCAAGAAGAAGAGGAAGGAATACTCTATGGACCAGGCATCGCCGATTGAAAGGTAAGTTGATATTTTCATAGTTAAGAGGACTTGAAACTTTAAACGAGTTTTTCTCAAAACTGTGTTTTTCAAACTTTCCTCCATCGTATCTCAAAAACGGCTTGACCGAATGACTTGAAATTTGATGGGTTGGATTCAGCACATGTAAACGCATGGAATGAACTATCGACAAGCAAAAATTCCAAATATTTCGATTTTTTTATAGCAAAAACCAAAAAAAAAAAACGCAAAATTCGCGACTTTTTTTTTCAAATGTCTCCCAAAAGTCCAATTTTTGGAATATTTATTCGATGATAGTTCATTCCATGCATTTAGGCTCACAGATTAAAACGCCGTTTACTTTTTTTATTTTAGTTAAGCCAATCGGCCGGAATCGTGGAGGAAGTGCGAGCCCATTTTTTCAAGGTGGTGTTGTTCACACCGGTGTAACTCGTGTTCTTTACAATATTTTTAATTCAAATTTTATATTTATAATGTCGAACTATGTTAATAAATGATAATAAACTTAATAAAGTTGTATCTATTTACTGGTCGTAAAAAACAAATCCTAAAAATTCCTTAAAATACAAGCCGTCACATGGGATGACCCCCTTAAGTGTTTTAATTCGGATTTTGGTTAAACACAATTGTTGAATCGCAACCCCGAGGCGGCAAATTATTATTATACCAAAAATGGCTAATAACACAATTTGGAAATTTTTTGTGCAAAAGATCGATTGTGGCGTTGACTGATGTAACATGGCGCGTCATCCTGCATGCGTCAAAAGATCTCCCAATCTAGTTTGTTTTTAGAAATAAATTGCACAACTGGATCGCTCGAACTTGTACGTGTATCCATTTGTAAATTTACCAATAAAATCAGTTTATCTTCAAAAATTTAAATTCCTTTTAATTAATCAAGAGTGTTTTTTTGTTTAAGTTGATTTTGTATGTTTAAAATTGTTCAATTTAAGTTTAAAAATATTTTAAGTACATATGCTTTTTCTTAGAACTTATTATTATACGTTTTACATTTAATTTTCGTTAACAAATATTGACCATTCATTGAGATACATATCAATTTTTGGAAAAAAAATAATGTTTTGTTAAAAATCCTACAAGTAAAATTTGAAATTTTTAATTATCAGATATTATTGATCTGGTGATCTTTAAGATCTTGTGCAGGAGAAAAATTATCGAAATCGGTTCATTAGTTCTTAAGAAAACTTAAAAACAAAATTACTTCTGAAGTAATAATTATTATAATTTAATTGAAAAAATCCAAGTTAAGAACAAAATTTGTAAAGAAAATTTAATAAAAATATTTCGTTCGTTTTTGAGAAAATTCGAATTTTCGATTTTGGACAAAGAAATTTGTATGGGGACTAATGTAATGCTTGGTCCTAAAGCGAATCTCCTTAATTCCTTAACTTTCAAGTTTGAACTCAATCGGTTGAACGGGGATAACAGACGGACGAAATCGGGCTACCCATTTTTTCGACTTCTCTGCCATCGAAATGTCATGTTAAATTAAATCCTGGAGTTCGAAATTTTGTATGAATGCAGTACTTTGCCAGTACGTTCCAATATGTCGCAAGTAAAAATAAATCGGTTAACATGGCTAGGAAATGCCAAACGTTGACGGAAACGTTGTTCGAAGACTTATTTTTAAATTAAAATGATCCAAATTATGATATTAAAAATTTCAAATAAGTGTGCATAACTCAGCTGGAGTTTTTGTTATATTTCGGGAAGTTCTAGCGGTGGTAAAGCTGAGAGTAAATGCTGGAATTTATTTATTTGCACTCAGAAGATTTTTTCTGAAATGTTTTTGTACCAAACTTTAGATTATACATCGAAATTATAAAGGAAGATAATTTCACCAATTTTGTTGGCACCTGGTGGAGGAGTCTAAGGCTTTATTTTCCGTAATCTGGCGATATCATGGCATATAACACTTTTGGCTTAGCCAATCTTTAGGAAAAACCCTGTTTTGAACGCCTCAACCCCCCCCCCCCTAAACGCTGAGAAAAAAGATTTGTATTACATATCAATACGGTAATCGCTTCGTTCACCAATTTCGGTTTTATTTGCTGTCGGCTTTTAAATTAAAAGGATTATTTTTCGCCCAAAATCAATGTCCAATTTAAGTGGCTCTAAAGTCGTGCGAACTCAATTGCTGAATCGGACCTTGTAATTTAATAATCTATAGGATTGCTTTTGAAAGGTTAAGCAACTGAGATCGATGACGAATTAAAGTTTTTATTAAATCTCACATTTTTGGCTACACTGCAAGTTACAAAATGCTATTTTTTAAAACTTAATTATTGTTATTTGTCAATAATTCAAAAAAAGTTAATATTAAATTTTATTTCAAATTAAGGTAAGTTTGAATGTTTTTGTCAAAAACTCGAGTGATTTTTCATCCAAAAAATTACCGACACAATAACTGCTTTAGCAAAATGGTTTGATTTTGAAGTGGTTAGTTTTAAGAATTTCTAGAATTTCTGAAGTGGAGTCATTGAGACGGAAGGACAAAAATAACTCAAAACTTGAAAACATGACAGAGTTAAACAATTGTTTTGTTATCTTTTTTTTAAAGTTGCTATGTAAAGTACCTTTTCAAAACCTCAAACAAATGATTCATATATTTCTTGAAAAGCAAGAAAATAAAAATATCTACTACTAAAAGTCTTAAATCAGCTTTGACTTCCATATTATGTCAAATATTGACATTATTCGGTGGATGGGGATTTGAATCGTTAACTTAAAAATCTGCGCCAAACAAATCACCAAATTGTGATAGAGTCCAGGAAAATAAGATGTTTACATAGAAAAAATTCCCACAAAGCTTAATTTTGTTACCAAAAAGTACAAACAAATTTCAAAACTATAGTTGGAAACTATAAACATGCGTTGGTTCTTCTGAAAGAAGTCATGAATATCGAATAAATTATTGACAAATTTTATTCGAAATAAGGGAAAAAAGAATTTTGTCCAGTATTCATGATACAGTATAGATTTTTGAGGACACTAATTTTAATTTTAGTAGGGGCTTAACCCCCATTTATTTCGCTTAATTCAAGCTATAAGTATAACTTTAAAAACTAACTTATTAAATAAAAACTTATAACTATGAGTTTGGTGGGTCAAATAGAGTTTGGGTTTATAGGTACTGACAATCAAATGAATTTTAATTCGAATTGTCCAACCAAAGCATATGGGTCAGAGGTTCAGTAAGGCCATAGAAGGTGTAGCGTGTTAGTAAATAAAAGAGGCTAGGATTCGTCAGGTTACTGGTGTTAGTGTTGAAAGAAATCAAGTTATAGAGAAATAAGCAGTCAACTAAACCAGAGAGAAGCCGATGTATGAAAATTATATCAGCAATTTCTCTACGTTCCTGTTGAGTTGAGGCTTAACAGATGGAGGCGATCACGATGAGGAGGTAAGATCAAAGAATTTACCCAAGGAAGGTGTTAAAGTGCAAAACGAAGAATTTTTCGTTTGGACCATCTTTTAACAAAACCTAATGCAGAGTTGGCCTTAAGAATTTTTTCATCAATATGAAGTAGACGGGTCTATGAAATAACTCCCACGAAATAAGTCCCACTTTTAAAAACGAAATAAGTCCCACCAAAAATTGCTTAAAAAAATGAAATAACTCCCACGAAATAAGTCCCACTTTTGAAAACGAAATAAGTCCCACCAAAATGAAATGATTTAAAAAATTTCTTGAAATGAAATAACTCCCACTCAAAATGAAATAACTCCCCCTTGAATAATATATTTCTTAAATGAATTAAGTCCCACTTTCATAAACGAAATAAGTCCCACTAGTAACAACGTTTGGATTCGTAAAGGTGACGTGAAATAACGCCAAATGAAATAAAGCCAAATTCAAAAAATTTGGCATTATTCGTTTTTGAAAACGAAATAAGGCCAAATTTTCAATTTGGGTTTACTATTTCACTTTAGAAAACGAAATAAAAGCAATTTGGCATTGTTTCGATTTAAAATTTTGCAGAATTAGGAAAAAACATAAAGTAAAATTATCTTTTGTTTTCTCTCTATGCTAAAACAAGTTTTTTTGAATTGATAGCACGGCAGCGTACTAACAGCTAGGTATGTAAGGGGAGGCATGCTGCCTAGTTGTTAGTACGCCGTGCTATAAATTCAAAAAAACTTTAGAAAAGTAGCTATTCTAGACAATAAATCAACCATTTTTGCGTGTTCTTTTTAAAAAGCAACAAAAAGAACATTATGAAATTCAATGAGAAACAACGTGAAGAGCAACAAATAACGGCAAAAATTATTAAGCATTCACTTAAAATGCAAAATTATGAAAATGAAATAAGTCCCACTTAAAACGAAATAAATCCCACCAAAATATAAATTTAGGGGTATGAAATAACTCCCACTTTACAAAACGAATTTATTCCCACTCAAAACGAAATAAGTCCCACTTAAAATAAAAACGCGTAACGAAATAAGTCCCACCAATTGACGAAATAAGTCCCACTTTTAAAAACGAAATAACTCCCACTTTCAAAATAGCAATTTTTGGTGGGACTTATTTCGTTTTTAAAAGTGGGACTTATTTCGTGGGAGTTATTTCATAGACCCGAAGTAGACATTTCAGCTCACGGTCCCATACAAGACTGAGATCCATTATGTTTTGTACTATGTGTATGGGATGGCTATGAGGATTGTAATGACGGGGAGCTGTTGTAATGCGTTTTAGCGAAAAGGTCATTGTATGAGATTTGCAAATGCTTAGCTCTAAGCAATTTTTGGTAAACCATGTTGAGAAATTTTGGAGGGGAGATATTTCTTCACAAGCTGCAATTATTTTAAAAAATTCCGTATCATCAGCGTAAAGGTATATTTGACAACGTTTAATGACCATGTCAATGCTGTTAAACAAAAAAAAAATTAGGTGGCGCAACAGTCCATTGAGAACTAGGGCCATGTGACTTACAACTCTGAACCATTCCTGTGTGCGAGTAAAGTTGTCAAAAATGGAGGGGACCTACAGTTTTAAGCCGAATCCGAACGGCTTATTTGAGAAAGCACTTTCTGTGACAAGAATTACTCTTAGAGGATTTGTATAATATATAATATATAATACTTGATTCTAATGCCATCGGCTCTTAGATCTATGAGCCCTACACACTAACCACCATGACGCCACGGTCAATGATGTTAATTGTAAGAATAAAGAGGAGATGCCCTACATGACTACTTTGGGGGACACCAAAAGTGGTTAGAATAGGATTGGATCGTGTGGATCTAAATTGGACATAATATTCACTATTCTCAAGGTAATCTATTATAGAGAGGTTCAAAAAAAAAGGAGGAGAGTTTGAAGACTATAAGATTATGAGACATTTTGTCAAACGCTTTGCTGGAGTCAGTGGAGACCATATAAAATAGTGTTTATCCAAAATCAAACAGATTCCCCATGCTTCAGTTTTCAGTAATAGATTTTAATGATATCTATAACTAACCCCTCCATCCCTGACAACAGTACTCGCACACAGGAATGGTTGAGAGTTGTAAGTCACTAGGCCCTGGTTCTCTATGAACTGTTGCGCCACCTAATTTATTTATTTATTTATTTTATAACTAACCCCTTAGACTTTTGTAATAATTTCCATCCATTCATCTCGTCAAAACAATTTTAAAACCGTGCTGTCCTGCTTCATGGTTTTCAGAGTTCAGAAAATTAACACCGCTTTATATGTATCTGTTTTGAATTAAAGTCATATCATGTAAATTGAATTTGAATTTGAAATTGTTTATAAATCTCCAACACGATTTAAAATTGTAAATATAGTTCATTTATCGATGGATGTATAAATTAGAAAATACAGTAAATATGGGTTTGTTTGCCATTTGTGTACATAATTATTGAAGTATACAAAGCAGCTTGATTTAATACTTTATCCATGCTGCGTGTGTTTTTTGGGGAGGGTTTTGATTGGGATGCATTTTTGATGTGTTAAGTATACAACACATGCTCCTAAACTAGGTCTAAACAAACTGACATTGATACTCTAACTCAACTAAATAAATTAGAATATCTAGAGATTCAGTGTTTTGCTATTTGCATTTTGTTTGATTTGCGTAATATAATGTTGTAGGTGTGTCATTCATTGTTATTTATATGTGGGTTTTCTAGAGATATCAATAATTCGAAATATTTGCATATAGAGATAATATCATCAATATACTCAAACTATTCATGGCACATTTATGTACATACATACCTACTTCCATTTGTAATGGCTTGGTTGTATACTATATGGGAAAACTTATTTGAAAATAAATTGAAATGAAAATTTAATACCAAAAGATAATTTGAAATCAAATTTAATGCAATGAATTAAATAATGTGGTACATTTGGTATACTGATAAAATGTAAGTATATTATACTGCCTTGAGTTTAGAGACAGTTCTACACGAACACTGTCTTATAGCCACAAGTTAAAGGGGGGAGCAAAACCTCAATCAAATTAAATTTAATTAATTATATTGAAGATTGAACACTCTCCAAATCAATTCGTTTCAATATTTGTGTGGGGTTTTCCAATAGAAGTTTTCATTATGATATTAAAAATCTACGGTTCCATGAAATTTTCCATGACCAATTCGCACATTTTTGGATGAATATGTTTTCGATAACTTAATGAATAACATCGTTAAGGTCTTGAATCGATTTTGGAGCAATGGCAAGACCTTGTCTTTCATATGACTCAAAAGAAAAATTTCTTAAGGTGTTATTGTTATATCTGTTGGCAATCTTTTTTTGCAGAACGGTGACCTGCTCAAAATGTCCACCATTTTTCTACTGAATTCTAAATATTTTAATACATTGTTAAAATTTGTATCGTTCAGTAGAAGTTAAAGTTTGTATCGTTCAGTTTTTAGTAATGGTGTAGATTTTACTTGCCAAACGTCAAAACATTACACCTGGCCAAATATATGTACCTCTTTTTTAAAAACTCTATATATGTTTAGTCTTTGGGTTGCAATAAACTTTGAAGTAAATGACGTAACACTCGATGACCACCGTCGAATCGAAATTTGCGAAGAATAAACTGAGTTCAAGAATTGGAATTGTCATTTCAGCTTCACTGACGAACAAATTTGCGAACATATTTGAACTCGAGCTCTCAAATGAAAAGTCATCTGGATTGAAATCAATCTTCTTTTCCCTGGCATATGGCAGTAATCTTCCTTTTTAACACGTGTCGTTTTAGACTACGAATTATTACTTTATGATCAAAATCGCACAACATATCTCTTAACTTTATACTTATTGGATCAAATCGGAATTCTATGGCCTTTTTCAGTATATTAGGAAATGTACATAGAGGAAAATAAAAGATTTTTCTCCTGTAAGCCAACATATACAAGGTCCATATGCATACTACGAGTATGTCGAGTCGAGTCTTTCAGTCTGGACGAAAAAAGCACGTTCAAAAAGCAAACGAAGTGTGATAATGGAAAACTAGAAAAGATGGGTAGAAGAATTGTAAATTGAAAAGAAAAAAAAAAGAAAAATCCAATAGAATCTACAGGAAATGCAACACAAACGTAAATTCCGTGATTGGAATTCCATACGATAAATATAGTTCCCGGGCTTACAACACTATACCAATATCATATGGACCTACTTGTCTTTTCTATGGCACACTCGTATTTGGTAGAGCAAAGGCAACATTTTGTGTGAATGTGAATACAAAAAAAAAAGAAAATGAAAGAAAACATAATAAAATCGAAATCGTGCCTGCATACGTTTCGGCCATATCCGGAATAGCATACATGTTTTATTTCCGGTCCATGATTCTAGCAGGTTTTAGGATGATATAAAAAAAATAAGATAACCTTTTTTTCTTTATTTATACACATATTTTATTTCGATCTTGGATATAGCTTTGGTTTGAGCTTTCACATACATAGGCTACATATATTTTAGTAGTTTATGAAAGTATTCGAGTTTACATCGAAAATTTGTTTTGTTAATTTTTCTTCCTTGATTCTTTTGAAACCAATAATTTTGAATGAATACAAATTTAAGAGATAAATATGTAAAACATATTGGAAAATGCAAAATTTCTATCACCAATGACTTTTGGAACAAACGAGATTATAGAAACTTATACGAGTAAGTGAATCATTGTCATAAGTCTATATGCCAATTGTGTTGATAAGGGATAAACAAGTTACCAAATTTTGAAAGGACATGACTATCACCATATTCTGCAGTTTTGAACATAATTTACGGGACACCCTGTGTGTACCTAATTCAATTTGTGTCCTTAAGAATTATATATACATAGTTTTAGCTTTGCAACTTCAAAGGATCTTAACTCCCTTTTTATGCAAGTAGGTCAGAATTTAAAAATAAAAAATGATAGGTGCGTATGTCACCCACTTGAATTATTTTAAAATGCAAAATACAATTGCATTGTCAACCTTTATCAACCAAAAATACCTTTCATTCATGGTACGATTTTTTCGCGTCATTATTATTTGAATTCAATATCAATTCAATTCTTTCTTTTTTTTCAATTCGTATTTTACAAAAAGAAGCTGGGATGCGACCCACATTGATAACTTCCCATCCCGTCTGTCGATTTGTATTGCTTAAAAGGTTTTTTAGGTTTTCGTGTTTTGTTAAAAAAGTTCTCAGTTAAATTATTCTAAAAGATTTAAAAACTACCAACAATATTTTGCATTTGTTGAAATAGTTTGATTTCAAAATCTATTTTTGTATACGAGATTTTTACTTGAAAAACAAATTTTACCAATTTTAGTAGAATTTCTTAAAAGTTTTTATTTCTTAAATAAACAAATACAAATTGGATGAATGAAATTAATTTGAAGTTAATATCTTCTATTGTTCACGAGATATCGAGAACCGAGCATCAATTTTTACGAAATTTGCGTACTATTTTTTGTAGATTTCATTTTTTTATGAAAAAAACTGACTTTTAGATTTTTATAAAAAATTTACTGAATGTCACAAATAATATTTTCTTTGAGATAAAATAGTTTTAAGCCACTATTTTAATTTTTGAAAAGATATTTGAGTCGAAAGTAAATTTTCACCATGTTTTTTTTTGGTTTTTATATTTTTGTAAAAAAACTGTCAATTAGTTTTTTTTTCAAAATTTTACCGAATGTTGAAAACAGTATTTTTTATAAAACAAAATTAGTTTGAAGCCATAATCTCAAATTTTTGAAAAGATATTTGAGCCGAAAATCAATTTGTACCAACTTTTTGCACTTGTTGTTAGCTTTTTTATTTTTTGTAAAAAGAACTGTCAATTCGATTTTTCTCAAAATTTTACTGAATGTTGAAAACAATATTTCTCATAAGAAAAAATTAGTTTGAAGCCATAATCTGAAATTTTTAAAAAGATATTTGAGCCGAAAATACATTTTTACCAACTTTTAGTAAAAACATTACATTACTTTTTAGGTTTTTATTTTTTATAAAAAAAAACTGTTTTTTTTTTCAAAATTTTACCAGATGTCAAAAAACGTTATGTTTTACTGCACAAAATTATTTTGGAAATAAAATAACTTTTTGTTCGTAAAATATTCGAGGTGATAAATATTTTTTTTTTAGTTTTTTTGATTTATAAAAAAACTGTTAGTTGTAATTTTTTCCAAAAATATACTCGTTTGGTATCACGTCATAATATATAATAAAAAATTTTGCTAGCGTTATTGGTTCTTGGGATATTTTGGGTTAACCAAAATGTTCACCATTTTTTTAAAAATTGCTATGGTAAAAAAAAACACCCACGCAATTTTTTTGAGAGTCCTTTCTGCATCTTTCTGCATTATTATTTGTAAAACAAAATTTATTATTTATGAAACTAATATTCTAGTGATTATTATTAACCGTAATCTGTCCGGTGAAAATCATATAAATTTGGTGGTTAAACCTATATATAGTGTGGCATACGTCAGCTTTACATATCTTCCAATATTATTCCAGTTAAAATTAATTGATATCGAGCTTTATTTTTGCCGGTAATCAATTTCTTTTCTGTCGTTTATAGCAACCCAGACTCAGTTTCATTCCGAAAGTTAGAACTAGCGTTTAACACTACAGTGCGTTCGAGTTTCTCATCGAATGTTACAGGATGTTCTTTAAGACAATCAAAACTAGTTGTTTTTTTTTTTAATCGAGCGATTTTTAAAAAAATTAAAAAACTAGTTTTGATTTCAAATTCGAAATAATAAAAAGTGGGATTATAAAAAACGGGATTACAATAAGCGGGATTATAAAAAATCGGGATTATAAAAAGCAGGATTATAAAAGACGGGATTTTAAAATCGGGATTTTAAGAAACGGGAATATAAAAACCGGGATATCGAACCCAACCCTTAAAAAGTTTATGTCCTTGAATTTGCAACTTTTGTGCTCATATAAAAAAGTAAACTAAATAAAAATCGTATCACATCCGAGCTATTTTAGTTACAAATTTTCATACATTTTGTCATACATCAAACGCTTTTTTACTTTTTGCCACAAACTTTCGAGTTTAATTAGTTCATAAGCCACAGTATTTAATATATGTAGATTCTCAGATATGAACTCTCAACTACTGCATTTTCTTAAACAATACAAACATAAAACAAAATATAACTACAACGGTACTGCGTTGTAAAAAAAGCTTAAAATTAGTAGTTTATTGTTTATCTGGCAAGGACTTGGTATATACTCAAAGAAAAAGTGGTGAAAAAGTTTTCTTATTTTTCTTTATCCTTCCTTGTTTTTTGTGTCGTCATATCCCCACTTTCTTTTAAATGACAGTGTGTGTACAACGAATGACGAGGATGCGAACTTAAGTCAAATATATACGCATCCTAATTGAAAACTTACTTTCAGTTGATAAATATTTTCACAGAAAATTTAAAAGTTAAATTAAAATGAAAATAAAAGCAAAAACTAAGTAATTTTTACGTCGAAATTTTTCCAAAGTTAGTATCTCTACTCTCTACTTACTTTACTCAGAAATGGGATAAACTTTTAGTTAAGGAAGAAATGGTAATCAAATTAAGTTTAGTAAAAAGGAGATGCATCAGATAATGCAAATATATAAGGTTTGTCTTTGTACAACGACAGAAAATGGAATTAAGTATTTAAAGAAGAATTTAGACAGTTGGGGTTTTTCTATCTGTCAGATATATGTTTAAAATTTATAATCAAGTTAGTGCAAACATTTCTGATGTCGATATACATACATCGACATATGATAAAGCAACAAGATCAAGTTCATGAACGTTTCTATGCACAATCCAAAGCTGTTCGTGTACTTCCTATATACCTGCAACTTACTTCTTGTTAATTTGAAATTTTTAAAAACTGAAGGATCGTTATGATGCCTATTATAGGTACTTTCAAAACTCATACTTAATCTCAAAACGCCATTTTAAAAGTAGGTACTTAAACATACCTTCTATCGGCTTATATGAGAACTTCCGATTCAAAGAGAAAATGATTTTATTTTTTATTTTTTTTCAACTAAATAGCACCATTTTTGTATTTACTTTTAAAGGAGGATGATGGTGGATGATGTGTTGGATGCGAGAAGTTGAAGTAGCATTTTCTTTCTTCAAAGAGAAAATCACTCCTACTTTTTTCCATTGAAAGATTTGAAGGTACTAGAAGCTACAAACATACATTTACATATGTAAATATACATACATATGTACAAATACACACTTATATGGAAGAAGTGAATTTGTTTTCAAAAGTTTATATTTCAAGGTTAATCCTATTTGTTGCTTTCAAAAAGGAGTGTGGATGGATAGGTGAAAGTTCTTTTTAATCCTATAGAATTTGAGTTTGAAGTGTAATAAAAGAGTGGTTAATTTATAATTTTAAATAATTCAAGTACACTTTTGTAAGCTAATTTATACTGTTTAAGGGCATTCAGTTTTTTTGTAAAGGGTTGCTTATTCCTTGATTTCAAAAGTTTGTCAAACTGGCATTTGACACCTTTCAAATTCAGCTGTCATTTGAAGTATATATTTCCAATAAGCGTTCTTATAACTTAAAATCACTACAAACGTAGTTATTCAAAGGTAGCAACTTTTCGCGCATTACGCTGTGATAATAGTCATCATAATAACCCGACTACATATGTATGTAAGCAATCTGTAAAATTTTGAAAGGCTTTTGCATTATTGTAATGAGGGGTTAAGCGAAAATATTGCTTCTGCAAGTGCAAGTGTTCCTGGTCTTTGGAATCTATAAATTTCTCGTCTTTCACTACATTTTAGGATGTTATATACACCCTTTTTCGGCTGACAGTTGAAAATTAGGTCTATATATATTGTACTCCAAAGAAGACGAAGACAAGACAACAAGTTTTGTGGTTGAGTAACTTCAACTTTTGGCGAAGTTAAATTATTCACTAAGATCAATGAAATTCTAAACGCTTAACCTATATTATTTAGGTTAAGGCCGAGATTGCGCCCGAAAAAAAAATGGCGCAGAGACATAAGGCCCAGGGACATAACGCCCAATTTAATAAGAATCACCAAATGACAAAACTTGGAGCACTTCAATACCACAAGGCTTTGTTGCGGTGTGACCCCGAAAAAGGGAGTTCAAATCCTGAGAACCCGCGAAGCGTGCCACCCACAGGTGCTTTTATTGAAAGAAGTTGTTGATATTTTTGTATTATCACCGTATCAAAAAATTATTGTTCATTGTATTGAAATACAAAAACTTTGTATTCTTTTTTGGCTCTACAAAAATTTGGGGACATTGTCCCATTTTTAAGAAACAAATTTGGCACTTAGGTCATATTTGAGTAGGACTTAAGGCCCAAATTCAATTTCGGTTTTATGTCCCACTGAAGTGAGACGTAAGCCAAAAAAAAAAAGTTGGGCGTTATGTCCCTGGGCCCTATGTCTCTGCGTCAAAAAAAATCACCCACAATGCTTTTGTTTAAGAAAGTTTTTAAATTTTGTTTAATTGCGAAAGTAAACATTTTTTGAAAAAATATAGCCCAAATACACAATACTGCTCACACCATCCGCTATTCATCATTTTATTCAAAATTAAACTTAAAATTTTCACACAGTCAGCATATTTCAAAACACCTTCGCTCGTTCGAAAGAAATTAGAGGTACTGCTTCCATCCCAGACGGCGGCAACTGTATCTTGGTATAGTAGTTTGATAATTTTAACCATTTTCGTCGAGATGCCCAATGTATTAAGTTTGTGAATACGTCCGTACGTCCGTAAGTTCGCGACGTTTTTTTCGTTGTCTATAGCTCAAGAACCAGAAGAGATATCGACTTCAAATAAATTTTGTTATACAGATAATAAGTCAGAAAGATGCATCTTCATCTCTAAAAGAATTTTGTGCAACGAAGAATAATGTTTTTGACATCTGATAAAATTTTGAGAAAAATCTAAATGACAGTTTTTTTATAGAAAATAAAACCAAAAAAAAAACATTGCTCAAATTTGGTAAAAATTGAATTTCGACTCAAATATCTTTTCAAAAACTTGAGATTAAGGCTTCAAACTTATTTTATCTTATAAGAAATATTATTTTCAACATTCTGAAAAACGTTGAGAAAAATCGAATTGACAGTTTTTTACAAAAAATAAAAACCTAAAAAAAAATTATTAAAAGTTGGTAAAAATTGATTTTTGACTCGAATATCTTTTTAAAACTTTGAGATATTGGCTTCTAACTAATTTTACCTTATAAGAAATATTGTTTTCAACATTAGGAAAAATGTTGAGAAAAATCGAATTGACAGTTTTTTTACAAAAAATAAAAACCTAAAAAAAATGTATAAAAGGTGGTAAAAATTGATTTTCGACTCGAATGTCTTTTCAAAACTTTGAGATATTGGCTTTAAGCTACTTTTATCTTTCAAAAAATATTGTTGTCAACATTCAGTAAAATTTTGACACAAATCGAATTGACAGTTTTTGTACAAAAAATTAAAAACCTAAAAAAAATTTAACAAAAGTTGGTAAAAGTTGATTTTCGACTCAAATATCTTTTAAAAAATTTGAGATAATGGCTTCTAACTAATTTTAACTTATAAAAAATATTGTTTTCAACATTCGGAAAAAATTTGAGAAAAATCGAATTGACAGGTTTTTTTTACTAAAAATAAAAACCTAAAAAAATGTATAAAAGGTGGTAAAAATTGATTTTCGACTTAAATATCTTTTCAAAAATAAAAAATATTAGCTTCAAACTTATTTTATCTCACAGAAAATATTGTTTTCGATATTCAGTACAATTTTTATAAAAATCCAACAGTCAGTTTTTTCATCAAAAATTAAAATCTACAAAAAATAGTACGCAAAATTGATGTTCGGTTTTCGATATCTCTTGAACAATAGAAGATATTGACTTCAACTGAATTTCATTCATCCAATTTGTATTTGTTTATATAAGAAATAATTTGTTTTAAGAAATGCTACTAAAATTGGTAAAAATTGGTTTTCACTAAAAATCTCGTTAACAAAAAAATAATTTCGAAATCAAACTATTTCATTATATGCAAAATATTATTGGTAGTTTTTAAATTTTTAAGAATAATTCAACTGAGAACTTTTTTAACAAAACACGAAAAGCTACAAACTTTTAGGCAAGTCAAATCGACAGACAGGGTGGGAAGTTATCAGTGTGGGTCGCATCCCAGCCTCTTTTTTTTAATTGTATTTTCTTTGCGGCTTTGTAATAATTTATTAAAATACGTTATTGTAAAATACGAATTGAAAAATAAAGAAAGATTTGAATTGAATTTAAATCATAATTGAGCGAAAAAATAGTAGCATGAATGAAAAGTATTTTTGAAAACTTAAAAAGTCCACAATACAGTTCATTAATAAATAGGGAGAAAAGCAAGGGTCCTAATATAAATCCCTCCGGAACACCACACATAATTGTAGAGACACCTGAGTCATAATATAGCTGTTGAAATGAAATCTATCTTTTAAGTACAGGGTTATCCATTTCGTGGTTTCAAAAGTAAACGGCAGTAAAACCCATATATTCAAAATGTTTTTTTTATGACATTTATTTTTTATTATAAAGTTTGAACTTTGACATTATGTGTGAAAGATAACATAATTTAAATGACCACCACGCGAATTATTGCAAGAATCGATTCTTTTGAGGTAATTTTCGTCCAGTTTTTGACACATACTGGGCGGTATCTCAGCCATAACTTGACAAATGTTGGTTTTTAAGTGCTCAAGAGTTGAAGGTTTATCTGCATAAACACGGTCTTTCGCGTAGCCCCACATTGCATGATCTTGGTGGCCAGTTGATATCGCCACGAATTGTCTCTTGCAATAAAGCCATATTCGTTCGAGTTGTGTGGCACATGGCATCGTCTTGTTGAAACCACATATTTTCCAAGTTGTATTCTTCAATAGCAGGCCAAAAAAAGTCGGTTATAATATGACCATAACGCTTCGTATTGACGGTGTTTCTGTGAGATGGACTTTATATGGATGTAGGTGTAGATTCAAATAACGTGCCGTAAGACAGTCCTAATTCCTGTGAACGACGAGGAATCGGCACATTCGGGTTTTTGGCAACACTTTTCCTTACAACACCGGCTTTTTCAGTGGTTTGAGCGAAACGATGATGCACAGACCATACAATATCTGTAACCAATACAGTCTTTCAAATTTCTTTACAATTTTGCCAATTGCTTGCTTAGTTGGATGATTATGTAAACCATAATCTGCTCTTAAAGCACGATATGTGGCTGTGGTAGAATCACCATTTTTGTAATAGGTTTTAAAAATGTATATGCGTTGTGCGAAAGTTAAACGATCCATTTTCGTAAATGGCAGACTTTCAACTGAAAAATAAAAATTGATTGAACAACTTAGTTTGACAGATGTCGAATTCCAACCCTATACTTTTGAAACCGCAAAATGGATAACTCCTTATATTAGCTCTTAAATAGGGCATATTTAGAAAACTACTGGAATCTTGAATGCTTTCATATGTAGGGAGTCGTTCAACGGTATCGAAAAACTTACAATTTTCAATAATTTTTGTGTGTGACTAAAAAGGATAAAGTTCCCTTGAATATTTAAATACAGGCACACATTGATTCCATATCTCTAGAAATGCTCTTTAGAGTTTTAAAAATAAAAAGATTTCTCTCAAATAGGCCCTAATAGTGCATGTTTCATCTACTAAAATATCAATTTATTTCTACATTTTCTTAACTTAACTTAATAATTCTTCATCGAGTCATCCAAAAGCTTAAACCTGACATTTTTTGTAAGTATAATAAATACACGTAGGTAGACAGACACGAATTTACTTAAAATCATCAAGCTTATATTTATTTATATCTTTGGTGTGGTTTTCATCATATCCAAAAAACAAAACCCCAATTTCCATCACTCCTTTGAAAAAGCTTTTAATATTTGATTTCGTTGGAAAAAGTTAATAAATTTTCCTTAATATTCAACATCCTTTTTCAAAACACCTCATCCACCTGTCAACTTCCTACCTGCTCTGCTCTGCTATATATGTATATTAAATGCTACCTCTCTGAAATCTGAAACTTTTTCAACGCAAACAAAAAGTTATTTTGGTTTCGTTATGTTTTTTTCTTTTTGTTTAACTGTCAATCAATGTTCTATATACATACAAAATAGGTTCTTTATAAAATTAAAACCATCATCCCTTAAAAAGAAAAAATTATTAATAGATGTTTAAGCCGTCACCGCAAATTATTCGCTGTTTTGTAGCAACTAATTCATATCCTTCGTCAGCAACTTATGAAATTGACTTAATTAGTACACCACACCACCCAACCGCAAGTCAGCCTGAAAAATAACTCATTTTGTACCCACATATAATATACCCTCTAAACCCTAACCCCTAACCCCTAACCCACGAGTAAAAGATAGAAGAATAAAATTTTCCAAGAAAGGTGTTTGAATATTATAAAACAAGAGGCAACACATTTTAGAATGCTTCAAGTTTCTCTCTGAAATCCTTGCAAGATAATATCAGTGTTCGTTTATAGTGATGGTGTCAGATATCATAGAGCGTTGAAGCCTTGCGCCGCGCCGCACCACAGCCAACGTGCCACATACATTCTTCAAGAACAGATGAAAACCTAATTTATGGAATCTCATCAAATTAATGTTTTAATTTTCATAAACTCTACCTCGAACTATTAACTTGTTCCTGACAAATAAAAAAATAACGAAGACTAAGGAATGTATTTTCGACATCCAAGACGAGGCACGTGCCATGTAGGTAGATCTAGATATGTAGCTGTACCTACCTTTCGCTCATCCCTTTCTTATATTGTCTTAGGAATCTGATAATCCTTTGACGAACTCTAAGTTCATATGGTTATTATATTAACTGGATTCCAACTTGTCCTTGCTTTGTGGAAAGGACAAAATTGAAATCAAAAGTCGATTCCATCCGAATCCACCATAGAACCTTCCAGAAACAAGGATCAAGGATCAGAGGGACAGATATACTCGTATAATGTTTTAAAAGCTACTGGTACCTTTTGATTCCTGGTATTGGATTAACTAAAATTATTACTAAATGAAAACAAAATAAAGAAGAAAACTTCGAGAATGTCCTTGCTTAGATATCACTCTTAATTGCTTTAAGACGCTCCGATATATAATCCCTTTGAGCTGAATTGTTTTAGTAACTTTAATCGATATATAATAGGAAAAGATATTCCGCTCAAGTGCTTTGACATTCTTCAAATTGTTTTGTTGTTTTGTTTTATGTGCTGATTGATAGAGATAAAGATGACTTATAAGTTATAAGCACTTTAGGAGTTATATAAAAGTTTGGTTTGAAAAAATATTGGAGGGGTTATCGTTTGTAAAGAGATATTTTATTTTGAAACGACAGGATGAAAACAAAAAGCAAATCAAAATGTTTTTGTCTTTTGGTTTCGTGGAAAGTGATCATTGTTCTTAGGACAGGAAGAAGATTCGAAAGAATTATAGGAATATTTTCTGGAGGTTAATGGGGAAAAAGAGGATTATAAGAGAAGGAGGAAGGTTGTTTTTGGTTGGAAAATGTGAGTAATCTTTTTATGGGGAGGGTATACATACACTTCAATATTTATGAATATGGGTCAGCAAACGATGTCATATTTTAATGGTCTTTTTCGGGATGGTGGTGTATGCGGTTCTCATAAATCAACCTAACAATATTTTGATGGTTTATTTATTATTATTTTTATTGTATTGTATAATAATGTCAAGAAAAAAGGGCATACATTTATCAATGGTACAATAGATAAGTGCAGGATGTGGGCCGTCAAGTAGTAACTTTTTAAATCATAGATTATATTGACACTGACAGCTGTTTTCCCCTCGAAATCGATGGAAAGTTAGTATCATACTTCAGTGGAACGAAATGATTCGTATTCGGGGAAATATTGAAAACTTTTTTCGAAAATGCTGTGTAGACTAGTTCACATTTCACAATGCTTGAAAGTTTTTGATTTGTTTGAAGTGATTTGCTATGGTATGAATTTGATCTATAACAAAAGAAAACTTTAAACTTTGTATTTTGTAAACAATCTCCATATTTTCGTGGAATGCACCTTTGCCTAATTGATTAACCTGTAAAAGTGTATTGAAATATTTAGGCTTTAGGCTTTGGATCGGATTTGGGTTTAAAATAAAAAAAATATCAAAAGAAAATTAAAGAAAAAATAAAATAAATAATGACAAATGCTACCTATTTTATATATATTATGATTAAATATAAGAATATGGCGAATTAAAGAAAGCATAGGAAGTTTCCTTTTCCTACTGTAACCAGAGATAAATTCTCTTTCGGTTGTACATAACATTTATTTTTCATTTTTATTTAAGGAAACTTTATATCCCCATTTCTTGTTGGTTTTATATATTTTCCAAAAAGTACCATTTAAGTGCCTATTACAAAATTTGTTAGAGAGTTAATTCTTAAACATTTTGTGCTTCATTTTTGTTTTTATCTCATTTTGGAATCAAGTACGTAAGGAGATAAAACAAACGTTAACATGAATACCTCTTATTTTTTTTATTATTGAATTTATCAGATTCAAAATCTCTTTCAAAAAGTTAAGTGAAGCTTTGTATACTGTTAAATGCTTTTAAAATGTGAGTCTTAAAAAATATGAAAAAAAAAGTTGAAAAAAAATGAATGAGACATTTGATGTCATTTTGGAGATTTGCTATTTATTTATTCAGCTTAATACAAGCTATAACTTAACATAACTTAACACTAACTTAACATTTTTTTTTTTTTTTTTGTTCTTTGTTCTTGTTATCAGTTTTCAACATTAAGTCATGTGGGCCCTAAGGCCCACATAAAAGCTCTTTAATGTACAAGAACTAAAAACACTATTATCTTAAGAAAGCATTTGAAAATCAATTTTACTTAAATACATTATAACTTAAGAACAGGTGTGGAATCGGCTAATGTGATTGTTGATAAATGACTATCAAAATAATCTTCTTCTTCTATATATATAAAAATGAATTGCTGTTCGTTAGTCTCACTAAAACTCGAGAACGGCTGAACGGATTTATCTTATCTTAGTCTTGAAATGTTCGTGGAGGTCTAGGGAAGGTTTAAAAGGCGAGAAAAAATCGAATAATTTCCGGGAAAACCCTAAAAACAGCCCTTTTCTATTTCCCAATCAAATGTTTTCTAGAGTCAATTTGAACTTTATTGCTATTCAATAAAGTTCATATTAAATTATAATCAATCACTGTTGTCTAAGCAATTTAGGTGTGTTCCTAACGTCAAAGAGTCAATTTGCAATTTATTACCGCTGCGTAAAGTTCAAATTTAATCATATCTATGAAAATAGTCTTCGCGTGCGCTTTGGAGGATCTTATGTCGCGTTCCGAAAATAAACAAAAGTGAATCGCGAACGCGACAAAAAATGTAATAAACTGTCAGTAGTACTGATTTCCAATTAATTTGGTCGGCTTCGTGAAACTTAATTTTAGCTAACTTCAGTTGTAACTGCATCAGATTATTTTTTTAAGTTTGATTAATCTTAAGTTTTGTCACAAATTAAGTTTCTGAACACAACCATAATATTTGACATTAGATTTGACAACCAACTAATATGTCAATCATTCTGTCGCACTTCAGAACACGGAGATGTATGGCTTAAAGGTAAACTCCAAAAAAATAAATAAAAAAATCAGAACACGGAAAAAAGTATTACGATTGACCATATTGTGTTATGAACATGGTCACGATATTCTATGAGTGCATCCTTCTATCTTTGGGAGTGACGATTACCGCTACGGGCGCGAGAACTTTCTTTACTTTTGTGTGATCCTTTGTGATAGTGACATTCCAAGTAGTGTGCTCTTCTTTTGTTGATATTTTGTGATAGTGACACTTTACTGTTAAGTAAGCGAGAAATTTTCTCACTTTGATTAATTACGTTAAGATGCCCAGGAGAAGACGACCTGACTTAGGTCGTCGCAGTCAATCAAATGTGCGAAGAGCTACCTCACGTGCTAACCGCACTGATGACCAGAGAGAGCCAGATCAAGAAAATAGTCGTATTGCTATGTCAGAATTGCGTTATTTAGTGAGTGACAATACAATGAATTGGATAGGCTTAGAATGCAACGAGTTCGTGCACATCAAACACAACAACAGCGAGCAAGACATAATGAAATTGAGCGAATCCGCAGACGCAGTGCTCCTGTGATTCTTGAACGAGCAGCATTCCACTATGATCCGGCAATTGATTATTGTGCCGACAAATTGGGGAAATGAAAATAATTTGTAAATATTGTAAGGCGTTAAAATACACTACTGAATCTACTGGATTATGTTGTGCTGAAGGCAAAGTAAAATTGCCGCAATTGGTTCCACCACCAGATACTTTACGCTCTTTAGTTTCTGGGATTGGAAATGATTCTAAGCACTTCTTGGCCAACATTCAGAAATATAACAACTGTTTCCAGATGATATCATTTGGCGCTACACATATTATACAGGACAATTTCATGCCCACTTTCAAGGTTTTATACCAGAATATTTTTTTATAATATTCAAGTTTGTACTAAAATATATATACAGCGTGTAACGAAAGGGGGTATCAACCCTGAAGGAGGTGAATGTGCTCATGAAACTCAACAACTTTCCTCAAAGAACATAGGTCGAAATATGAAAAAAAAATTTGGTCCTCCCATAGTAAATCAATCAGCTGGTAGTCAGTTTTGTAGGGGAGGGCCAAATTTACAAATGTTTCTTCATCAGAATAACAATTACGTGAACATGTTCAAAATAGCATTGGTTCGGATGCCATCTGATAGCCATAATATTATCAATTGAGGCAGTACGAAGTCTGTCGGGTCAGCTAGTCGATTAATAATTTGATCTTTGTGATTTGATAGTGTGATAGGTGATAGTCAAATTGATACCTTAAAAGCTGTCACAACAAAAATGTGATAGTCATTTTCGAACAAATATGTTTATTCCGAATAGAGCTACTAGACGCTTACACAAACTAGGAACATTTTATTAGTTAGGTTTTTTCATTAAAAAAAAACACATTCTTGTGACCGACTAAGCTTCCGACATTCGAAAAAAAACGAGAAAAGTAAGAACTTTATTCAAACACAGCCAATTTGATAATTTTATTTAAATATTTTATATGAATCAATTTAAAATTTCAATATGGCAACAATGAATTTTGACAATTCTAATCTGAAATTGGGCAGGTTCAGCCGACATAAGGGACTTGAAAGTAAGGCAAGTTTCTAGCATCTGATTGGCCAGCTGCCAAAAAATTGCCTTCCAATTAAGTCAACTTTATTGGAAAGTTGACTGGAAAGTTAGTCAAGAAAAATCTCCCTAACTATCAAGTCAAGTCAACTTATATCAAAATGACAATTGATCATGTTTTTTAATTCAACTAAAAGCTGAACTTTATTACTCAATGATTTATTTATTTCGTAGGGGTCATTCTTTTTTTATTTTCGTAGGAACTCTCTTGTATTCAAAACTATCGAATTGCGTTAATGGATATGACTCCCATTATATTTTTAATTATTTATTTTTTCAAGGGGGGGGTCATATGAGCCATAAAGCTTGTACAGTTAAGTTGTATAATTAAAGATTTCATCTAAAGACTTGTTAGTAATTTAACGACATTTTCCAAAAAGTGGTTTGCTGTCAAAAACAACTAACATTTTTCTTTCACGTAATTTGTTTTTTTTTTTTTTAAACTTTAGTAATGCTTTAAATTATTTCCATACAATTTGTTTCTAAAAAAAAGAGCAAATATTTAGATTCTTAAAAAGGAACCTTGAATAAGAGATCGTCAATTTGGTTATAAGTCCATCTTATTTTTTTTAAGCACATAAATAGTGAACATTGAAGTGATTTTTTTCCTGCGACATAATAGGAACTATGTCTATAGGGCAAGTATTGCTTTCGTAAAAAATTTCAAATCAAACATGACATTACGATGGTAGAAAAATTGAAAAAAATGCGTCCCACTATTCCGTCCGTCTGTCTTGGCCCCTACAGCCTAATCCATTAAGCCTAATTCTAACTAAGGTTTTCAGCCGATTAGCTTAAGGGGTTTTTTTTAATTTTTTTAAAAAGGAAAATGTTACGAATCTATACTATCTTCCTAAACTCCAAAAAAAAAAAAAAAAAAAATATTTTGTTGCACCCTGTTTTCTGGAAATTACCTATGGAATTCGAAGTTCGAACTAGCGCGCTTAAGTTGCTCAGTTCACTCAGGAAACAGTGGGTACCAACCGCATTGAATAAGGTAGCTTCCCGCCAAAATTCTGAGTATAGGTCTTTTCATTTTGACCACCAAGCGAGTAGGATCTCCTCCTCAGGTATTATATCGTGTTACAAAAAAATGTGTATTATTTTCTGAACAAGTTCATTTTAGAATAAGTTCTAATAGAATTGTGGAATTCTTTAAATCATTTTAAAAAAAAAAATATAAAATCAACTGGTGATACAAAAAAGCAATTATCTTCAAATCGCAAAACGCCTTTACTGGCATATCACAACCAAATCGAGACTGCGAACCTCACGAGGTAAATTATTATAAATCATATCCTTAGTTTAAAACCAAAAATATTTACAATAAATGATCTGTAAAGAAAACCAAAAGGGCTAAAACACGAATTATGTTTGATTATTAGGACGCCTCTGTGCACAACACCGAATTATCCGCCTTTTGACATTTGCACCACGGGCACCTGTTCCGTGGTCATTTTTTTTGTCAAGTGCAAAAGGGAATCGTAGGAGAGAAAGCGAACAAAAAAATCAATTTCAAGTTCAAGGCCAAGGCCAAGCTCTTCGCTTTAAATCCGATAACTGGAGCACTTGCCGTTTTCCTCTCAGCTTCTAGCTCAGTAACGGCTTCCTTCCCTGAACGAATCACTGAATGGAAGGCATAGACACCCGAACAAGAAAGCTAAGATTCATTCTACAGCTCAGTCAAGTGAAAGTCGCGAAACCAATCGGCTGGCTGAAGCCCCGATCAAGCTAGGGCGGCGGCGGCGTGGTGCGGTGAAGTGCGGTGAAATTTAACCTAAACTACTTTATAAATTAACTAATTTAAATTTGAATTACCTACCTAAAACTACATATTATGCTAAGTCTACTTAAAACAAAAATTGAACTACGAAATTTTGCAAAAATCTACCATACTATATTTACATGCACTCACGTTCATCTATGAGATTAGAATGTTCATAAAAACCTACAAAATTTTTAAATATTGAATAAAATTGGTATGTTTTGAATCATAATGTTTTAAATTAAAGAAATTATGTGGGTGAGTGAGGGAGATTATGGTGCCAAATTAAGAGTTGTGTAGAGCAATCTAGGAGCAAGTTGAGGGACAGTTCAATAGAATTTCACAAAGGTACATGAGCTGTCAAGGCGTCTGCGAAAGCAGGTAGGGAGGGAGACAGAGACCTTGAGCGACTCCAACACCTGTCGCCTGGTAAATTGGTAAGGTAAAAGAAGATGTCCGTCCGCAGTCATGAAGTTTCCGTAAACCTTGGCATGAAGAAAGTTTTCATTTGGTGCGACTGGCTACCTAGGAGCAAGAACCACTCCCCAATCCGACGTCACCTAGCCGTGCGTATGCGAGCATGCCAAGTAAGGCTCTTGGGTCACCAGATTATTATAACCGTAGCAAAAAATAACAGCAGGCCTCATACAAATTTTTTGGTTAAAATTCGAAAATTCGATTTTTTTCAAAAATGAACCGATAGATTTTTTTTAAAACTTTCTCTAAGTTTTTGTTTTTCTTAATTCGGCCTCTTTCTACAAGAAAAACATATTTTCATAAAACCGTTACATATTTTGTTTTTAAGTTTTCTCAAGAACTCATCGACCGATTTCAATAATCTACTCTTTCAGTGCAAGCTCTTGTCGATGGTCAAATTTATAAATTGATGACCAAAAATTTCATTATTTTTTTATTTTTAAAAAAAATAATAAACTTTTTTTACAAAACTTGATATTTCAGAAAGGGGTGAACATTTTTTAACGAAATTTAAATGCAAAGTGTATATTTATAAGCACTAAATAACTGCATACCAAAAATATTTTAAAAACAAAATTTAAAAATTGTATATATACAAATTAATTTTTAAAAAACCGCTCTAATGAAGTTAGTCTAGTTTTTTTGAGAAATAGATGGCATTTAAATTTTTAAGAAAAACTTGTTTTGCAGGTACATTTTTAAATCTTAAAATATAGGAAATATTTTTAAACATACCTTTTTAAAGAGATTAACAAGTTCTAGCGACCCAGTCGTGCTTTATATTTCTTTCAAAATTGATTTTCTGTAAAATTAAACTTTTAAGATCTTAAAAAATTTAAGAAATCTACTTTTTGCACTCAATTGGCTTTAGATAATCTAAAACTGAGATTTAAACACGAATTTCAAGAATATAAATGTCTCAAAAACAGCTAAAGTGACACTTTTGTTAAACTAATGACTAATTGAAAAACACAATGCACGTTTCATATCTTTTAATATAAAAGCTTTGAATCTCTTGAGAACTGAAGTGAAGAGGTTCTCAAACGTGTAATTTATGACTGCCACACAAAAGTTTCTTCCCAACTTATTTGTTTAACTTAACTTTGTTTTTATTTTATATTCAGAGAAATTATGTTTCCTTTAATTCAAGAACCAAACATTTTTATCTCTACAATTTTAAAGTTTTGTTGACTCCTTTAAGATCAAAATATTTTCTAGCATCAGCTCCAATCTACGAGTAAGCAGACTGATAGCAACAGTAATAATAGACTCCCGAAAATTGAGTCCGAAAAAACTACATCAAAAAAAGCCAGAAAATTCTTGATATCAGATTTTTTCCCATTTTCTGTTTTTTTTTTTAAATTTTTGTAGCGTTTTTTGCATTAATAGAAATCGCAACAAAAAAGAATATATTCTTTTTGGAAAAAAGCTAAGTTTAAATGTGTAAATGTAAGGTTAAGATGCACATTATGTTATTAAATTTTGTAAGCCTCCTTTGCAGAACATTAAGGAACATTTTTAAGCGGTGAGTAAAAACTTGTCTAAGTATATGTTAAGCGTGTGACCCCCCCCCCCTTGATTAAAAGTCTGGATCCGCCCTTGCTCCATCCATGACAACATTAAGAGCACACAGGAATGGTTGCGAGTTGTGAGTCACTAGCAGTGGCGTAGCTACCGCTGTATCAGCTGTATCCATGTAACAGGACCCCCGAGAGATAGAGGCCCCCAAAGATACAGAGCACAAGACGTGTTTAAAAAAATTCACTTAAATATTTAATAACGTTTTACTACAAAAAAATGTTCCGATGATCATTTTTTACATGCGTCAAATATTTTTTTTTCCTGTGTATCTTTTTCTTTCTAGTCAAGGGATTCTGATTGGCTAAATCTAACTACAAAAGTAGTTGAAATTTCCCCTCCCACGTAGTATAAAAAATTCGGCTACAAAGTTAGTAGAGAATGATTTTGACGTTTCACAATCAGCTGCTCGGTAAAGACACACGAATTCAAAATGAAATAAATCGTTCAGTATTTAAATACAAATACCTATCAATCATTCAAATTGTGTCTTAAATTTGATTTTATTGAATTTAAAAACACAAAAGATAAGTTAAAGATATCAAATCAAAAATGTTTCTTATTTTATATACATATTTGCTTTTGCCAATAATATGACAGTTCCAGATTGACTAGCTTTGTAGTGTAGCTTTGCATTCACAAAGCTAGTTGAATTTTGACTACGTAGCCACTAGCTTTGTGAATGCGACCAATACTACAACTTCAACCTGCAAACACTTTTTTATTCGAGCTTTAAAAATATATCGTCCTGCCTGACACAGCCACCAACTCCAACATCACACAGAAATATTATAAGTACAGTTTCCAAAGCCTTTCAAGATGAGGAAAATGACTTACAAAAAGCAAGTATTTTGCTTCAAAATCTTTTAGACGGTCTGGAAAAAGAAAGAAATCAAAAGTAATTCAGTGATTTACTTAAAAAGTCCAAGGATTTAGCCAACGATTGGGGAGCGACGCACGCCTGTCTTCAAAAATAAAAGGAGGAAAATAACGAAGCGCTTTTTTGATGAGTTGGTAGAAGATCATAGAATTTCTGATCCGGAAATTTACTTCAAAGTCAATATTTACTTTTCCTGCTTCTGGACATTTAGATTGGACAAACTCTGCAAAGATTTCAAAGCCTTCATAATCTTAGTAGTATGTTTGAAGTGTTAGAACCGGATAAGCTTTTATCGTTCTCAAATGATGATATAAATAAAGGATCAAAAAAAGGATCTGGTGATTTCTGCAATCAACTAATTGCTCTAAAAACATGCCTTAAATCCGAAATCCTCAAAATTCATTCCATAAAAGAACTTGCTAAATTATAAGTCATCGAATTTAATAGTCTTGCTTCTAGTTTTTCTAAACAGCTGAAAGATCTTTTTCTAAGCTGAAAATACTAAAAAATTATCTCAGAACTTCAAAAAAAAAAAAAATTGGATACAGGGCCCCCAAAAGTCTAGCTACGCCACTGGTCACTAGGCCCTGGTTCTGAATTTTAATTATTTATTTGTCTAAAAAGCGGGGTTATAAAAATCAGCCTTTTCACATATGACCCAAAAATCGTTTCCCCACACAAAAATATAATGTGACTGCTTAATTTTTTGACTTAATAGACCTTTCCAACAAGAGGTGTCTCAATGTCATTTGAAATAATTTCCATTACAATTCCATTTGCAATCAATAAAATTGCACTTGATTTAGAAAATTTACATACGTGCATATGTAGGTACACAAGTTATTCTCCATTATGGCTGACTTAGCTCTGCTTCTTGCTCTTTCCATTCTTTAAACAACTTCTCGACTTTTCAAATAAATAATATCAACAATCGATAACATTCAAAAAGTATCTCTTTAATTGGCAATATTCAAGTCAATTTCAATTAATTTAACATCTCCATCCATCACTATATACCTATATAAAGTCATTGAAACAAAATCTTAGATTTCCTTAGTAGGTAGATTCACACTTTTACCTGAATGTTTTTGTCTTATCGAAAACACTTGCCCATATTGTACCCACAAAACAGTCCGGTCTTCTCTTCTCTTTCTCTATCTCATTTAGCACATCAACAGAAATTCAAGTTTGAAACTATTTGATATAGAAGTTCAAAACCACAATAAAACTAAATTGGGTCAACCACAACCTGCCACCCCTAAAGGTAGCTACTACCCTACATATGTACAATGTACATGCTTTCATTTTTGGGTATTCATTGTAGGTACCTAGGACTAAGTATCTATCCACCTACTTCCCTGTGATGTCACTTTGTCACATTTTAGAAATAATTTCAAAACTTTTTACCCACAAGCATCTATACAAAAATCGCAAGAACATACGAGATGTGTACATCTCAACACGAAACAAAAGTGCATTGTAAAATAGCTTCGTTTGCTGCTTTTTAAGGATGTTAAGGATAATTTGATGCTATTTTTCAAACTTTTGTTGTTACTTTACTTATATGACTTGAGCATATGCATGTAATATAAAGCTACCATAATAAATACATAACTACTTATGTATGTACATATGTATGTATATATGAATAAAAACTTTTTCTGAGAAAATTAAAGACGTAAGTAATAAACCCAGCATCTGTTTATTATTTCCAAAAGGTGGATTTTTATACTGACGCAGTTAATGTGAAAAACAATAAAAGAATTTTCAAAACATATGAAATAGTAACAATATTCCACCAATGCAAGGATATAAAGATTTTAAAATCATGCCTCTTTACATTGTTTTCCTAAGTGGTTGTTTCATTAAAAAAATATACTTGTTAATGCATATTTCCAGAAAGGAATATTAATTCCAAAATTCTTTGTAAAAATTTCAACTTTCTCAAAGCTTGATGGAGGATGATTTCAGATATCCTTTTTTTCTGAGGAATTATCTTTTTTTTGAAAGTAAACTTTTGTAAGTAAACTTTGGAAGAATAATTGTCGAACTGGCAATCTGAAGAAAAATTCTTAAAAGCTATGAGGACAAAGGCAGACGCACATGACGTAGCTATTTTTTGAGTCCCAAATACCAAAAGTACATTTTGGTAGTGTAGATAGGACAAGTCCTCAAATTTATGTTACCTACCTTTCCACTTGAAAGAAATGTACAAATAAAGACATAAAAGCTTAAGCTTTGTAGTTCATTATTTTAAAATCCTATGAAATTATTGGAATGTCCGAAATTCGAACACTGCTTTGGGTACGGAGTGACTTGAGCTGCTCATGAATTTTATTTGTAAACGCTTATTTTGCATTCTTAATAAATTATGCCAAGACACAGCATTAGGAAAGGGTGAGAGGGTTTGAAAGGAGGAGTCGATGCACATTGGTTTTGAGTTCCTGAATATGGCAATCACTGGGAAAGACAGATTGTAATAAAGCACTCAACATTCCCGTAGTACGGCTAAGGAACGAATCTCTGTACTTGACTTTACGACTAAAGTTGGGATCGAGAATATACTGATGAGCATTCCTCGAGGAGCGAGTTTTACGGTTGAATTACTTCAGGGGAGGAATGCAGCTGACTGTTTCTAGCTAGGTTCTAAAAAATAAAATTGAAGCTGAATAATCTTAAGGAGGTTAAGGAGGTTAAGTGAAAAAAAGTTTGTAGACTCAAAAAGAGAACCAAAACAATTGTTTTATTTTCATTGTTTTTTTTTTAGATGACTCAAAAAATGTTTGAAGCTCAAATCCAAAAACTGGACACTTGGAGCAACAATTAGCTTTTTTTTAACTGCTGCACAACCCTTTTTCTTCAAGTTACAACTTTTTGATGAATCCCCTTGCTTGTGAGAAATATAGACAAAAATAAAATTGCTCTCTTAATTCGTTTTAGAACTCCTTAAGCGACCTTCCAAGTTTAGACGCACATGGATTAGTCAATTAAGTTGCAAGTTTCAAATCTCTTTCCAAATAAAAGCAAGAAAAACTAATTTATTTAAAAAATATACGTATTATTTTATTTATTTTGCATTTCCTTCTTTTATACTTAAACTTATAGATTATATCTAATATAGCCTTCTAAAATGCAGCTGTTGCCCTCTTTGTTGTTGTCCGGGCATTTGTTGTTGCTGCTGCTGCTGCTGTTGTTGTTGTTGTTGCTGCTGCGGATGTCCAGGATTGCCACCGCTCTGTGAGTATCCTTGAGTGATACTTCCTCCTGGCTTATTATTCTAAACAGACACAAAAATACAAAATTAAAATCAAAGGTTGCCAGGATTTTAATAATGAATACCTGTTGAGGGTTTCCGGTCATTTGCATAACACTCGGATGCATTGGCATACCGGAAATCATCGAAGTATAAACCACTCCTTCGGGTAAATGCGTTGGCTGTGGAGGCCCATGGCCTGACTGATCGACTTTCAGTTCGACATGATAACGATCGGAGATTTTCTCCATTGTAACTTGGGGTTTGTGTTGCGAACCCACAGACACTGAACCGGAAGCCTGTGATATGGGCGGCTGGTCCAGGTTAATGTGGTAGACTTGGGCGGGTGGTTTTTGGGATTGTTGGTCGTTTTTCGAGGAATGACCTTGTGCAGATTGCTGCTGTGGTTGCATCTCCATGTGATAGCTCTGCCGCAGAGGCAGATTCAAATTGGGATTGTACGAAGGGTAGATGATAGCAGGCCCCCGATTGTCCTGCTGACCGTGGCTGGGCGCATTGCTAGCCGTTTGGTAGAAGAGAGTGCCTGGTGGATTTTGATACTGGTTTGGGGGTTCTAGAGGAAGTTTAAAATTAAGACAGTTCTTGATTGGATGATGAATTTATTTTTAACTTACTATTCCACAAAACGCGCGCAATATCTGCCCCACGACGCCCATCATCGTGCTCTGGAAAAGAAGAATTGAAAGAGAAAGCATAGCTTGATTGGTAATTCTTTGAGGTAGGCTCACTTGGCTGCGGATATGCGGCGCTCTTGTAATATGCCTGATGCTGTGGCGGGGACGGACTACGATTCCGTTTAATTCCCTGATTACTAACACCCACAGGCTGCAAGAAACAGAAAAAAAGAGAATAGTTGTTGCCAAATTCGATTCCGATTGTTTTCTTTTTTTCTAAATTCAAATTACAACTTTCTGAAGAATCTGTTGATGTTGGTGCTGCAGTCTTTGTGGAAGGAATACTTGAGGCTGGGGTACGTTCTGTGCTTGCATCGCTTGCATTGCAAAAAGTTCACTGTAAGGATGAAGGGATAGTAATAATTTTATAGTGAACAAATTTAAGTCTATGCCTACCTATCCTTTTGTTGTTGCTGTTTCTTGCGATTCTCATCTTCGTTGAGAACTTTCTTCAACTGCAAAAAGAGTTGCTGCTTCTGATTTCTTAGCTCGGTTAGTTTTTGATCTAATTTAGTAATTTGTTCTCGTGTCTCGCCCAGGGTCATTACATCCTGACGTTCTCGAGCTTCGCGCTCTTTTCGCAATCGTTCCTCTTCAACTTCGGCTTCATATTCTAAAAGATGAAATTTTTAAAAGTGTAAATTTTATTTTGAATTTGCGAAGATAGACCTTCTTTTTTTCTTTGTCGTTCTTTGAGTATGAATGATTTTAGGGCTTCACGTAGACGTTCGTCACGTTCAGCCTTTCCAGCCTGGATAACTGCTGCCGAAGCTGGAGGCATTTTATTAGAGTTTTTGTCCGAAATTTTGGCAATTTTTATTGAATTTTAAGTTCTTTCTTAAGAGGAAATGATATTTATTTGAAATATTTTAGCAAGAAGCAAGAAATTACACATAAAATATTAAAAATTAATTAAAATTACAACTTTGATTTTCTTTTATTTCTACAGCGAATGAAAGCGATGAGCTAAAATGTTTGACACTTTGACAGTTTAGTGAAATGTCATATGTTGTAAGTTCAGTTTTGAACTAAAATGGACGTATTCAGTTCTCATTGGGTTATAGCCCAGAATAAAGCACTATTCACATGAGCACGACCAACGAATGAACGAATATTCGTCGATGTTGACATTTCTTTCACATGAGAGTTTTTAATTCGTCGCGAATGAAGTTTGACAGCCGAACACCATTCACCATCGAAACCAAAACAAGAATGATTTTTTTAGGTTAAGTACGCGCGATTATTTTATTCGTTGCGAGTGTGGATGATGTGGAACACGAATAAAGTTTGACAGTTCGTATCAACTAAAATTTTTGTCGCGACGAATAAATTTGTTTTCTTAAATTTATTAATATACGATATTGAAAAGTAAAAGTATGCATCATAAATCAAATAGAAACTATATTGCTATCGTTTTGTTAAGATTTTGTGTGGAAATATGTCTTTAAACGTACATAAACTCACATTTTGTAATTCATTCGTCGTTCGTTGGTCGCGCTCATGTGAATGCTGCTGGTGTGTTTCACGTAAAACTAGGAATGTGTTCCGTAAATATTTTAGGACTATTCCAACATTTCTTATTTCTGTTATTTTGCTATCAAAAACACAACATTTCTGTGATTTGATGCAAACTGATTGAAATTTGTAAAGATATAATAATGAAAAGTGAATATTTTGACTCAGTTCCAAAATTAAATTTTGTTGTTATATTTTATTCATATTCCAAAGATGTTTTTAGGTCAGTTTACAGCACACAAAATCATTAACACTTCTCGCTTTTTAATATCAATTAGATTTAGTGTTTTCCAATAAAAGGTTTAATTTTGAACAATACGCATTTGGACAGGTGTTACTTTTAAATCTGTCATCTTTTGACGTTTGGCAAGTAAAATCTACATCATTACTGAAAACGGAATTGTATATTCTTCAATAATGCGTTAAAATTAATAAAATTTACTACAAATATGGTGAACCATTGACATACCATATATGGACTACTAGTCGATACGAATTCTCATACAAAACTCCACTTGAAAGTGATTCCACCTCTTTAGACATGCTTGCCCTCTTGTAGGTTTGGTGGAAAATAATATAATTAATTTTCAAATACCATTAATCCATCGTTACTTCAAAAAGGTTTTTTGTCAAAGAAACTAGAAAAATCTTTTTATTATAAAGTTGTCCAAAAAAAACAAAATACAAAACCCAAGTTCAAAAGTGTCTCCATGTTACCGCGGAGCCTATTTCTCGAAGACTTGTTCACAATTGACCATGTAATCTTCTAACTGGATACCTTTAGACTTTTTTTCATTTAGTCCACGTGAAATATAAGGTCCATGCCAATAATCCCTAATCGATTCAAGATCTAAAGGATGGAATTCATGAAGTTATCGAGAACATACAGTTACTTGGTGAATTGGTCATATAAATTTTCATTAAAGGGATATGGTACTGTAACCATAGCCATGGTAACCATTTTGCTGATATTGTTTTTCATTTCGTAATGTCAACATCTCTTCTTCACAATGAAAAAAATATCCATTGATTGCTCTTAAAAAATACACGTTTTTATATCAACTTGATATCTCTCTTTTGAAAGCCCTGTAAACTCAATACACATAATAGAATCAAATGTCAATTTTATCTATTTGTATTGTTATAAATAAATAAATTAGTTGGCGTAACAGTTCGGTGAAAATTAGGGCCAAGTGACCTACAACTCTCAACCATTTCTGTGTGCGAGTAATGTTGTCAGGAATGGAGGGGACCTACAGTTTTTATAACGACTCCGAATGGCTAATTTGAGAAAGCACTTTTCAAGACAAGAATTACTTTTGGAGCATTTGTCAGTTCCTCGTAAGACGCATACTAGTGAAAAAAGCTTTAGATGGCACAAGCAGGTATTGAACCTTATACTTCTGACAGTCCAACGCACTAACCATCACGCCACGGTAACTACTTATGGTTAAATGGTTAAAATCACTCCGAATCCATCTGAACCTCATTCATCAGATTCTGTTTAGCAAAAGTATGTTAAGCTACCTCACTACCGAGCATGGTTTTCAAACGTATGGTGTTTCAATAATTGGTCCGTGGCTCAACTAATTTAAGTCACAGATTCTATTGATTATTGTAATTAAAAAAAAACCTCTAAAAATATTGTTAAAAACAAAACATAAACATATTGGACTAGACAATATGCATCCTAAGTTTGTAAAAATTATTCTTACTTTTATATCTCCTTTCTTGACACATATCTTTAATTCAATATTAACAAAGTCCTGTTACCCGGCACTATGGAAAGCTTCAAAAATATTGCCAATTCTTAAAAAGTCAAATTCGCAACAAAAAGAATACCGACCAATTTCTATCCTACCATTCATCTCAAAAGCGTTCGAAAAGATCGTTAGTCAGCAGATAACAGCATTCTTGGAAACACGGAATTTAATTACACCGACGCAATCTGGCTTTAGACCGAAACACAGCTGTAGGACTGCGCTTCTTAAAATAAGCGACGACATACGACAACAAATCGATAATAATAAAGTCACAACTCTGGTTCTCCTTGATTTCTCTAAGGCGTTCGACACTGTTTCACATACAATTCTTCTGAAAAAACTGAATTCTTTCTTCTTCTTTGAAAACTCAGCCTTAACCCTCATAGCACAGTATCTAAGCCATCGAACTCAGGCTGTTTTTGCTAACTCTAGGCTGTCGGATTTCCTCCCTACCCCTAATGGTGTGCCCCAGGGATCGATTTTGGGACCACTCTTATTCACACTTTTCAATAATGACCTTCCATCTGTACTCAGGCATTGCAAAATTCATATGTATGCTGACGACGTTCAAATTCATTTGAGCTACAAAATCGGCATGGTTGAAGACGCAACTGCCAGAATAAACGAAGATTTGATGTGTATAAACCAGTGGTCCAGGGAGAATCATCTTAAACTTAACCCTAAGAAATGTCAGGCAATCGTCATCAGTAACACTGCAATAGATACTTCTTATTTCCCTAGTATTGAACTCGAGGGGAAAACGTTAAGCTACGTTAGAACAGTTAAGAATCTTGGGATTGTTTTTAACCAGAAACTTACATGGGACGATCACTTGACTTGTGCCGTTGGTCGAATATATGCTGCTTTGCGGGTTTTATATATATCTGCCAGTTGTCTTCCAGTTTCAACAAAAATGACTATAGCAAAATCTCTTGTCCTACCAATACTTTTCTATGGCAGTCCCATTTTCTGTGCCCTTGACAGCGCTAATAAACGAAAACTTCAAGTCGCGTTTAATAATGTTGTTCGCTTTATTTATGACTTTCGACGGTTCGATCATGTTTCGATGCAAACAAGTAGTGTTTTCAACATGACCTTCAACAACTACATAACCTATCAAACTTTGACATTTCTTTTTAGACTTATTCATTCTAGATCTCCTGAATATCTATACGAAAAACTTAGGTTCCCAGTATCACAAAGAAGTAATGTTCTAATTGTCCCTTCCTTCAAATTCAGAAATTCAAAACAACAGTTCTTTGTACACGCTGTTGCCCTACGGAACTCCTTGCCTGCTAACCTGAGAGGGATACACAGCAGCACTCGTTTTGAGAACTCTTTAAAGAACTTATACAAATGCTGAAAATGTTTCCAAAATAAAAATCACTTTGTCTTAGAATTGAAAATGTATGTTATTTAATTTTTTTTTCTCTTGTGTACATTGTATATATAAAGGATCATGTCATCATGACCATTTATCTAAAAACAACTTTTCTCTTAACTTCAAGCAAATTGTAAATTTAGCATACTAATTTGATTCATCTTTTAATTTGATAAAATTTAAATCTGAACATAATAAGTATTAAAAATAAGACTCTATGTTTTAAAATGCTTAATGATAATAAATAAATACAAATACAAAATACAAATACAAATAACAGATATTCTGTGACATCTTAACTCCTCATAAGACCTACTCCCATCTAGACAAGCCCTTACATCATCCACAATCCACAAAAGTCTTTCCATTTTCTCATTCTCGTCAAATTCCATTGCAAATAATCGTGTGTACTCGCTCTTTATTTTGTTGTTTTACTTTTCCCCATCATATTCGCCGCGGTCGCCGACCAACGAGCTATCATAAAATTTTTTCCAGTCTCATTCTCATCAAAACTCAACTCAACCGAAAGCAATAAAGTTAATTTATTTCTTCAAACTCAAATGTAGTGTAAATTAGTTTTTAAAACAAAATCCTGTAAAAATCTTTCAAAAGTTCAAAATTTTCAATTGAACATCAATTTATTGTGTTTTTCCATCTTGGTGTCGTGTTTTTTCCCAATTTATCCAAAAGTCGTGTCTCAAGTGTGCACTAAAAATCTTTTCTTTTTCACTCTGTTTGGAGAAAATTCAATAAGCAAAAGAAAAATCGGAGAAACTTTTTCCAAAGTACATAGCAGCTACCCTCTCTCAGTCTAAGTCTCAGTCCTCTTATTCAAATTACGAAATAATAAACAAAAGTTTAAAATAAACATAAAACCATGGCGAGTAAGTAAAATTTTATACCTAATTAAGAGTTTCTGTCTTGTAAATTAAACAAACAAAATAAAAGGGGAATTCTTCTTTTGTTGAATAATAAATAAAACTCAACCTTTAATCCAAACAAAAAAAACATAAAATCCTCAAAAAAATGGGTGACCAAGTGGTCCGTGAAATTCCAATGATCGGGCAACGTAAGGATTTTTCTTAATTTATTGAATTATAAAATTTGGTAATCAAAATAAAGTGCTGCTAGTTGGTAATTGTTGTTCATTCATTATTTTGAATACGAATTGGAGGTGGGAAATTGAGGGAAATCCTAGGGAAATGAGATTTGTTTGAAAAATCAATATTAACGACCTTTGTTGGGGCCATAAATAACATTGTGTCCTAACCTCACATTTTTTAAAACCGAATCGACACCAGCAAAAACAGTGTTCATAGACCGAGGTAATTTGATACCTTTTCTTATTGGTGGAATTTTTTTGACTACATATATGAAATCTTTTAACGGTGTTCGTATTGGGCTTCTATGAAGTGACGCAATTTGACGTTTCATAGTTTTGTTCTGCATAACCACTTGATGTGACATTTTAAAAAATAAGTGGGAGCGAGATAAAATAATTGAGTTTAAAATTTGTCAATCGATTTTGACAGCTAATTGTGAAAATTTTCACACGAAATTTCGCGTATCGAACACTTTTCTTTTATCTCGTTTACTAGGTAAACAAAAGTAAAACGAGAAGTGTTTTCACGATGGAATCTTTTAAAGCGACTCATTTTGACGTTTCATAGTTGTTTCTTATTCTCTCTTGATATTTTAAAAGAGGCAGAAAAATGCAGCTATTTAAAAAAAAACAGTGGGAGCGAGATGAAATGAATTTTATGAATTTTATTCATACAAATCTTTTCGATCGATTTTGACAGCTAATTGTGAAAATGTTCTTTGGTCTCGTTTATGGAAGCAGACAAAAAACACATTTTTTTTTATTTGACAGTTCAAGCTCTGCTCTGACCTAAAAAAGAAAAGTTGTGTTCAACGAGGTTTTTTCTAGATCAGAACAGCACAGGACAGCACAGTTTCGTGAGAAACGTCAGATCAAGTTAGAAAAGTCAGTTAAACGTCAGTTGTCAAAAAAAAAAAAAAAACAAATTGCAAATTGTGTGAATTTTTCGTTTCTCGATTATTTTTTTTCATTTTTTGTGCTTTTACTATGAAAAATATTATTATTACTGTGAAATATATTATTCGAAAATTTTCATCTATAAATTATAACATTTTATTAATTTTATTACAATAGAAATATTTTGTTTCATTTTAACCTCTTTCGATATTCAACCGCGTATTTGGTGTATTTGGTGAACACTGCACCACCACAGTCTTTCCTTCCTCGGATGTCAATTCAATTTGATGTATTTTTTTTTTTAATTTATTTTATAATTATTTAATTAAACAAATTATACAAATTGGCAAAATAACTTAATTTTAATTTTTTAAATAACGAAAAAGAAAAACACAAAGCACAGCCAAATCAAAACGTAAACAAAAAAATGACAACTTCGATTTTGACATTTCTCTCGAGTCTGTTCTAACCTGATCTGACTCAAAAGCAAGAACAGAAAATCCTGTTCTAAACTGTTCTAGGTTTGTCAATGAACAGGAAAGTAGAACAGTTCAGCACAGAAAAAACCTCAATGAACAGCAAAAAGCTGTACTTTTCTGTCTAGAACAGTCCAGCACAGCGTCACTGAACACACTTAAAAACACCTACTGGAATCTTCCAAAGCGACTTATTCTGACATTTTTATAGTTATTTCTTATTCTATCTTGATATTCAAAAAAAGGCAGAAAACGAGGCAGACATTTTAAACTTAAAAAAAAGCAAGTGGGAGCGAGATAAATTGGTATAAATTTAAACAAATTGATCCGCGAGTTGCCATACACATTTTTTCGATCGGTTTTGACGGCTTATTGTAAGAAATTTTACCTGAAATTTCATGTTATCAAATACTGTTGTTTGGGTTTGTTTATAAAGGACACACAAATATATTGTAGGACGTACATAGTAATATCTCATTCTCACTTGTAAGTTAAAACGAGACATGAAATTGTGGGAGCGAGATTAAATGTCAAAATGAGTTAACTTGAGAAAGTTCAATGTTTACACCGCCTTAGAAATTAAATAAGAAATTTAATTTGTCGTCCATTTGGCCAGTTTATATTTATAAGATTTCTGAGAAATTTCTCAGACGGATTGACAGTAGGAGACTAAAATATAAACACGGTAATTTACTATTCATTTCTCACCTATGAATGTTCATGAATTTTGTGATAGAGAAATCTTGAGAAACCAAATCTTAAAAATTATGTTGTTAAATTTCTGACAGCAAAAGTGTAAAATTTGTATGAAAAATTTTGTTTATATTTCTGAAAATACGGAAATCTCAGATCTTAGAAATAAAAACTGGCCAATTTTCATTAACATTTTTCATACGAAAATTGTCTAATAAAATTTCAAGTCATATAATACTTTTTTGGCTCGTTTGTAACTGGACATCGCCTAAGAATTGAATATAAAAATTTAATTTTTCATTTTTAAGATTTCTGAGAATTTTCTCAATAGGTTTAACAGAGCAGGAGAATAAAATAATCAGATTTTTCTATCCAGATGTCAAATGATTTGGTATTTCTTTTCTTTCGCATTGTGTTGTTGTGCGACAGAGAGCAATCATTAAGAAATCGATTCCTAGAAAATTTTATTCTCAACAGCAAAAGTATAAAATTTGCTGAGCAGTCTCTAGTTTACATTGCTGAAAAAACGGAAATATCTGTCAAAATTAGACACCTTTTTTTGACATTTCATAATTTTTTCTCACTTGAAGGGAAGACAGAAAGAGAAACAAATTTGAGTTAATATATGTATGTATATGAGAGCGAGATAAAAGAAATGCAATATGAAATCTATCTTGAAAATATAGGGTCATTCACTTTTCGGTTTGGAAGATCAAGCTAATTAAAAAAAAACGAACAATTTTATTTCTACATAGTCTTTGGACTTTTTCATTAAGTGTTAGAAACAATATAATTGAAATGGTCGCTTCAGAAAGTTTGTCAGCATGGGATTCCTTTGAAGTCTTTTTCGCAGGCCCACATAAAAAAGGCTAAATTTGACGCCTCTAAAACGTGAAATTACAAGACAAAGAAACTTTTCAGGAAATAAAGACATAATTGGTAGTTTTGGGTGCCTTTTTGTCCCTTTTTGTTGGAACCACATTTCATCCAAGTCACGGTTATTAATCGCTGGCCAAAAAAATGAGATGCTTTTAATTGCAGTGAATACCTGGAAATCATTTGATTCGGATCATTTGCAAGCCTTGCACTTGCAGCCAGCTGAGCGTGGACTTCAAACTCCTTCACGATTTTACCGATTGATTGCTTAGTCGGTTGATTATGATGGCCATAATCATCTCGTAATACGCTAAATGTAGCTAAGATTGAATCACCATTTTTGTTAAGCGGTCCATTATCTAACATTTCAAAAATTCAATTGAAATTATGCCACTTTAAATAAGAACTGATTTTCCAGGTGTGAAATGTCACCGCTACCAAATTGAAACCACAATATGAATGACCCTAAAGTATTACTTTAGCTCCATTTTATAAGAAGATTTAACTGAGCTTTAAATGTTAAAATAAGTTTTTTTGAACAACTAAAAAGGCTTTAAAATGTTAAAATTACCTTTTTTATATGGAAAAAACGTCATTTTATAATTTGAAAGCTATTTAAGTGGAATTTTTAAGTTTAGTATTCTTATAAGTCAATTAAAAGTAATATCAACCTATTAAACATTTGCTAAATTTACATTATATGCAAATGCTATAGGAAATTATCAAATTAACTTTTTATCACAGTTAGAAAAAGATCACAGCTGTTGATTTAATTTAATTAGTAGAAACAAAAATGTTCAAGAATATTGCATGAATATTATAATCGGAGTGGGAATTTTCTAACAAAAATCAAGGGTATTTTCTTTTTTTAACATTCTAACTACACTGGTTTTGGGGCATAGGTTTTTTATTGTCCCAGTAGAGCACCAGCTACCAGAAAAACATCGCAACGCAATTGCTGACGGCTGCTGGAGGAATTGCTGCTGCTGTTGCTGCCTCTTCTGCTGCTGATGCTCATGTTGGTTTGTTGGTTTTGGTTGTTGGTTCGTCATGGTGCGGGTGGGGAATTGCGTTGTATATATTATTTTCTTCTTCTCCCCTCTCCTCTCCAAACTCCAGGTTGTGATTTAACTTAGGAGTTTAGTTTGATGATGATGATGATTGCTGTTTCTGTTTCTAATGCTGGAATTGTGGCTTCTTGCTAGTCTGGGTTCTGGGATGAATGATGCACCAACCGTACTAGGGGGACAAAAGTGTTTTTTCTTTCTTTTATTATTATTTTTTTTTATGGTTGGTTGATGTATGATACATTTTTGTTGGGTGATGTATGTGTGTTAAGGGGAGAGGTGTTGAGAGAAATGTTTCACTGGGATAAAAAAAGAAGGAAAATATTGAGAATGGCATTCACCTGTGCAGATGTTGTTTTCTTGTGTTATTCTTTTTGACTTGGAAGAGAAGTTGACTTGGTTTGTTAATTTAATTAAATATATACATTTGTAAATAAATTAAATTAAAAAAGGAAACAAAAAATATAAATAGATAAAAGACACGTCAAAAGGGTGGGTTGGTTGGATGGTCTTTCACTATTTTGTTTTGTTGAAAAGTCTCCTTTTTTAATGCACACGGTTCGAGGGTGGTTTGTGGTTACACTATCATTTTATATATTGTGTGTATTCACAACAAACAAACAAAAATACACAAGTTGAAAAGGTATGATAGAAGAACTAGCATTTTCTATGTTACGTAATCTCATTTCTCATAGAGGAAACATTATTTACTTGAGTGACTTGAAATTGGGAATTAAATAAATTTGATTTGTAAAGAAATAATTGAAATCGTCGTTGGGCAGCACTTTTTTGGCACCCTTACCCTTATCCAAACATTATTTTAAAACAAAATGTTGTCCACCTTTATTAACAATATGCATCTATAAATGCATTGATTTCATAAAACAAAAAGTTTAATAAATAATTTATGTAAAAAAATATTTATTTAAATCATTTGTTAGGATTTTAGTTACGATTACATATTGTATGATTTTGCATGACATTAAAATTATAAAACACCTCAATATCACACAAGCTATTACTAAAAACTTGACGCATATCAAAAAAATCCATTTTAAAAACAAATTGAAACATGCTCAAAGTTGACTTGCCTTTAAATACTAAACACACTTATCGACATTTACCTTCTATTTCATTTAAAGAAAAAAAAAACAAACCTCTTCATAATCTTTTAAGTATTTTTGTATGCTAAAAGCCCATTTCGGGAATATTATATCAACATTTCATTTAACTGTTGTTTAATTTTGTTTAAACTTATCCAAGCTGCTGGATTAGATGGCAATCGTGATGAATCGAATAGATGCATTGATATTGCCCTTAGAGAAATAAATGGGGGCAATTATGAGAAAGCACTCAAATTTTTACGAAAAGCTCAGAATCTCTATCCATCCAAAGAGGCCGAAGATCTCATTAGTACCATCATATCAAGCTATCAGAATTCGTCGGCCAATGCTGACGATCGTCCGAGATCGGAACAAGAAAATACTACCCGACAAAGAAAACGCAGCGAGAACGAATTCCACAACGAAAACGACTATTCCGGCGAGCAAAAAGATCTTGTGAAGAAAATCAAGAACTGTAAGAATTTCTATGAAGTTCTCGGTGTAACGAAGGACGCAACCGATTCAGCTGTCAAAAAGGCCTATAAACGTCTAGCCCTACAACTGCACCCTGACAAGAATCGTGCCCCCGGAGCTGTAGAGGCTTTTAAGATTGTTGGCAATGCTGTGGCCACACTAACAGATCCCCAGAAACGCAAAGAGTACGATATGTTGGGCTCGAAGGCAACGATCAATGGTGTGAATGGCCAGAGTAGCTTCCAACAGTACTATGCGCATCACAACCATCATAGAACATTCGAGAATGCGTTTGAACGGGAGGGAGACATATCCGCCGAGGAGCTATTCAATATGTTCTTTGGGAACTTTCCCGCAAACAGACGACGTGCTGGTGGTGGTGGGGCAGCCAATGGCGGCCATGCCCATCGGGAAACCAGTCCTCAACCAAGCTTGGCCTTCGGTCTCATCCTTATACTCATTCTAATTTCGATGCTATCGTCCTTCTTTACCTCGGATCCGGTCTATAGCCTTTCTCAGTCCACGTAGGTTTCACAATTAAAATGATTTTATTTTCAAAAAAAACATCCACACAAATTTGTAGAACATACATTGACTGACATGACTTCCGTTTCCAAAATTTTCCAGAAAATACCCAGTGAGACGGGAAACCCAGCATCTAAACGTTCCGTATTATGTGCGAGAGAATTTCCAAAGTGATTACCAAGGCTCGCTAGGGCGCCTAGAGAATTCAGTGGAGGAAGATTTCATTTACACTATGAAACAGAACTGCTTTCGCGAGAGGAGCTACCGTAAGTGTTGTGTTATTGTGACCACGATAATTTCTAATTTGATTTTTATTGATGTAATCCAATGACACAAATAACTTACTTACACTCTCTCTCTCTGTTCTTCTCTTCTCTTTTCTCTCTCTCAATTTTTCTTTCAAAAACAAACAAAATATATGCCTATTGACCAGGCGAATCAATGATGGCTCGAGCTAGAAGTTTTGGCAGCCGTGCACAGTTGGCACAGGCACAAGGCCTCAAGATGCCCTCGTGTGATAATCTCTATAAAATTGGAATCACCCGTTACTCGCTTTATTAAAAGAAAATTACCTAGGAACTATGTTGTTGATGATGAGAGTATTATATCCCCATATTATCGCTTAAACGTGGACGAATCGACGTTATTCAAAAGAAATAACCTACAAAAATATCCTTATCTCAATTTCACCAAAATGTATGTCAAAAATAACAAAATTTTAATGTCAAAAAATACCAAAGATATAAATCGGATCATAAATTTTAAAGAAAATTAAAAAAGAAACGAATTTAAATCCTTAAATAAATAAGAATTCATCAAAGAAAAAAAAGTTATTTTTTGTTGCTGTCAATTTATTTATTTTTCCTTAAGTATCGCAGGCAAGCATCAGACTTCTTCACCTCGGCCAGACCCACCCCCAGCAGTCAGGGATGGAAAGAAGTTAAATTAAACACATGCAAATTGGAGAATATTATTGTGTTAGGTCGACAATTATATTATTATTGATGGGAATTGATTGTGGAATTTTGTTTGATGGCCTTTAACTTTGCGAATTAGGTAAATGCGAAATCTTTTTTGAATAGTGGTGGAGTGGGGGTAGTGTGTGGGGTGAGTGTGGAAATAAAGGTTTTATTTTATTTTTATTTAAATAAGTTTATTTAACAACAGATCATATAATTTTCTAAAGAGTCTACATTTTTGATTGTACCATCGACAAAAATTCGTCGTTTTGATGCCATAAATTCGTTTTACTTAAGAATTAAAAGTGTTATTGTAAGATAGCTTGCAATAAGAGCTCTGATTAAAATAGCCTGTAATCACGCTTGAAGCTATTATAATTTTACATTTGACAAGTAAAAACTACGTCAATCGAAAATAAACATATAAACGCTTCAACGATTCATTACACTGGTCGACAAGGTTTGCTTCCTGGCAATAAATTGTACTTTTCCGATTAAATATTATGGCATTCATTTAAATCTGACTCCAAAGTTATTCTATCACCTCAGGTACTTGAGATATTCAAATTCGGAAAACAAATAATATACTCGTATGAGGCTTTTTGAGGCTATCTTAATTCGTGATAGTTTTTAGAATCTACAGGGTAATCCATTTTGCGGTTTCAAAAGTAAACGTAAATAAAACATAATATAAAATATTTTGTTACATGATATTCATATTGTATTATAAAGTTTGACCGTTGACATTATTCGTGAAACACTATATCATTTAAATAACCACCGCGCGAATTGTTGCAAGCATCAATTCTTTTGAGGTAATTTTCGACCACTTTTTGACACATATTGGGCGGTGTCTCAGACATAACTTGACGGATGTTGGTTTTTAAGTGCTCAAGAACAAAACGTTTATCTGCATAAACACTAACCCACAAAAAAAAAGTCTATCGGTGCCAAATCGCATGATCTTGGTGGCCAGTTGATGGCATGTGGCACCGTCTTGTTGAAACCACATGTTCTCCAAGTCATTTTCTTTAATAGCAGGCAAAAAGACGGTTATCTGATGACCATAACGCTCCGAATTGAGGGTGAAAGTCGTTCCATCGTCGTTTTCGAAGGAGTAAGGTCCAATCACACCTCCGGTAAGTACCAAAGAGCGCACCAACCAGTGACTTTTTGTGGATGTTCAGTTACTTTAGGATTCTCAGAACCCCAAATACGACAATTTTGTCTATTAACATACCCACCGAGTGAGAAATGTGCTTCGTCGCCGAAGAAAATTGTGTTCTAAAAATCGTCGTCCTTCGCCTGATGTTCAAGCACCCATTCGACGTATCTACGACGTTGTGAATAGTCAGCTGGCTTCAGTTGTAGTGTGAGCTGGACTTTATTTATAATATGTGGCAGAATCACAATTTTTGTAGTAGGTTTTAACAATTTGTATGTGTTGTGCGATCCGTTTTCGGATATGTCAAACTTTCAACTGACAAAAAAAACTGGTTTAACAACTTAGTTTGACAGATGTCAAATTCCGGCCCTATACTTTAAAAACCTCAAAATGGATAACCTGTTATAATCCCTATCTTCAATATTCAGTTCAAATATTTATATTGCCTCATAAAATTTTCGAAAACTATCTGTCTCTCATAAATCTTCAAGAAACCATCAACGGTTTTCAATAGAAAAGCAAAAACGGTTTCAAAGTAATTTATGTCTCTGTAAGCAAATTTATAAACAAATATAGGCATGTCCACAGTATTTTTAACTTTCATGTTACCACAGTATATTAAGCCTTAGAAATGAAATTGCCACGTTCTAAGTGGATAGATTTTCGTACCATGACTTATTTCAACTATGTAACCTACTTGTGACTTGATTGGATAAAAATTTGTAATTAAAATTAATAAAAATAGTCTTAAATATTGCAAATTTCAAGAAATTTATTAAGTTTTATAAACAAAAAACATTTCAACGACCTTTGAAACAACTTAACATCATTAATTTATAATTATTTATAACATACACTGATAGAAAAACCTCGAAAGAAAGGTTACTACCATTTAAAAAATAGTACAAAGGAATTAAATTAGAGTACCTCCGTTTTTACAAATATTAAAATCTGATCTTTTTCTCTATATAACTTTCTCAACGATCGATTCTGGTAGTATTTTATAGGCTTAAATTATTCTCTATCAATCAATAAATCAATTAAAATTCAATTCGATAATGTGCCTCTATTTAAAAAAAAATAATGCCAAAATAATGTTTAAAATTGAAAACGGGATTGGTATAAAATGTGATGTAATATGTGATTTTTTTAGCGGCACACCTATCGATAAGATCTTACAGCAAAATAAATGATTGTGAATGCTAATTTTACGAATAATCGATAGTAAAAAAAAACTGTTGATTTAAATTTTGAAATTTCAAAGTTTGTACGACAGTACAAAATCAAAATTTACTATGAAATTAGGGTTTTTCATTGAATGCTTTTCATTGATCTTACGTACCGGATATTAACGATGTTTCAAAATGAATCACGCATGTATTTTCTTGTTATTTAGATGATAAACAATCAAGAAAATGTTTGTTTATAGATTTGCCTCAAAATAAAAAAAAAAAATTTCAATTGTTGAAAATGAAAAATTCTGTGGATATGCCTATATTTTTAAAATTTGAGTAAACGAATTTTTCTAAATCATGAAAGCAATCATTTCAAGGTTTCTCAAAACTTTAATAGATTCGAACGAAATTCCATTACTAATGAAAATGTTTAGAAATTATGCAAGGTACTAAAATTTATCAGTTTTAGCTTAGCCGTAAGCTCCCTGCATTTGGTTGTCGTTAGCATTTTAAAAGGAGCATATTTTAAAAACCAGGGGCCTGATTATGAGGTTCAAATTCGACTCGCATCGTATTTCCTTATTAACGAATTCGCGGCGAAGCGAAAATAGTTCTTCCTATATTCCAGTGATTTGACACTTTTGGTTTGACTTTTCCTTCCTATATTCCAGTGATTTGACACTTGGTTTGACAGATTTCCACAATTTTGTTTTGTTTTGATTGAATTTGTGAAATTTTCGATGATTTATTTAATATTTTATTGTGGATTGTGGATAAATTATAAGAAAATTAATATAAAGCTAACTCACATTTTTATATAATTACAATCATGAAAGAATCCACGAAACCGAACAGTGAGTAATAATAAACACTCTTTCGCCTGTAAATCCGCCAAAAAAAAGCTGTCGGATTTCAACTCACCTCAAACATTATGACATTTCAAATTCGCCTTCGAATTCGTTAATTAATCGAATTCAAAACGAAGAAGGCGAAAGCAATAATTGAAAAATGGCAAACTCGCTACGCTAGCAAAACGATTCGCCGCGAATTCCACAATCAGGCCCTAGATGTTGTAGAAACATTTTAAGGTGAGACTCGAATTCGGGACATTGTGTGACAGAAGAATCATCAAAATGGTCCGGATTTTCATTGAATAATAATCTTTAAGGACTTTCAATTCGAAAGTTGCGTTATTAAGGAGAATCGTAGTATTTATAAGTCAAAAAAGACAAGAATATTTGTTGAAAAACTTTTCTAATGTCAACATTTCAACATTCTGAAGCTGGCCAAGGCAGGATTTAAGCAGAGGAAGTGAATCACAATTTTATTTTCCTGTTGGTCTTCATAACTACGAAAATGTGTCAGTTAGACTTACGGTCAGTTAGACTGTTATTTGAGGTTTGACTCTGTCAGAAAAAATCAAGAAGATTTTGCCCTTCAAAGCACCAAGAGGAATGTTAACCCTTTCGCCATATGAGCTTGCCGACTAGTAAAACCCGTTCATATCATTTTATGCAACTATGAGCTGGAACAAAAATAGGAGTCACCGATAGTTACTCTCGACATTGCTAGTCCAGGATATAGGATGGCATAGCTGTAACACCCGTCTGACTGTGAAAATAGCCGTTTTCTGTTTGAATAAGAATTGAGTATTGTGCGTGTGCATGCTTTTTTAATTGTAGTTAATTTAAACACTGGAAATTTAAAAACAGGATGAACGAAAAATATTAAGAATGTATCAACGAATATGGCACACATTTGTCTTCATTTTTGACTTAGTTATTATTTTTAACATAATTTGTATGGTAAAGAAAAGCCAATAAAGATTGTTTAAAAGGAACGGAGATCATAGGCCCAATTTTTGTTTTTATTTTAAGAGATTTCCTACAATATTTTTCTTACGTTCTTTTATGTATAGAACAATATTCTACAGAGGACTTTAAAATGCTCCTTGTTTTAGTAATTGTTCTCGATGCTATTTATATGGAAATTCTTTGCTTTTTTGTAACACCAATCTTTTACTTTCCAAAACTTACAATTTGACCAAACATTTTTTTAACTCGTTTTTAGATTTAACTTGCAAGAAACTAGAAGTTCTTTTTTGGGAGTCGATAACATGAAAATAAATAAAAGCAAGATTTATTATATTGGCACAAAAGTCATACACTTAACGACTTCAAAGTTTTTTTTTTACTTTAAAAAATATTATGAAAAAAGCTACATATGGGTGATTATACAAAAGTTGGGTAACTTTTGAGGATATTTTGTTTACGATAGTTTTTAAATCAAACTTCTATAAATTCGGGTGTATATGATAGCTAATCTAATTAATATATTGTTCCCAATCGGGCCAGTCACTTTTTTGAGTACATTGTAAGATATTTAAAAATGTCAGAATTTGACTGCCAGAGGGCTGACGAGTATACACAGTTTTGAAAGTATTATAAAGAAATTTAATACAAATTAGTAAAAATCTATTAGGATTTAAAATTGATCACTTAAAATCACTTAGTAACAATTAAAAATAATTATTAATATGTAATACTAGGAGAAAATACTACATCAGTTTTCAAAACAGACTTTTGACATTTAACGTAACGTTATTCACTTATCTTTTACTACTTTCATATAGTTTTACTAAATATTTCAAAGTAATCAACAAACAAAATCTAACAATATTCATCTTAAAAGTACTAATGATCAAGAAATGAAGAACAATAACAATTTACCTGACACAGAACTGACGCCACACTACTGACGAAAAAGACGAAATTTGAGATTATAATCTGGACTAATGTTTTTTTTTGTAATTTCAAATATCAACAAACTACATTTTAACAAATCAAAGTCTAATACGAATAAATAAAAATAAACTTTAGATTAACAAAAAAATAAGGACTCACCATAAAACTGACGTGTTGACTGGCTAAGCACGTGTATAGACAACAAACATAACCCAAACTCTGGTACAGTTATGGTGGCCGTCAAATTGTGCGACTCGCAACTAACTTTATTACCAACATTAAAATTCAAAGTGGGATTTGACGTTGAGTCGGCGATATTTCGCACGAATTTTAAATTTAAATAACACATAAGAAACTGACGAATAAAACTGAACACAAAATTTCTTATTTTTTTAAATAATGTGGAGAACACTGCATTATGAAAGTTGTAGTATATATTAAACTATATACATCGCAGATTGTATTAAATTAATAAGTTTTCTCAAATCAATGATAATGTTTAATAGACAGTCACTTAATGGTTGGTTTTCAGGGTTGTGACATGCCAGAGGACTGACGTTTTAAGAACTAATTGTGTTTTTTTAATAACTTGTATTCAAAATGAAGAACTGAAATTGGGTGACTAAATAAAGGTCTTTCCATTGTTTTAAAATAAATTGCAATCTCAATAAAATATAATCAGACTTTGTATATATTGGTTGATGACATCGAGTTACCCAACTTTTGTATAATCACCCATATGTACATTATATCGGTTTCGAAAATGCAAATTGAATGCAGATTTTTCAAAATAAAAAAACACAATTTTAACCATAATTATGCCTCAACATTGCGGAATGGCTTTAATTCGTTGTATATTTTACTAAGCTTTACAAAAAATTGAAATCAAAAAGTCCCAGCGAAACAAACACAAAAATAAAGCATAGATTTTCATATTATTAACAACAGAAGCCATGTGGATGGATGGATGGATGGGTGGATGGAACACCTTCGGCAATCAAGAACGTGAATCGTTAAAAAAAGAACGTGCTATATTTATACGTTTTCCATATCGCTATATATTCCATACCATGCAACAACGAACGATGCATCGCATCTAATAAAAAAAAAAAAAACATACACACCTCGAAACTCGAACCCAAGCGTTCTGCCCCCAGCAGACTGTTGAACAAATAAACCGACAAGAACATACATAAAAAACACATTCTCTTGACTCTGAAAACTCATTCAATGAAGGGTGCTTTGCTTACCCTTGGATTGGGCTTTTGGAGGAGTGTACGGGGGGAAGAAGGAAAAAAAGCGTGGTGTGGATTCCATTGCAACGTGAATCCTAAAATAGGACATACTTAATGCGTCTGCAAGCGCGAATGAACATAAGGACCGGACAGGTCTGGTCTGGTGGTATGTTAGAGAGGGTTTGAGGCTTTGTATTTATTCAATCTTTTTTTTCTCTGTATTTATATTTTGTTCTATTCATTGAGCGGACTGCTGTTTCATATTGACTGAAAAGTCTTTTTTTTGAATGTATTATGCTTTTGTTTCTTCCTCCTTGCTGTTGCTAGTGCTAACCAAGGGATGGAAAAAAACATTTGTATCCAACAGCCCTTGGGTATTGTTTCAGACACACTTTGGAATGTAATTTGTGGAACAATTGTCACGTTTTATTTATTTTATTATTTTGTTTGTTTCTGCTTTTTTAAAGGCAGTGATTGCTTTAAAGAAAAATGTTGCAGAAACACATAGGAAATTATTGGAATTTAATATTTCGAGACTTATGATGGGTTCAAATGGTTTTGAAAATCACAAACTTTTTATTATATCAAATCCCTCCCTTACATTTTTTTTGTTTTAATTTACAGAAGAAATCGATGATCTTATAGAGAAGCTTAAATCCACCTCAATCGACAGCACAACCGATGTTGATAAAACTGCCTCACTTCTAACCGAGATATCAGCCACAACCGACCCCAAGAGCTTTGATAAATTCGAATTGGCCGATTCGTTTCTAAGCCTCATCAAATCCGATAATCAAGTCATTCAAAAAGAAGCTGCCAAATGTATAGCAGAAATCACCAAATCCGAATTACAACGAAAGAAGTTCACAAACAAAAATGTTATCGATATGTTTGTGGACTGCCTGAAGAGTGTCAATAGCACATCCAACCTCGAGCTGCCCATTCAAATATGTCGTGCTCTGGGGAATATTTGTTTTCTCAATGACGAAGCACGTGATATTATTTTGAATACACGAGGTGATGAACATCTTATAAATCTCCTCGATGTTACCACCGAAACCGACAAGGAAAATGAATCGTTGTTTATTAAAGTCCGGGGAGGTTTGATCTCGAATTATTTGCTTGGGGGAGAGCGTGTGGCCAAACGTGCCATGGAACTTAAGATTATGGATAAAATTCAGAATATTATCGATACGAGTATTGAAAATGTTGACGGACACGAAGATCTCTTGATAAATACTTTGCCAATTTTGAGCATTCTCACAGAAAATGTTGCCGATTTAAATTTTAGTACGCATTTGAATACACAATTGGCGCGGATATTGGCAGCATCAACAAATCCCGATCTAGCGGAAATGTGCCTTGAACTTTTGCATTATCAAGCGGAGAATGATGATGTTAAGTTGTTGCTGGCGAAGGATGGTCTCTGTGAGACGATCTATAATCTTTTGGAGAAATATAAGAATTTGGCTAGTACTAGTGAAGCTCGGGCCTTAATGAAGTTGGCATGTGAACTTATTGTTCTTATATTAACTGGAGGTATGTTAAAGTTGTTTGTTTTTCAACCAAACTCAAACAGTTTGAGTCTTATTTTTCTTTTTTGCTTTTAGATGAATCAATGCATTATCTCTATTCTACACCTTTGTTAAAAAACATGGAAGATTGGTTGGATTCAGTTGATATTGACTTGTTGACTACAGGTGTATTAGCTTTGGGCAATTTCGCTCGCACAGATAGCCATTGCATTTACATGGTTGAGAACAAAATTATGAATAAATTGTTAGGTAAGTAAATTATCTATAAATATAAATAATACGTGGGGGCATTGAAATGAAGGGAGAAAATAGATTCAAGGGGGTGTAAATAATTGATTTATACCAACTAAAATAAGTTGCGCAACGAAGCTCAAAATATGAGTGATGGAAAAAATATTAATAAGATGAAAGACAAAGCACAACAAAGAGGAGAGTCTGCCTGTGTAAAACTTATATTGTCATGGTTTGATTCGAGCTGTAAAGAGGTTATTTAGATCAAAAATATAATAATGATGTAAGCTGGAATAAATTTTTGCATGATACAAAAATTAAGACAAAAAACCCTAAAATGTGCCAAAGGTAGTAAAAATGTCTACAAATTTGTAATTTACGTAATACTTCGTCATCGTCGATTTCTTAGCTCGTTTTCCATTACACTCCTTTTGTAATCTCGATTGATAAAGTCGCTGTAAGATCGATGCTGCCAGAGAGTGAGATGAACCCTTTTGTACTTGAGGGCGTAATCGATTTTATAGGACGAATCTTTTTTCGCACTCGTACAGTTTTAAAGTTAGTAGAGTTATAATAGTCTTGAGATTCAATGCTGACAAAACTACTGCGTAGGGTTTTTCTACAAGTCTCTTTCCTAGTGGATTGAAAAAATCATTTGTCCAGCATGCTTAAAAAAAGGCAAATCCTCCTCTCACTTACGTACCTTCTTTCTAAAAGTCAGTAAAACGATGATCAATTTTCAGCTTAAGAAATATTTTGACCACGAAATCTTTTAAATGACCGACATATAGCTTTCGTAATAATAGGTCCACAAGTGAATATTTTATCTCACCGAACAGGGGAACGAATCTTTGAATTGCGTCGGAAGAAGTAAGATTATTGCACTTGATATTTCAAAGACATTTGATAGAATTTGCCATTAAGCTTTCTTATCGAAAATGGGTTTAAATCTGAAATCCATAAAATAAACGCTGGTGTACCACAGGGTTCCTTTTTGTCTCCGACACTCTCCCTTATTTTGATAATATATCTTTTGTCTGAAACTGCTAAGCCACTTTATTGTTTCGCTGGCAATAGTTACCTCAGCTTTTTAGGTTCATTTCTAGATTCACATGCTTGTCATTTAAATGTCGACTTCCAATAGGGAAACAATGTAGATTTTTTTTCTTCGAAAACTCAGTGCTGTCTACTGTCCGATAAGCGTAACCCATCCCTAATGCCACTTTTCACGGTTGATTTTTGCATCGAGGGGACTAAACAGCTACCAGCTCTGGAGTGAGCAAAACAGAACTTCATCCATGGAGTGATCACCAAAGATTTTCCTAAACGAGTTATTGGTATAAGACTCGAGTAGAATTCTCATATTAAGGCAGGTGTCCCAATAACCTAGTTGAGGCCTTGCAGTCAAAAGAGAATTAAATAACCATATGCATTCTTCCTTGAGTTCAATTTTGGATGAAGTGTTAAGAGATTCATCTTTTAGTCACACTACACGAATGTGGAATGCTTAACCATTGAAATGTGCAGACATTTAAAACCAATGTGCATTGATATCTCCTTTCTAAGCTATTCCTCGCACTGTGTATAATCTTTATAAAAGTATTCAGAACTCCTTGAGTGCGCGCACAATATATACAAAATGTAGTAGAATATCAATATCAATATTCAGTTTGAAGATTGTCTTCAATAAACCACGTTAATATCAATGTCATTTTCTTCTCTATTTTAAATCTAATTATTGTTCATTTGTTTAGATGTTCTTTCAAAAAATAACGGTGTAAGTAATGACGTTCGATTGCAACATGCCTTACTTAGTGCATTGAGAAACTTAGTCATACCAAAGCCAAATAAAGGTGCTGTTATACAAGCAGGTCTTGTACAAACCATTTTACCGATGTTGGAAATACACCAGCCGCCAGTTGTCTTTAAATTATTAGGAACACTTCGTATGACTGTTGATGGACAAGGTAAAACAAAAAAAAACAAATAATTTACTTTTATAACTTATCCTTTTGTTTTTTGCTTTCTATATTTTAGAGCCCTTAGCTATGGAACTTCTCAAGAACAAAACCCTCATTACCCAATTAGTTGAATGGAGTAGATCATCAGATTATGCCGGAGTTACTGGAGAATCTCTACGTCTCTTAGCTTGGCTCGTTAAGCATGCTTATCTATCGAAAATAGCCTATGTCATGAACAGAGATGGTGCCGAACCGTCAGGCAGTGCTGTACCACCAAAACCACCAAACATAGACGAAAGTAGTCTCAAGGCATTCATAGAAATCGATGGTACTGTTGAATCGATGGTAAATATGTTAACATCCCAGCATTTGGTAATGCAAAATGAAGCCCTTATTGCCTTATGCATCCTCTCCGTTGTGTACTTAAATAAAAAACCAGCTGATAGTGAACTCGATCTGCCACAGATGCTCATAAAATATGAACTTGGCAAGAAATTAGGCGAATTAATCAAAAAATCATCGGATACAATGACAAAAGAAATTGTTGAAAATCTACAAAATTTCACAACATTATTGATGACATCAGAGAAATTGGTTAGTCATTTAAATCAAAATAATATAAATGAATTGTTGAAATCAATTCCACGTTTAACTGAGTATTGTACGCTATAAGAAATAGGTTGGGTGTGGGATGGGGGTGAATTTGAGATTGTTACATAAGAAGAAAAGAAACAGAAATGAAAGAAGATGAAATATTATTATTTTTAAGATGTTAGGTTTTTTTTTAAGAAATGTGCAATTTGACAGACGGAACAGTACGGGATGCGAACAAATCGTCAAATATAGTGGCAATGTGTGAAAATAATTTTAAGGTCTTATATCTTTGATGTTAAATTGCGCAAAGAGTTTTATTTTTAATTTAATTCACGGGGAATAACTTCATTGAAAAGGTTGCGAGTATAATTTTTAATGTTAAGACCACCCTAAAACTTTCAGGGAATGGTTTTGTTTTTGTAATTTTAAAAGATGTCAGAGGTCTGGGTTCATTCTCTGCCCGTGAAGTTTTATATGGGTAATGCCTCTTGCGAGAAACTGACAAATCCTCTAAGAGTAATTCTTGCCACGCAAAGTGCTTCCTCAAATTATCCTCTGGGATTCGGCATAAAAGCTTTAGTTCCCCAGGAATGGTTGAAAAAAGTTGTAATTCACTAAGCCTACCATCAAATATATTTTTTTGGTATTGAAATAATCCCCAAGAAACTCAAAAATGATGTCTTAAAAGATTGTGGCCAGGAAAAAAAATTAAATATTCAGTTCTCGAATTTTTGGTAAATGGCAAATTATTTAAGATTTTCTAATGCTCTAAACTTCAAACGCATTTATCTCAAAACTCCATTTTTAAAGTTGGCTGGACTCATACAATTTTCAACCGATTGACATGGATATTGAGTTTATCTTGGAAAATACATTCTCTTTGGAAAAACTTAGGATTTTGTTAATATTACATAATTCATTTGTTATTAACAATTATCTGACGATTTTAAGTCATGTTTTTCAATCATCAAAAAATCATTGTCTCATTATGAGTAAAATATTACAAGAGCTGTTACTCCGGCGCGGAGCAGCCACTGATATTTATAGAAAAATCCCATTTCTGTAATCTTGTTTTATTTTGAAGTATTTCTAAAACAGGAATCTCCCAAAACCCTACTTGTTCGACCTGTACGTTGAGAACATTTATGCAAATATTAACCCGAACAACTCCAAGTTGGTGTTTCAAGAGGCCGTTTTTAAAAAAAAAAAATTGTGGCTGTCTCCGAGAAAAGAGAGCTAGTGTGCGAAAATGAGTTTTTAAGAAAAGCGCTTTTAAATGTTCACATTATTACATTTTAACCTATTTTTATGAATTTTTTAAGTTATTTCGTATTCGTTTCGATACTATAAATAAATTTTGCATCACAAAATTACCTCATTCCATGTTATTTTACTAACTTTTAGGTACCAAATTCACTCATTCAGTCATTTTTCTCAATATGTCTTGAAAATGACAAGGCTTGCAATTCTTTTTATAATTTGTAATTATGCCGTTTTAATGAAATCAACTTTATTCAAGGAAACAAACCTTTTTCCTATTCAAAAACGTTAATGTACTTTTTTGCCTTATCAACTGGGCTAATCTTCTTGGTCAATATTGTCCATCAGAGTTCTCCAAATTATGTTCTCAGCCTTTAAGTTGAATGTCTCTAAACACTTGGTGAATGTTTGTATTTTATTGTGTCTTAAAAAAAGGTTTAACAAGACGAATACTGAAACACCTTGCAGCCGCTTACAATTTCTATGAATTTTTAAATCTCGGGAACAACAAAAGCTTTTTACACCAAATCTTCTTGTAGTGCCAAGGTCTTGCATTAATACTTGTGCAAAATATTTTGATCATTTACTTTATATTTGTAATACATTTTTCAATGAAGTAATTCTACATTTTTTTGTTTTAATCAATACGCACAAGAAAGTCTTACTTTATTACCGTTAGACTTAGTATTTTATTTAACTACAGAATTCACTTACTTCTTTCACTCATATCTTCAGCTTACATAATATTTACATTTTTCTGACTGCCGATTTATAGAAAGAGACTTACATAAAATTTCGTTTTAATAAAAAAAAAGAATAGTTTTTTAACTTTTTTCTTACGACTTTCTTAAATAGTTATTATAAAAAAGCTTGTATATTTATGCTTTTGCATGATTAAACATTTTATGAATTTTGTATAGACTTTGAAAAAAATAAACACAAAAACAAATAAATATGTATTATTTAATCAAAATAGTCGACATGTTCCAAACGTGTTAGAAATCTTTAAATAAAAAACAAAACTCTAAATAAAAATTTAAAAAAAAGGTGTTACTATTATTCTATTTTAATTATTTCTTTTTTTCTATAAGACAAAGTGATTAAATGATAGAAGCAATCGGAAAGCAAATATTGATTTAGAGCTAGTCGGAGTTTCTAATTAAGATTTAAAATTAATAAAAATAAAAATAAAATGAAAAACGTCTGTGTTGTGAACATAATAACACCTATATACATTTAAAAATTGTTGTTATTTTGCTGCAAGTTTTAGTTTTTACCAAAATATTGCAAGTCAAAGCACATTTTTTTATAATAAAATGAAAGAATAGAAACAAAAGAAAACGAATGCAACGAGTTATGTAATTTAGATAAACAAACAAAATGGAGGAAAATTAAAAAATTTAATCACAAATCGATTGTGAGGAAATCATTTTTAAATGTATGCATTTATTTACAATTATTTCTTAATTATAAAAAATAAAAACATTCATTATTAAGTAGATTTAATAAAAACAAAAAAAAGAAATATTTAAGTTTTAAAAATAAATACAATTACATTAAAAAATAAAACACATGAAGTATTCTATTATAAGAATTATTTAAGCTTATTAGTTGACACCCAACAATCATCATTACATTCAACAACAACAACAACAAAAAGAACCAGTTTCAAATAAAATAAATATAAACAAGTAAAGAATTTCACGAAACAAACAATATATTAACGCAAACAATCAGTGTAACTACAAAAAACAACAATTTTAACAACTTTTTTTTCTAAATAGTAACATTATTCCAATTCAAATCAATCTGCAACCAAAAATTAACAGAATACCTACAGAGATTTTTTGAAAGTAGAATTTTCTTAAAATAAATTAAAAAAAAAACAAGAAATTAAATTTTTAATAATGTATTTATAATATAGAAACAAAATAAATCAAATTCAATTTGAATAAAAAAAAATAATTATTTTTAAATTAAATATTGAGGACATTAAATTGATTGATAAACAAACAAAAAAAATATATATATAGTGTGTATTTATATTTATTCTTAATTGGAGTGAAAGTTATACTTAAGAAATATACATGAACATTTAATTTGAAAAATAAAATTTCAAATAAAAAAAACAAAAAATAAAATATATATATATTTAAGAAAGTATATTGCAAATTTATTTAAATATATATAGCAAACAATTCAAATATTGAGTTTTCTTTTCTAATTGTTCCTACCTATTAGATTTTGAAATTCTAATATTGGTTATAAGATTAACAATCTCTACTGAAGCTTTACATCAAGAAGAATACAAAAAAGAACTTAAAGAGAAATGGTCAACAATTCTCCATAAACTCATGCGGAGTCCATATAACAGATATGTATATAGAGCTATATATTTACATATATCTTAAATTAGGTTTCTAGGGCACCTCGGCCCTCATTTCAATGTGTAAAATTTAGCGAGGAAAAATTCAAAATCATGATGTGGAGAGCTTAGCAGTCAACAAAAATGAAAATATTACCACACAATCGACTATTTCGTTTCTTCAATTTCAATGTCTAAAAAAATTAACTATGGCAACCACTAGTAAAACGCCACTTTCTGGCGACGGTAAATTTTCAAAAGCCTTGTGAAAAATTAAATAAAAATGCAATTTTTTTTTTTTAATGTTTTACTACTGTTTGTTTTAGTGTTACCTAATTATTTTCTTTTTACTAATGGGTGAAAGTTACGAATCCAGAACAAATGAAAAGGCTCAGAATTAATGGAATTAAATCCTTCTTTGGCAACAAACTTAGAGGCGCACCCCAAACAGTGAAAAAAACTTGCTTGAATTTGTATGTGGCTGCCATGGCATCTACACATCCAATTATTCCCGAAATCCAAGCTTTTTCATAAAAAACGCTTAAGCATGTCTTTTTTCCAACGAAGACAAATGTGTGTTCCATAATTTCGAGCATTTTTTTGAGAATGAAGTTCATCGTTGGTTGTAAAATTCTCAAATTGAAATCATTGCCTACACCTTTTTGGTAGATACCTTCAGCAAAAAATCCCAAAGTATCTGCATAAAATTAGTGGCACCGATAACATGCTTTGTCTTATCGGTACCTTTTCTTCAATTTCATTTAATAGGTAAATAAAGGTGTCTTTATGCAACCTAAAGTACAATAAAAATCTGGAAATATAACAAAATAGAATAATTTGTCCAATTAATCATTCTTGGATGTATGTATGTACTTGTAGGTACTTTACTTCGAATCTGGTAAATGCAAAGGATTTGATGTCAAACTTATTCTTCTTCTTTCTCTCAATATGTTAAGTTTTTACTCTCGTCCAATCTATCCTCTTCGTAGCTCACGTTAGAAGCGTTATTTAACAAAATAAACAGTCCAATGCTATTCATTTGTGGCTTTTTTTATAATTTCACTAAAAAAATGGGCAGGTTCAGCCGACATAAGGGACTTGAAAGTAAGGCAAGTTTCTTGCATCTGATTGGCCAGCTGCCAAAAAAAAAGGCAACTTTATTGGAAAGTTGACTGGAAAGTTAGGCAAGAAAAATCTCCCTTACTATCAAGTCAAGTCAACTTATGTCAAAATGACAATTGATCATGATTTTTAATTCAACTAAAAGCTGAACTTTATTACTCAATGATTTATTTATTTTCTGCACAACTTCATTTAATGCTTTCTGTAAAAAGGTTCCTTGTAAATTTGGAAAAGAAATAAGTAATATTTCTTTAAAATACAAATCATGATAGACTTCTAGCTTGCCTGAGGAGTGTTTTGTAGAAAATAATGATTTTGGTAGTTTTTGTACTATGAACTTGAAGTAGAGGTTTGTGAAGTAAAGTTCTGAATTTTAATTTCTTGACACTCGAAAACTATCTAGTTGCCTTGGTCAAAATTTACGTTCAAAGAATGAAGTTGACTGCAAATGAAGTCCCTTATGTTGTCTGAACCTGCCCAATGTATTTGAATTTAAAAAATTGAACTTATTCTCTCAAATATCAATATCTTATAATCAGCCGTTTATGTGAAATGTGTGTGGATTGTAAATAATAGCGTTTAAGCAACGCACTACCGACTCTTAAACGCCAAGAAAGTGACTCGACTCAAAAAGTGTTATGAGTTTCCAGTATCGAATATGGCCTTCCAATGAAGGTTGCGAATTTTTTAAATAAAAATCATTAAGTCAAAAGTCTGTTTATGACTTGTGAATAAAAAAATAATTCATAAGTTATCTAGTGGGCTCATAACTTAAAAAAAACAAACTTCAATTCATAAGCTACTAAGTAATTAATGAATTAAATAAAAGTAGTTTCCAAGCTTTTGGAAATCAAAAAATAATCGTTCTAGCTTATAAATTTTCTACTTAATAATTTACCTAATCAGAATTTACCCTGAATTTTTTAAAATCATAAATCATTTAGAAGGTTTTGGATTAATTTTCTTAATTTACAAGTCACTTCACTTGATCATAAAATAAATTGTTTTAATTCATAACTAATTTTTTTAACTTCTGATATAATTGGGTTTAACTCATAATTCACTAATTGGCTTAAGAATTAAATCTGCCTTAAGCTTTTGCAACTCTGCTTCCAATTAAGGCAGCTTTATTGGAAATTTGACTGGAAAGTAAGCTATGTTTACTTACATATGTCGAAATGGCAGCTGATCATGTTGTATCATTCAACTCAAAGCTGTACTTCATAACTCTGTGATTGGGCAGGTTCAGACAACATAAGGGACTTCATTTGCAGTTAACTTCATTCTTTGAACGTAAATTTTGACCAAGGCAACTAGTTAGTTTTTCAAGTGTCATGAATTTAAAATTCAGAAATTTACTTCACAAACCTCTAACTTCAAGTTCATATTACAAAAATTACCAAAATCATTATTTTCTACAAAACACTCCTCAGGCAAGCTACAAGTCTATCATGATTTGTATTTTTTATTTTAAAGAAATATTACGTATTTCTTTTCCAAATTTACAAGGAACCCTTTTACAGAAAGCATTAAATGAAGTTGTGCAGAAAATAAATAAATCATTAAGTAATAAAGTTCAGCTTTCAGTTGAATTAAAAAACATGATCAATTGTCATTTTGACATAAGTTGACTTGACTAGATAGTTAGGGAGATTTTTCTTGCCTAACTTTCCAGTCAACTTTCCAATAAAGTTGCCTTAATTGGAAGGCAATTTTTTGGCAGCTGGCCAATCATATGCAAGAAACTTGCCTTACTATCAAGTCCCTTATGTCGGCTGAACCTTCCCATTGTAAAGTTGACTGGAAAATTAGTGAACAAAAATCTCTAACTATCAAGTCAAGTCAACTTATGTCAAAAGGACAATTGATCATGTTTTTTTCATTAACTGAAAGCTGAACTTTACTACTCTATGATTTATTTAATTTCTGCACAATTTCCTTTATTGTTTTGTGTAAAAGGGTTCCTTGTCAAATTGGAAAAGAAATAGGTAATATTTCTTTAAAATACAAAATGCAATCCGTGATGAACTTGTACCTTGCCGGAGGAGTGTTTTGTAGACAATAATTTGTTTGGTAATTTCTGAATTGTGAACTTAAAGTAGAGGTTTGTGAAGTAAAGTTCTGAATTTGAAATTCATGACACTTGAAAAACTAGTTGCCTTGGTCAAAATGTATGTCATAGAATGAAGTTGACTGCAAATGAAGTCCAATGTCTGCGTTCAATCTCAGACAGAAAGGGTATCCGGATATCTTTTTGTTAGTGTTTTACGTGTAAAAAATAGTAGCAGCTGGGATGTCAAAAAAGGAATAAAAAGGTATCCAGGAATTTCTGATATATGACAGAAAAGCTGAGTGAATTTGAAGGAACTTGAAAATTGATTTTGTAGTGGAGAAACTTCTCTACTCAGGGTTCTGATATATGTATCTAATCTGATCTAAGTATATTTAATTGTTTTTTTTTTTATTTTTGTTTTATCTAATGTGACGGTCCATAAGAGACAGCATTCGCGTCTACAAATGTCCTCGAATAAGTCTTACTGACACAATACCTATTGTAAGCCAAGAGAGCCCCTAAGGTCTTCAATTGTCTTTACAATGTTGTTTGTGTGTCGATTTTAAAGAAAAATAAAAGAAAACTAGGAATGTAATTTGGATGCGACCTTTATTCCTTGATGGTTCGAATTGAAAAGAAAGTAGAAATGACATCTATTATTAATTTAACTTCTGGTTAACATTATTTAACATATGTTTTATTGTTACTCAGAGAGAGAGCAATCATTGTTATCAGTTATACAATGCAAATTTAAAACTATTATAATTATGTTCTTGTAGTTTATTTTCGTTAAGTCACAATGAGTCAATGAATTATTTATACAATGTAACACAAATCTTTTTAATATTAATAATTTAATTAATTTTTGATTTAATAAATTTAGTATATAATTGATCATGTAATTAAATAATTTAAAAGTCTTGATAGTGATTTTAATTAAATGAAAATAGAATTTGGTTCGTTACAATTTAAATTTTTTATGTTTTTTAGTAAAAATCAGTAAATTAATTAAACTGTCAATTAAAAATATTATTTTACAAATTTTTGTACCTCGAAATCTAAAAGTTTGTCTGCTTTTTCTGATCAGCTGAAAGTTGTTTTTATTTGTTGCCAACATTCGCAATTTGGCATTCAACTCGTTCAATAAGGGGTCTAAAAATTAACCAGGAAATACTCTAGGATACCCTATCCAACACGAGATTGAACGCAGCCATTCAACTTAGTTGAACTTTATAACCTATGCAGTTGACTGTGATCTCTGAGACTTTTTTCCTTGCAGTCATCGGTATGATAAGGTTTATGCTAATGCTTTGCAATCAATTTACGACCTTAAAGATGGAATTCTTGATTTTATCAAGGACAAACAGCCGAAAATGTATGAATTGGCATACCTTTCTCTTTGCAATTAGATAAACATCCTTTGATTTCTCTCCTTTGATTAATGTCAAAATAAAACCTCTTATTGAAAGACTCTATTCACTTCCACTATCTAATATCACGTTAGATTCACCTTAAAATTAACATGACACGACGCTTTTTAGACATTGGTGGAAAATGATGTGTAGCTCTTGGCGATTACAAAATCCAAATAATGAATTGGGAGTGACTTGTTGATACTTTTAGATAAGTAAGGGACTCTGTGAAGAAGGCCTATCACGAATTCTATCCTAATCGAGTTCTAAGTTCCCGATTACGATGGAAATGGAATTCGTGATAGTCCTGAGTTTCTTCACATCGGGTTAAGCTATTAGCTTAACTTTAAAAGGTTTTGGTTCGATAGTGCTAATCAAATGGAATTGGATAATTAGTTTAATCTATAATTAACGTCTCAAATTTTGGATTCCTTTAAAAAAATGGTTTACAAGGGAACGTGAGGATATAAAACAGCCACATTCTCGTCTATGAGCAAAGTACGTCAAAGGAACCATAAGTGTTGTCCAGTAGCAAGGTTCTTCAAGCGTAAAGCAACTTAAATAATTCCACGCTGGTATAATACTAATTTTCTGTCAAGATTGTGAACTGAAACAGGTCCTAGTTTCAAAATACCCTATATTCTAAAAAGAAACTTCTATATGGCTTATACATTTATATCCTGCAATAACCATGGATTAAAGATAACCCATTGTAAACAAACAATGTGGCATCACTCTTTAAGCACACCAGTCCAAAATAACTCAACAGATGTCGCTACTTTCGCTCTCGGCCACGTCAAAATGTGCTCAATTTAGCTATCAAAAAAAAAATTACTTGAAGTTTTCTCGCGTACGTAAAACTCTGCTGTGACGAGAAGAGTGAACTGCCGTGGTTTTACTTTTGTTTGTTGAAAAGAATCTAAAATGTTAACTTTTTAAAAACCCACAAAAATAGATCTACCACAAAACTCTCAATCAATTTCCATAACCGTAAAAAAAGTTTCAATATCCAAAGATCGTGAAAAATCGCCTCAAAAATTGGCACTAAAAATACGAAAATCAATTTTCGCTCTGTCACGGACAACTTCATCGTCGTCGTGGTCTTCGTAGTCGTCGTGGTCGTCGTCGTTGTAGTCTCGTCCTCCAAAAAATTCAATTTAAACCAAACCAACTTGTGTTCCGCTCTCTCTCTTTTTTATTTTTGCGGAAATTCTTCACATTCACCTCACCATTGCCATCAGCTTTAGCTTCAGCATCAGCAGTCGCCAAATCATCGACAATCTTCTGTCGTTGTCGGGGAATTAATAAACAATAAAAGAAGTCCGTATAGAAAAATTAAATCCCATTGGCGGTGGGTGCTCAATTCAGATTGGAATTGGGACTCGAATTGGGATTCTGATTCTGTCTACCAAAACACGGAGTGAGTGTGTAATGAATTGTTAAGGGTGAGTCTAATTCCTCGTTCCTTTCTTTATCGGAGACAAAAGGATGATTTTCTTCTGGAAGTGTGAAGATTTTTCTGTCTTCTGTCGTCTGTCCAATTAGGCAAATGACAGCTAAGTGAGATCAAAGTTATTTGCTTTGTTCAAAAGGGCATGAATCAATTGAATGAATTTCATATTTCGCTTAAGATTCCCATTTAGTTTGGTTGTATCCAAACCACAAATCAGTTGACATACTTAGAAGTATAGAAAAATAAGGTCACTATAGTCAAAAGTAGGGTTTGATGAGTGCGAGAAGTTTTGTGAATGAAAACGAAAGGGCTTAAATTGTCAATTGCCCCGTTTTACGTTCTATGTTTTACGCCCTAAAATATTGTTCCAGGTAAATTTATTTATTTTTCATTCCACATTCAATTGCTGTCAATTTTGTTTGCAATTTTCAATCTAAAACAGTTGACCTACATCGTTCTCCATATGAATACTTAATCGAGTCGAGAGTCATCCTATTCCGGGTTTGCGTTAGCGATTCACCCTCGCCATGGGAATACTTTTTCAGTTCTAGATAAGCTAGGTAGGCTAGGCGTATTCATAGATGTACAACCAACTTGTATAAACTACACACATTGCGTGGAGTGTTTATTAAAACTAATTTTGTAACAACTTCCGACTGAGTGTGTGTATTTTTTGTTTCGATTGAGATAACCAAATGAGCTTCTTCTTGACTGTGAAAATAGATTCAAGCGTTTTGTTGAATGAATTTATTTTATTTTTATTATTTTAAGTGTCAGTGGCATTGTGACACTGACCTCGAAATTTTAGTAACAGTTTTTATGTTTGGAAACGTGCAAGGTTTCTGTATTTTTTATTGTTTTTATTAAATACTGATTGTATAAAATATTGGCATAACAAAAACCAAACTATGTACAATAACATTCGCATTGAAATAACCACTGAATCATCATTAATTGAAGAATTCGTCATACAATTATTTTATTTATCATTGCTGAGTATGGGAAATAAAATAACAAATATAAATTCTTGAATTTTATTATTTTTCATACATATTTCAATGAAACGAGTAAACATATGCATACAAACTAGCCTTTTATATTTAAACAGAAAAGCTGTAGTTTGCTTTGAACTTGACTTGAGATGAGATTTAAGAGTAGCAGTAGGAACTTGCAGATAACAAGTAAATATGTATAAAAAAAAAGAAAAGGTTATAAACTTATAAGGAAATAGTTTGTTTCGATTAATTTGATTTTGAATAAAATTGATGAAAACGTAAGCTAAGGGCTAGGATTAGTTTGTAGACAGTGGGTTAAGTTTTTGGACATTTTTTGAGGATCTTGTTTAACAGGAGGTCAGTTTTTGTTCAAAGTAGGCAGTCTTTAATCCATCATTTTTCCAAAAAATTGAACTGTAAACAAATTAGATCTAATTAATCGAAAACGGCTAAATAACTGAATGCTTAATTATTTACATCTCGAAGTATAGATTCTTTTACAAAACTGTTGCTTTACAAGCACACTTGAGGGTACACGAGCTAGAAATGTCATGCATTATTGTCAGGGATGGAGGGGACCTACAGTTTTAAAGCACTTTTCATGACATGAATTACTCTTGGGCAATTTGTCAATTCCTCGCAAGAGGCAGTACCCGTGAAAAAAAACTTTAGATGGCATAGGCAGCGATCGAGCCCAAGACCTGTGGCATGACAGTCCAACGCACTAACCATCATGCCACTGGTACTATAGCAAACAAGATCTAGTATTTATTTTTGTCTAAAGTATGTTCTTTTTAAACGTGTGGTTTTCAAGAAGAAATAAAACGCATATAATTTAATGTTATGGCTAAGAATTTAGCTTTATTATAAAGATAAGTGCTTGAAATTATGTTCATTTCGGGCAAGTAGCAAGCTCAAATTAATTCCTGCCGAGAGGCTTAATTTTGGACGCGCCGAATATTTTCTTCCAAGGCGTCAATCGTCTCAGGCTTATCTGCGTATACAAGCGAATTCATATATCCCAAAAGCACAAAGCACTGTTGTTCGCGGATGATATTGTGGATGTAGCGTCATCTCCAGAATCACTACAGCTAATGATTAACCAGATTTTTGAGCACTGTAAAATATGAAACCTAATAGTAAACATGGAAAAGTCCAAGATCATGATTTTCAAGTACGGAGGAGGTAGAAAATGCCTTAATGAAAAATGGAACTACAATGGTGAGAATATAGAGATAGTCAAAGAGTTCAAATAACTTGGAGTGAACTTGACAAAAAATTTAAATGTGGAAAAGCATCTGAGAGAAAAGCTTACAAGTGCAAAAGCGCATCTTGGAATAGGTGTTTCTCAAACAAAAGTATCGTACAGAGTTTTTAAAACAGTATGCAGCTCAAGTATGGGGGAGCGAAGCAATATGAAGATGTGGAAAAATTGTTAAGCTTTATGTTAAAAAAGTCTTCCGACTGCCACCAAATACGCCGAACTATATAAAGGGTGATTTTTTAGCTATTATCTTTTTGGCAACACTTTTTTAAACAGCTGACACACGTTTCGTGTTTTTTTTTCACTGTCAAACATCTTCAGTTTGGTCTATAATTTAACCATGAATCGTCTTATAAACTAACAACACTTGCAAATTATTGAACAATGGACTTATTGAGAAGCGAATTCGGTGAACATCTTATTTCACGTTCGGGACCGGTCAATTGTCCGCCTAGATCGTGTGATTTAACGCCTTTAGACTATTTTTTGTGTTTTGTGGGGCTATGTTAAAGCTTATGTCTATACAAACAAGCCCGCTTTAATTGACGCATTGAAAGGCAACATTGAAGCATTTATTCGTGAGATACCGGTGAAAACGAAAAGTTGGAAAGAGTATGCCAAAATTGGACTAAGCGGATGGACGATTCGAGTCAAGGTCAATATTTCCATGAAATAATCTTCAAACATTAAATTATATGGACCGTACTATCGATTCAAATAAAGATTTCATGCATTTTTCTGAATTGTATATGTTTTTTTTTTTTTTGAAAAGCTTTCCTATAGCTTTTAAAAAATCACCCTTTAGTTATGTTGGAAACAGGACTGAAGCCACTCTTTGTATGCTTGTGCTCAAAATCATCATATAGATAATTACCAGCTACCGAAGATAGTGACCCTTCAAACTATTCGAAAGAGGTCAGGATGGTATGCAGAATGGATGAAAGTTGCTAGGGAGTGTGAAATGGACCTTAACATAGATAACTTTGATTTCAATTAATAGAAAGAGTCACTGTGCCACCTAATTGCAAAAGTGGATGATATGTTATGGGGAAAATGCCTTAACAAAGCAACTGGGTCTCTCTGCAGAGCAATTTACAAAAAACGCAATCACAATTTGGAGGGGAAACACTATTTTAGGGATGAATACAGTGTAGAAGAGATTTCGATGATGGTAAAGCTGCGTGGTGAACTCGTACTTCTTAAATTCATTCCACATAGAGAGGATTTACTAATATTATGCTCTTTATGTAATCTACAAGTGAGAGAAGATGTATTTCACTTCATGGGTAAAAGTCCAAGACATCAGAAGAAATGTTCTTGGAACGAGTTTTTTGAATGAAAGTGAAATTGTATCATTGTTGTTGTACATGTACTGCAAACTGGCTCTAAATTATAGGGGGAGAATAATTGTTAATGAGAGTTTCCGAAGATAATACTTAATCTTAATAGTAAACTATTCAAAATAACTTTTTATATCATGTACCTAATTTGTTTATTTATAAATTATATTTCATGAAAAATAAGTACATAATCCGATTTATCTTTTGTCAACTAAGCAGACGGCAAAATGTCATGCTTCTTTTGATTTTAGTAAAAAATGTAAAATATTCAAGACGAGCAATAAAAATCTTATGTATCTATCTTTAGCCCTACAAAAAATGGTCCAGCGGTGTTAAATAGCACTTAATTCTTAGTATAAATCAAGTGACAGCTATCATAAAGATCAACTTTGTAAAAAGTATCGCCAGATTGAAAATCATCTGTCTAAAAAAACACCCTATGTAAAAATCTCAAACATTGAAAAAGAATCAAAAATATTGTGTATAAAGTTCATATGATCACCACGAGCACGTTTTGTAGCTGTTGATTCATTGAACCCACTGTCCGATGACTCGCCATCCATACATTTCGAGGCCAATGGCCGATACCTGTTGTTTAATGTTGGCTATCAGTTTCTGTAACAGCTGTGGTTTTTTATAATATACCAATTATTTAATGTAGCTGCATTAAATCATATAATCGAGGTAACCAATCGATAGGATCATAATTTCAGCCATACACAATGTATCCAAAATATCTCGTGTGATTTGCATCTTCCAAGTAATTTTTTTTTAACATGTATAAAGCAATTGAGAGAAACTGCACTCATTTAAAGCCATAAGGGGGAAATTGAAAAAATAGAAAATGATAAGAAGACAGTTGGCCAAAAGACTTTAGCATTTAGAAAACAAAATTGAATACTTTCTTTATAAACCATCCGTTCGATGGACTCAAGCACTCGTTTTCAGAATTTAAAATCGCTTTTTGGATATTGCCCATTCAACTATGTTCTTCCGGTTTAGGTTAAAATTATGTATGTCTTTGCCAGTCAAGAGTCAATATTAAAATATTTCTTTGACAACATTGATCTAGGTGAAATGAATTATGAAATAAAATGCAAAATAAGTTTGAGGTAAAAATTTAAATGCCATTTAATTAATCAAAAACAATTTTGATTTATTAGTTTTTCTTTCGAAAATTGTGGGAGCTTTTTTAAAATTGTTTTTACTGTATAAAATTTAGTTTTGAAATATTTTTGGTAAGCAGTTATTTACTTACTTACTTAAGGTGGCGCTACAGTCCTGTGTGAACTAGGGCCTCACCCAACAAACTTCTCCATCTAGCTCGGTCCCTAGCTAGATGTCTCCAGTTTCGCGCTCCGAGTTGGGTGAGGTCACCTTCCACTTGTGCGCGCCACCTGATTCGCGGTCTTCCTCTACTGCGCTGTCCTGTAGGTGTGGATTCGAAGACTTTCCGGGCCGGAGCATTGGTTTCCATGCGCTCTACGTGACCCAGCCATCTTAGTCGTTGGACTTTTACCCTTCTGGCTAAGTCTACGTCGCTGTACAGCCCGTACAGTTCGTCGTTCCATCTTCTCCTCCACTCCCCTTCGATGCATACGGGACCGTAGATCTTTCTCTTTCTTTCTCTCGAAACGACCCAAGGTGCTTTCATCCGCTTTTGTCATGGTCCATGCTTCTGCACCGTATAGCAGGACGGGGATGATTAGGGTCTTATATAGCGACACTTTGGTCTTTCGAGAGAGGATTTTACCACTCAATTGCTTTCTTAACCCAAAGAAACAGCGGTTAGCAAGAGTTATTCTTCGTTTGATCTCAGCGCTGGTGTTGTTGTCTGCGTTTACAGCGGAGCCTAGGTAGACGAAGTCCTTGACTACCTCAAAGTTACGTCTGTCGATGGTGACGTTTTGACCAAGACGTCGGTGTTGTAGGTCCTTTCTTGATGACAGCATGTACTTTGTTTTGCCCTCATTAACCGTTAAACCCATTTTTGCCGCCTCTGCCTCAATACTCACAAAAGCCCCATTGACATCACGCTGAGTTCTTCCGATTATGTCAATGTCATCAGCATATGCAAGTAATTGGACAGACTTTTGAAAGATAGTGCCTCTAGTGTTGACGTGTGAGCTTTGCACTATTCTTTCAAGTACGATGTTAAAAAAATCACATGACAGCGCATCACCTTGTCTAAAACCTTTTTTGACATCGAAAGGTTCTGTTAAGTTGTTTCCAACCTTTATGGAACAGCGTGAATTCTCCATGGTCATCCTGCACAAACGGACGAGTTTGGCAGGGATGCCAAAACTAGACATGGCTCTATACAGTTCGTCCCTGTAGATACTGTCATATGCGGCCTTGAAATCGATGAAAAGATGGTGGGTGTCGATTTGGTGTTCTTGGGTTTTTTCCAGGATCTGCCGTAATGTGAATATTTGATCGACTGTGGACTTTCCTGGTCTAAAACCACACTGATAAGGACCTATCAGGTTGTTGACGATGGGCTTTAGACGTTCACATATAACGGCAGAGAAGATCTTGTAGGCGATGTTAAGTAGACTGATTCCTCTATAATTGGTGCAGTTTAAAGGGTCTCCTTTTTTCAGGATCGGGCAAACAATACTCAGGTTCCATTCATCGGGCATGCTTTCTTTCGACCATATCTTACAGATAAGTTGGTGCATGCTCCTAACCAACTCATCTCCAGCTGCTTTAAAGAGCTCGGCATTCAGGCCATCCGCTCCAGCGGCTTTGTTAGACTTCAGCTTAGATATAGCAATCTTTACTTCGTCTAAGTCGGGAGGACGGGATTGTTGGCTTTCGTCGTCTATATTGAATGGATCATCCTGCCTGACAGCGGAATTCGGTTCGTCGTCGCCGTTATACAGTCTGCAGAAGTGGTCCTTCCATATCCTCAGCATTGACTGCGGTTCCACTATGATGTTTCCACTTTCGTCTTTGCAGCCTTCGGTTCTAGGTTTATGTACTTGTGAATTTCGTTTCACCTGTTCATAAAACTTTCGAACTTCATTCCTGTTTTTAAGCCTCTCAACATCTTCGACCGCACGCTTCTCATGCTCTCTCTTTTTCCTTCTGAGAAGTCGGTGTTCCTCTCGCCTCTTCTGCTCATAGAGCTCATGAGCAGCTCTCGTCCTTTTATGCAGCGCCGCTTTGCGTGCCTGTTGTTTGGCTGCATTTGCCTGCCGACATTCCTCATCAAACCAGGGGTTCCTTGTTGGTGGTTGCTTGAAACCCAGCACGTCAGAGGCGGCTTCTCTGAGTGCGTCTTGGCAATGTTGCCACTGGTTTTCTATACATTGTGTTGGCGGCACAGAACTTCGAGAGAGGTTACTTGTAACTCGGTCGGAGAAGGAGTTGGCGATCTCTTGCGATTGTAGCCGTTCGACGTTGTACCTTCTCCCAGCATCTCCCTGTTTTGCCTTGGGCCTGGAAACCCGAAGTGCTACCTTGGCTACAACAAGGTAGTGGTCCGAGTCGATGTTAGCTCCTCGGAAAGTTCGGACATCCATGATGCTGGAAGCGTGTCTGGCGTCGATCGCAATGTGGTCAGTCTGGTTGACGGTAGTTTGATCTGGAGATCTCCAAGTTCCTTTGTGGATGTTGAGGTGTGGATACCGCGTACTGGCTACCATGACGTTTCGCCCCGCAGCAAAATCTATGAGCCTGAATCCGTTGTCGGAAGTGTTGTCGTGCAGGCTGTTTTCCCCGATTATTCCACCAAAGATGTCTTCCCTTCCTAGCTTGGCATTAAAATCGCCCAGGACGATTTTAATATCGTAGCTAGGACACTGCTCATATGTTTTGTCTAAGAGCTCGAAGAACATATCTTTGGTGTTGTCATCCTTCTCTTCTGTGGGGGCGTGCGCGCATATCAGGCTAATGTTGCCGAATTTAGCCTTGATGCGGATGGTCATGAGGCGCTCGTTGATGCACCTATAGCTCAAGACTTGTTGCCTAAGTCTGGCTCCAATGACAAAGCCGCAACCAAATAAGCGCTGTTGGTTTTCTTGGTAGCAGTCACCATAGTAAATATCGCAGTTTTTCATCCTCTTTTTGCCCGGCCCATCCCATCGTATTTCCTGGATGGCGGTGATGTCTGCTTTATAGCAGTCTAGGGCCTCCGCTAGTTCTTCGGCTGCACGTGGTCTGTTAAGGGACCTAACATTCCACGTACATATCCGAAGTTCGTTGTCCTTAATTCGTTTGCTTAGGTTGTCAACAGTAAATCCGTCCGTATCCGAGGCTTGTTGGTGCTTCGCAACTATGAAATTTTTAAGTGGTCAGGAAGTCACCCTGACGGCACAACCCCCAACCTGGAGGGCCAGATCCTTAGTATAACTCCAAGGACGGGGAGCCGGATAAACCGCTCCTTATAGGCCTGGGCTCCGAATAAGTCGTAGAAGCCCTATAAGGTGTTCACTAAGTAGTTCAACCTTACTGGAACTGTAGACGCCACCGTTGATTCCATCTCGAGAATTCGTCCGCTGCCGTCTGGATAAGGAGAGGTGCCTTAGTGGACGCACCTCTCCCCCCCTCTCTCGTTTGCTGCCCCCAACAACTTTCCACTGGGGTTGGAACCCAATCTCCAGTTGAGGTACTAGACACCCGATGTTCACCACGGGGAGGTGAGAGTAGGAGTTGATAGACAGAGGTTTGTTTTGAGAAAAACCTGTGGACGCTTGTGTCCTCTTGAATGCACATGTCTACCATTTGAACATCAGCAGTTATTTAGTGCTTATAAATGTATTTGAATTTCGTTAACAAATATTGACTATTTTTTGAGATATCGAATTTTTAAAAAGCTAAACAAAATTTGACATTTTCGATTATCATACAAGGTTATCCATTTTGCGGTTTCAAAAGTAAACCTAAATAAAAGACATATAAAATATTTTGTTATCATAAAGTTTGGCCGTTGAAATTATTTGTGAAACACTACATCATTACCTCAAATGACCACCATGCGAATTGTTGCAAGCATCGATTTTTTGGAGGTAATTTTCGACCACTTTTGACACATATTGGGCGATATCTCAGCCATAACTTGCAGAATGTTGGTTTTTAAGTGCTCAAGAGTTAAAGGTTTATCTGCATAAACACGGTCTTTCACGTAGACCATAACGATCCAAATTGACGGTGATAGTCCAATCACATCTCCGGACCAAAGAGCGCACCACACAGTGATTTTTTGTAGATGTAATGACTTCTATTCAATTACTTGAGGATTCTCAGAACCCCAAATATGACAATTTTGTTTATTAACATACCCACCGAGTGAGAAATGTGCTTCGTCGCTGAAGAAAATTTTGTTCGAAAAATCGTCGTCCACCGCCTGTTGTTCAAGCACCCCTTCGACGTATCTTCGACGTTGTGAATGGTCAACTGGCTTCAGTTGTTGTGTAAGCTTTAGGTTTAGCTTTAGGATTCAAATGCAAAATACGCCATAATATGTCGTAAGACAGTCTTAATTCCTGAGAACGACGAGGAATCGACACATTCGGGTATTCGGCAACACTTTCACTTACAGCAGCGATATTTTCAGTGGTACGACCGAAACGATGATGCACAGGCCGTACAATAATTTGTATGCGTTGTGCGATAGTTAAGCGATCCATTTTCGTAAGGCTTTCAACTGAAACAAAAATTAGTTTAAGAACTAGTTTTGACAGATGTCGAATTGAAGCCCTATACTTTTGAAACCGCAAAATGGATATCCCCTTATTTAGTAGAACCCGCTAAATCATCATACAACGTTGTCAATCGAGATGTTAGCTTGAATTATTTAACTAATAAAACCAAAAACACATGTCACGTTCTGTCACTACAAATCGACTTACTAGGTTCTAGAGATCTACCTCGAACCTTTTACAATGTTATGTAGGCTTTAGCTTAAAATGTCTATTCAACGTTGAATAAAGTTTATAAGTAACTTCTTGGAGTTTATAGGCATTAAGATTCTTAGATTTCGATTGGATGAGTCTTAAATATTTAGAAAAGAGTGTTTATTTCACTGCCTACGTTTTTCTTCCGTAATTCATATTATTTTTTTATTTTTGAATAATCGCTTTGCAATCCAATCTCACAAAATTATTTGATATAATTTTTGTGACCTCATTATTTCATTTTAAAATAAGATGCTGTGAATAATGTACCTACAATAAAATGTAAAATTTTAATATTGCCTTATTTGGCAAAGATTTTGGTTAGCGACCTTGAGTTAACTCAATTATCATATTTTTTTTATTATCAGATCATAAATACAGAACCTCAAATTGAGATATCTCAGAACAAGATTTTAATAAAAATTCTCTTCACTTGAATATAAATTTTTTGTTTGTTATTTTCTCATTCTCATATTATTCTAATTTTTTTCTTTTACAAAAAAAAGTAAAAGTTATTCAAATAATAAAACATTTTTTAACGTGATTTTTGTTTTGTTAATTCACGTATCACTTTCGAATTGGTTTATTATTTTATATTGTATGTTCTTTTATCTATGAAAATCTAGTTGTAGGTCAATTTACTCGTTGTTCATTCAACTTTTGTTTGTTCTTTATTTGTCTAGATGCGGGTAAGTTGATGCTTTTGTGTTTGAGTAAGTACGTAGTATAAGGAATGACAAAAAGCATTCTGGGAACAATACTGCTATTGATTAATGAGGCTTGATTAAAAGATGATATTTTTTATTATTATTATTGTTTGGAATAATTGTCGTAGTTCAATGGAAGAAAGTGAGAGCAAAAATATGAACATTTTGTAATTGACAATAACAATGGATAGTATAGGTATATATTTTTTGATTGAATATTATTTTAGACAAGAATGTAATACGTAGATACTTGCTGTTTAAATAATTTATAATAATAAAAAAAATTATTAAAAACAAAATTCAATCTTCGAGTCAATGGCTGTGTTCTTGTTACTCAATCTGACTGTTTTTGCCAAAATCGTTTAGTCTCATCTCATCTCAGTGGTATTGTGACTGAAAATATTGTTCTAGATAAACTTATTGAGCTCAATTCCTTACCGAGTTACGTAAATAGTAACAACTTTTTTTTTTAAATAGTTCTGTGAAGGAGTTGATTAAACAATTAAAACCCAAAAAATCATCTGGTCTTGATGGTATGATCAACAGGTTGCTAAAAGCATTACCACCAACGACCACCAAGTATCTTACAATGGTTTAATTGTTGTATGATTCCTTGTATCTCCCGAATGATTGGAAGAAAGCAAAAGTTATAACTATCTGCAAACCTAGTAAGGCAAAGAATAATCGTAGGAGAAATATGCCTATTACTTTATTAAGAAGGGTTGCAAACATATACCCTAATGAGCAGTTTGGCTTTAGAGCTAGTCACTCCACAAGCCATCAAATTTTAAGTATTAAAAACCACGTCAAAAGTAACCTCAATTCAAAATTAAGGTCTAGTACTTTTAGATATCGAAAAAGCCTTTGACACTGTGTGGCGCGACGGGTTTATTAACAAACTTATGATGTTTGGTTTTCCGACATATCTTATTAAATTAATAAAACGTTTTTTACAAAACAGAACAGTTGCTGTATACGCAGCCAGTGTAAACTCTGTTCTTTATAATATAGTTAGTTGAGTTCCACAGGGGTCTGTGCTGACCATATGCTATCTTTGGACGCAAACACTAAATTTGCTATGTTTGCTGATGACACAGCTCTTTTTTCGTCTAGCCTATAACCTCGATGTGCTCTCAGTAGTGTACAATGCTCACTTAATACCCTACAAAACTATTATCATAAGTGGAAAATCAAGGTTAATACTCAAAAATCGCAAGCTACATATGTATATGTTTTTCTCGGAGAAGAAAATCAGATTTTTTGCCACAGACTTCGTTAAAGCTGAACTCTTTCGATATCATTTGGTTTGAAAACTGCAAGTACCCTGGGGTAAGACTTGACAAGAAACTGACTTTTGACAAACATATCGCCAACACGATTAACAAAACTAATCTTTTAATAGGAATTTTAAACCCGTTCATAAACCGGTGTGCTTAATAAAATTTTGATATTCAAAACTATTTTCCAGCCTATACTTACTTATGGTGTTTCAGTGTGGTTTGACTGCGCTGAAACCTACTTAAAAAATCTTCAAAGAGTGGAAAACAAAATATTAAAATTAATGCTAAACTTGCAAAGACAGCATTATTCTACAGTCAGGCTCCATGGTAGGCCTATGGTTAAGCAACTCAAGATTGTAATTTATACTTTGCAAGACAATTTTTTTTGGAAGATGTTCTTATTCTGACAATGAGCTAAATCTTAATCTTTTAAGGGGCCGGTTATAGCTATGAGTAAAATCCATCAGTAAAAATTGAAACAGGAGGAATCTGATATGTTTTACTGATGAGCGTTTAAAGCAATCAGTAAATTTACGTCATTAAATTAAATGTCACTTCGAGGCTTCGCGCCACAGACAATTGTTTTGCTGTTGCTTTCATCAGTAAAATTTTTAATGATGTGATCGGAACAGTAAAAAATTGGAACACCAACAGCAAAACGAAATGGATTTTTTTTTTGGCTTTTGGCAGTCAGCTGTTCAGTAAAATGAAATTTCATCATTAAAAAAATTAGAATGGATTTATAAATTAAATAACACTTTAAATGCATTGTTTCATTTTGAAAAAAATACTTGAACATAGGGTTCATCTTATTGCATCAATCTTTTGCTAGAAATAAATCTGTAACATGTTCAAAAAGTAAAAACAAAAATTTTACTGATCGATTTTACTCATAGCTATAACCGGCCCCTAAATTAGATATTTTGTATCTTGTAGGTTTCCCCTTAAGAATTATTGTTTCTCAGTTAAATTATTTTTATATTTGTATTAAGTGTCTATGTAATGTACATACATATGTATGTATATTGAAGCTGTGATGAATTTAATTTTCTATATCTCTTAAGTAAACATTGTAGGTATATGCAAATGTAAAATAATATCGATCTACAATAATAAATAAATAAATTTCTTTTTTACCAAGTCGCATACTTTCAATGGCAATTAAGTCTTATAAAATGTAGGCTTCTTTATCTTGTCCATTATTGATGTTATGTACATACATAATTAATTAATCCCTTTATTTCGTATTAACACGAATTACAAAATGACACTATTTCTTCTTTTATTACGATTAATTGTTATAAAAGAAGTGGGAGAATAAATATGTATAATAGTAAGAGTAATAGTTAATTGTCAATTTTGTGATAATAATTGCTTATTGACAGTTTTTGTTGAATTGACTATAATTTGAGTGGTTCTTAAAGTCAATACTGTGGAGTTCGACCAAGAGTATTTTTAAAAACCCCAATTGACCTTGTCGAGCAAAATCCGTGGTTTTTGAAACATTGGGTCTGATGTTGCCCTAAACTTATTCTAAGCCAATTGTTTTGTTTTTGCTGAAACGAGTTGAGGTAATAAAATTCTTTAGAATAAAGAAAGGACTTTGCAAGGTTCAACGGACAAATCTATTTTATATGTACAGTTACTCTCAAAATTGAGCGTACACCAGCAAAAAAAGAACTGTTTTGCTGTTTTAAATTATTAAAATGTTTTTTTCCCACAAGTGATCGATGGGATTGAGATCCGATGACTGAGGTGGGGTCTTGTGCTGGTTTCTGGCATTATACAGCAACCATTCCTTCACAAAAAACGATGTGTGTTTTGGATCGTTATCTTATTGGAAGTAAAAGGTTGCTGATAAATTCAGTTTTTCTGCAGACTGACGCATATTTCTTTTAAGAACGTCCAAAAATGTCCACTTATCCATGATTGTCTTGAACTGAGTATTGGGCTTTGTCCAAACAATTTGCTTTCCGTCAGACCCAAATAAGTTAATTTTGGTCTCGTCCGAGACCAAAACATCGTTCCAAAAACTTTGGGATTTGTTGAGGTGCTTTTTAGCGAACTCAAGACGGTTTCGCTTATTAATTTTGGAAATAAGATGTTTTTTCCGAGCAACTCTGCCGTTAAAATTATTCTTCCGAAGAACGCGACGAACAGTTTCGTAAGTGTCGCCATTTCGGCCGCCAAGGTTGGTACACTCGTTTTGAGGTTTACCTCGAATTTTCTTAAAATTATTCGTTCGTCTTGCTGAGAAAAGATTTGTTTTCGTTCTCATCCAGGTTTGTTTAGGTTCGTACCTTCACACCGATATTTGTTAAGTATTTTTTGGACCGTTGAATGTGTTCGGCCGACGATTTCGCCAATTTCACGTAAAGATTTATTGTTTAAATGTAGTTTTAAAATTAATTGTCTTGCAGCAATGTGGGTTTCTTTTCTTTTCTCTGCCATTTCCACAAAAAATGAGGAAGTGAATATTGAAACGAAAATTATTTCTGCGACGAACATTGGTTTCAAATTCAATTTAAAAAAACAAGTAAATACAGCAGTGCAATTTTTGAAAACTTGATTTAAGAAGCCATAAATACAAAGTGTACGCTTAATTTTGTGCGATGAAATGTTGAGATAATGAAGTTTTTTTTTTTAATATTACCTTTTGTTTATTGTTTAAGTAATGTCTTTATGTAAGAAAAAAAATAACTCAACATTGATGACTTAATATTTCGTCAATTTAGCCAAATTAAAGTAGTGTGCTCTAGTGATAGAAAGTGGAAAACTTAGAAATGAATGAACTGAAATGTTTGTATATTTAGAAACAAAAAATCATATTAATGTGGCTCAACAGGTCAACATGAAAATTTTCCTGAAACATGACTATGACTTTTTAAATCCACAGACCTTACCATAACTTCTATGCTGCTGCTGTACAGGACTATGGTTCTGCTAGTGTTCACATATGGATCCGTGGCTTGGGTGCTTAGTAAATAGTTTAAAGGTCTTAAATTACAACATCTTAGTAGTTAATTATGACCAGCTTTTCTAGAAATACCACGGACAGGAAACTTTTCTTGGAAAATTTCTATTGTTTTGTTATTTCTCCCGCACGCAATGCCACTTTGTTGTTGAAAATAAACATCGTCCATATCAATATCTTGCAAAATTATTTTTATGCAAAAGACGATGTTATGTCGTATTTGTACTTGATTACAAAGATCAAGAGATCGACAGACCTCGACTAAGCAACATCAGCAATATTCTCAATTGATCTTGACCTGTCAAAACAGTTTTATTCATGAATTTCACAACAACTCAAAAGTGCTCTAGTTTTGCAGTAGGTTTCAAAGATTTTAAATTGTAATTACGATGTCCAATTGTCCAAACATTCTAGCTCTAAAACTGACAGCTTCCCAATAAGAGTGTTATTAAAAATTAAACCTTTTATTGAAAAACTCCTTATAAAATATTTCACTCATACTATCGTTCACAAGTTGCTGTTAATTTTGCATATATGTAGGTAACGGTCCTGTCTGATCAAATTTGTCAATATAAGGTATGAAAAGAAATGTGTGCGATCAACACAACCCGAAGAGCACTTTGGAAATTGCTCAGAAGACGTACGAAATTTGTCAGAATTTTTACTAAAGATACCTCTCAAATGAAAAGCTATTTTTATTCTTTTTAAAACAATATCACGAATACAATTGTTCTCATATTAAAAATAAATAAATGACGAAACAAAATAAACAGACATTTTTTGTTGTTCTAAATTTGAGTAGTTAATTTTGTCATCATATTTATCCAAGTGATATTTTCATACCATTGAATATTTACAATAAAAAATCATGACTTTTATTAAAAGCTTATTCTCTCCCGTTTTTAAAGAAAACTTCCGTGTTTACTTTTTGTTTAAATTAGTAGTACTTGCATGTTAAAGTTGATATAACTTAGATTCATTAACGTGACTTCCATATGTATGTAATTATATCGTATCTTAGGATTTTAATGTTAGCTATACCTATATAGATTTATTTTACATTTATTTTGCAGTGTTATTAAAATTAATAATCACTACTAAAGAGTTTATCAAATCAAAACAAATATATATTTTTTATAATTTAGCTTAATCACTGCTAAAGCTTCGGCCCCCTCCCGATCAACTAATTGAAGCATCAGTGAGCGT